>WBMV01005498.1:122951-509203 GCA_013396655.1 Campylorhamphus procurvoides
GCACCCCGATGGATCCCATGGGCTTCGAGGGGACAACTTGTAATCACCATGGTCATCACCAACATATTCAGGGAATAATAGTTTTAAGTCCACTCCCTGATCCGTGGGGTCCCTCCCCCTCCTTCTCCTCTTCTCCTCCTGCACTGACCTTGATGTCTGCGTTGTGAAGTTGTTAACCCATGGCTGCCGAATTCTAACTGCGCCACAACTTCTTAAATATGTTTTCACGCAGGGGCGTAACTTAATGGTTCAAAAGCAGGAAGTTTTCCTCGGAGCTGACCCTCATTGGCCCTGCTCTATAGGATGGAGGGAAACTTCCAGAGGCTTCCAACAGAAACCAATCTTCCTCTTACATAAAAAAAAACCCTAACCAGATAAACCCATGACAAGGTATATTGCAAGTTTGATGGACCACTAGGCTGCATCCATTCACGCTCCTTCATTATCATATTAACCTTGCTTCTCCTTTTTTCCCCAGACATAAAACTTAGAGATTTCTAACAGAAGGAATCAGTGTTACTGACTAGTAAATTAAATTTGGACTTTTAGTGACGTTTCTATATTAATGTAATTTAATAATTCATGAAGTGAGCACTTTGCTGAATAAATTGGAATACTTAGAACAGTACTAGAGATTTCAGATGATTATTTTAGCCTTGTTCTTTATTAATTAGTAAATATATTATGTTTTCAAATACCAATGAAAGATAGGGCCTTTATTACCACATTTTTGAAAATCTAGTTTTCAGCTCATTTAATGGTGATGTCATGTCAAGGTAACTTCACTGACTCTTTTATAGACCCAGTAAATAAAGTTTTATGAATATCATCCATCAGCAAAAATAGAAAATCTGTAGGGGGAATGATATAATTTTTTCATTACTATTTTTCCAATGCTTTTCACCATTCAGATTGTTTTAGCCTACCATACCTACCTCCTTTTTTCTCTTTCCATTTTTCTCTTTCTGTACATGCTTGTACATATATTTTCAACCTTTATATATATTGTCAGCATATAGATATTCTGGATAGTTATAGCTTAAAATTACCATATTGCCTGAGCTGTCCAACCCACAAAATGACAATGAATCTTGTATAAACCTGCTATTCAAATATGCAGTCACATGGTAAACGTTTGTAAAGTATGCTGAAATTTTATGTTGCATCTACTGTTACAGTTGCTCTGATATTTATCTTGACATATAATGTAAAACAATGTTTTAAACTATAATAATCAAAATTCAGCTACAATTTCTGAATAAAAAGATGATTACTTCCTTAGTTAAATAATTTTCAAGATAATCACGCTACTTTGTGGAAACATTTAAGAAGTGACAAAATATCACATCAAAGTTTTTCAAACAGCAAGTAATCATACTTAGGAAGGACTGTGTTCATAAATTAACAGAAGTTGGCTTTATTACATTTTGTAGTACTCTTTGCAACTCAACTTTGCATCCACTGCAAGAGTGAAAAGGAAGCGGTGCTAGTGAGAGTGAACACAGAACACAAAGAAAGTAGGAAAAGGAGAAAGGAAAGGAGAAGGGAGAGGGGAGGGGAGATTCCTCAATGCTTATCTATATTACTGTACGAAAACATTAGCAGAGAAATAGAAATCATCCAGCTGAGTAGCTCTACTTGGGTTTTGATTGACTTGCCTAAACATAGATGTTTTCTGAAGACAATAAAAAATTATAGTGGATTTTATAGTGGATTGTGAAAATTTTCTGTTATCTTAACATCATTTCTGCAATTAGAATACATGGTGTCTTTTCTCTCAAAGTGAATTTTCCTATCCAAAAAGACATCTTAAATCCATCAAGTCAGGTAGGTTTCCAAAGTGACACCATTTTCCATCCTGGTAGTTCAGGCCAAAGGCTTTGATGTCTGTGCCAGAGCACAGGGTTTCTAAAGTCACTGGATCTGGAATGGAAATAACAGGTGTAGGGAGAAGAAAGTCAAGGGTCCTCCATAAAGCAGATATATAGAACAAACTGCCAAATGGGCCTGCAGTGAATCTAGGGATCACAGAAAGGCTGAAAAATCTGAGAAGTTCATATAGCAACCCTTTTATTTAATGCATGTTGATAGCAGAAGAGAGCAAGGAAGAAGGGAATGCTGATGCACAGTGAAATTGGCCTTCACTTTCAAAGTATGTCAACCAGGAAACTGAATAGAAAATCAGCTTTGCCAAAAAGCAGTAGAGCCTGGGGAGCCCATTACCCCCTGGAAACTTCCAGTTCTGCTGTGTTTATGCAATTTTTTAGTAGTCTTTCTGTCCATGAGGAGCTATAACTTTGGAGTTTCCATCCTGTGGGAACTAATGTGAGTTCCCCTTTATCTTTCATGAACTGGACGTTGCACTTTTCCTCCAGATATAGTTGTGATGGCTATATGGCTACAATGGCTCCACTATATTTTATCTTCCCTGGCAATCTTTGCTATAGAGATGGGGAAAAAAGCTTATTTTCCAGCAAATTACTGCTGTTCAGTGACAAAAATACCCCAAACCAAACCAAACCAAACCAAACCTAACCAAAACCAGCTACAATGCAGTGGTCAGAAAAATGCATGTGAATTTTATCATTATATATTAATTACTTTTTAAACCATGATTCTTTGCACAGATACATTTCTTGTCAAACATTGAATCATATATATATATATATCTACAGGGAGCAAAACTAAACTTTATCCTCTATATTCTGTGATAATTTTCTAAATGGTCTGTCTTCCAGATCTGATGTACTTACCACTAATACTGCTCCTCTTTTTGCTTCACTGCTATGCTCTTATTCTTTTGAACACTTTCTTTAGTACTGCTACCTCAATAGAAATATGACAAGCACAGACATTACTAATATTCCATTTTCCAGAGCTAGTGGAGGTTGAGTCATGATTTAGAAATACTTAGTGAGAGCAAAATGCATTGCATTTTTAGGAAGAGTTTTCTATATCCCAAACATTGACTGCTTCAGACTTTAGTAGAAAGTATCTCCTTCTTTCTAATGTGGAAATTGTATACATTTTTTTATAATTCTTCTTCAGTGGGGATAGTAAGAACATTCACTGCTTTCTATCTTAAAGAAAATGTGCAATTACTTCCATGTGATATTTACTTATGTTTAATGAACTTTTTATTCACAGCCCATAACATGTAATGGAGTGCTAAGCGCTATCACAGTGTGCTTTTACTCTTAGTTTAGGCTTATCATCATTTCCTGAAATGGTGTGCTGTCAAAGCATTTTCCATGCAAGTTACTTTAAAATTCTTACAAGATCAGTCAGTAAATTACACAAATAAGTTTGATATTAGCAGCTACAAAGTTTATAGAAAAACTGGTGAAAGAAAAATAAGCAAAGCATACTTTTTGTCTACTAACCTGAAAAAAACATAATCTAAATCTCCACTTTTTTCTAGATGACTCATCACTGCACAGCTAAGCACTTTGACGAGGCATTTGATCTACCTCATATCTCACATTCAAAGGAAAGAACAAGCTGGACTATAAATCAGCTTTTATATCCTATCACATCCTTATCATGACTCCACTTCCTTGGGGTTTAACATATTTTAAAATTCTCTCTTCCGTACCAGCATTATCAACTTTCTACCTATTTACTGTTCCTTGGGCTTATTTTGTTCTTTATTTTTCTGTCACCTTCATGACTTGTATGTGCAACTACAACCCCCTTTGCCCATTCATGTGCTTGTATAAAATACTTACACCTTGTGCCTACCTATGCCATAACTTTGCAACGGAATAGAGAAATGGACAACCTTGTTGATAATTTGTTTTGGAAAATGAAGATGTTGTTGTAGTAGTAGTTGTAAAAGATGGCATTTCATACTATATGGGCTGTGGTGGTACAACTTGTACAACAAGCTTTGATCACAATTTCTAGGAAAACAAATTGCACTGCCTTTAACAACAGTGACCAGCTTATGCATGGCACTGTATGTACTTAACATAAAATCTACAATAATCAAAAAATCTATAAGCAGATTATATGGGAAAGTAATATCATTCGCAGTGTGTGTTTGACCTGGTAACTGATAGATACATTCCAAAGTAATTTACCATTAGTCACTCTATTCAAATATTCTAATAATTTATTCAGTAACAAGTATAGAACTTTTATGTTTATGAAAAATAAGATATTCAGTTCTAAGTAGAAAACATGTTGTAAATAAATTAATGGTTTGATTTTCCAGAGGGATTATTTCAGTGAAAGTAAGAAGTTGTTTTCTGCTTCAGAAAAAAATGTTCATTTTTGCTCAGAAATCTACTTGAGGTATAAATGGATGTATTCAGACTGCTTTAAATGTAACTTTTTTGGTTTGAATTTTATCATGCTAAACTTGATTAATGTAGTAATTTGGAAAACAGGAATCCTTAAACTGTCATTCTGAGAGCATTCCACCTCCTTTTTAAAAATCTTTTTGTGTGGTCAGTGTGAGAAACGAGGGTATAGAGAGCTGTATTGGGTTTGTGTGGCAGTGTTTTGGTAGCAGGGGGTCTATGGAAGTAGTTTCATTGAGAAGCTGCTAGAAGCTTCCATCATCTCCAACAGAGCCAATTCAAGATGGTTCTATTGGACCCACCATTAGCCAAGGCTGAGCCTATCAACAATGGTGGGTGGTAGTGCCTCAGGGATAATGTATTTAAGAAGGGGAAAAAAGGTTAGTGCACAGAGGGATGCTGTGACCAGAAAAGAGAGGAGTGAAAATATGTGAGAGAAACAACAGTGAGGGCACAAGGTCAGTGAAAAACAAGGGCGAGGAGGTGCTCCAGATGCTGGAGCTGATTCCCCTGCAGCCTGTGGTGAATATTATGGTGAAGCAGCTGTGTTCCTGCAGCCTGTGGAGGTCTGTGATGTATCAGAGATCCACCTGCAGCCTGTGTTGGACCCCACACTGGAGCACATGGATGTCTGAGAGACATTGTGGCACTATTGAAAGCCTGTGCTGGAATAGGCTCCTGGCAGGACCTGCAGCCCTGTGGAGAGAGGGGCCCAAGCTGGAGGGGGTTTTCTGGGACAACTTCTCCCCCACCCTGGGGGACTCACACTGGAGCAGTCTGTGCCTGAAGGACTGCAACCCATGGAAAGGATCCATGCTGGAGTAGTTCGCAAGGACCTGCAGCCCATGGAGTTTACACTGGAGTTCATAGAATCATAAATCATTAAGGCTGGAAAAAACTTCCCAGATCATCAAGCCCAACCTTTGACCAAACACCACCATGCCAACTAAACCACAGCACTAAGTGCCATGTCCAATTATTTCGTGAACACTTCCAAGGATGGTGACTCTGCCATCTCCCTGAGCACTCTGTTCCAATACTGTAATCACCCTTTCAGTGAAGAAATTCTTCCTGATGTCCAACCTGAACTTCCCCTGGCACAACTTGAGGCTTTTCACTCATTGCCTGGGAGAAGAGGTTGATCGCCACCTTATCACTTCCTATCAGGTAGTTGTAAAGAGTGATAAGGCTTGCTCTCAGCCTCTTTTTCTCCTAAACACCCTCAGCTTCCTCAGCCCTCCTCATATGACTTACTCTTCTGTCACAAGTTTAGTTGCCCTTCTCTGGATATGCTTCAGCACCTCATGTAGTGAGGGGCCTAGAACTGGACTCATCAGTGCAGACTACAGGGGGACAACCACTTCCCTAGTCCTGCTGGCCACATTATTTCTGATACAAGCCAGGATGCCATGGGCATTTTTGGCCACCTGGTCACACCAGCTGTTGACCAGTACCCACAGGTTTTCTTCTGCTGTGGCACTTTCCATCACTCTGTCCCGAACCTGTAGCATTTCATGGGGCTGTTGTGACCCAAGTGCAGGACTTGACACTTTATCGTATTAAACCTCACACAGTTGGCCTTGGTCCATGGATCCAGCGTATCCAGATCCCTCTGCAGAGCCTTCCTACCCTCCAGCAGATCAACACTCCTGTCCAAGTTATTTGTGAACTTACTGAGGGTGTTCTCAATCCCCTTGTCCAAATCATTGATAATGATATCAAACAGGACTGGCACCAATACTGTGCCTTCAGGAACCCCACTAGTAACTGGAAAAAATGGAGACCTGCCTTCTCTGGGTAGGACTCAACACTAGAGCAGGGGAATAGGATGAGCAGGAAATAGAGGCAGAGATGAGTGATAAAATGATCACAACCCCCAATCCCCATTCACCTGCCCCACTGGAGGAGAGGAGATAGAGAAATTGGGAGTGAAGTTCAATCTGGGAAAAAGGGAAAGATGGGGGAAGGTGTTTTTAAAATCTGGGTTTCTTTCTCATTATCCTACTCTGATTTGATCTGTAATAAATTAAATTCATTTTTCCCAAGACAAGTTTGTTTCGGCTGTGACTGTAATGTTAACCTACAGTTTTTATTTGTATTTCTCTCCCCTGTATAGCTGAGGAGGGGGAAGTGATAGAATGGATTTAACGGGCACCCAGCATCCAGCCAGGGTCAAGCCACTACAAAAGCATAGAAAAAATGTTCTTTAGAATGTATTAAATTTAATTGATAAATTGGTTTAAGTGGTTCAGAATTGCACCATTCTAGACCAGACACAAGCAATGCTTGTTTACTTTGATCTTATCCCCTATATTTCAACTTTTATGCTTATTTTTTACACTTCTTGCCACCCTTCTCCATGCCAAATGGAGCAAAAATTACCCTTAAGGTATATAAGAAACCACAAAAACATATTTAGTCTTGGAATAATCTGAAAAAAATCTGTACATGGTTCCAAAAGAGCAGTTCCCAAGCCAAAACTTGAGTAGTATGTATTTAACTTACCTAATAAAATATACTGCCATCATATTATTTTTACTGAAATAACTGTGCACAGCTGAATTCCACTGCTTCTCTGGCATATCCATTCTGCTTTATCTATAAAGGCAGTTGATATAAATTCTTCTAATTCACTACTTATTCCTAATTCACTGATTTTAACCCCCCCCTTCTGTTTTTAATCTAAAAATCTAATTTTAAAATTAACTCAAGCCCGTTGTGTCATCTTTTAATAATCAGGAGCCTATCCCTTATAAGGTGGTTTGGTTAAAGGTCAAAACCTCAATGCCAGTTAAAATAAAAATGTGTAATTAAAGTCAAGGTATAATTTTGAGGTTCAGACTGCTTTGGTATTATCTCATGATACCTTGGTTTTACCTGCAGTGAAAAAAAAAAGGAAGAACTTTTGTATCTCATAGGGCAGATAACACTTGGTCTGGATATTGTCACAGTGGAGTGACAGCTCTTGCTCTGCAGCTGCCAGGATCTAATTATACTACCCGGGCCCAGAACACGAAATTGCGCAGCTCTGTGGAATTAGTAAGACATAGACCTGAAGGCTTATGTAGATATCAAGGAGTGATCATTGCGATTTTCTAATGTTATTGGAGTAGGAATAAGGTATGGAGAATGTCTCTGAGTGTGGTTATTACTGACTTCAGATGTGACAAATCATAATGTGGCTTACCTGTCATGGTAGGAGCTGACCAGATCCAGGTTAGACCAGAGGTCGAAGGAGCTTGCAGTGCTCTCAAGTTATGTTCCTAAAGGGAAGTATTTTGTACAGTGACATTGTAGTGGAAAGTATATGAAGTGTGCAATGGGAAGACCAAGATCAGAGTCAGACTCTCTGCTTTTCAGATGTATCACTGAGCTGCAGAATGTAGTAAGGTTCCTTATTCATTTTCTCACTGGCCTTCCCACTCTGCACAGATTGAAATAGAGAAATGATGAGGCCCTCTGATTTTGGTTTTAATACGGTAGGCAGAGCACGCTTTTCTTTAAAACTGAAATCATGGAATAAGCTCCAGAGGTTAAGGGTCTTTTTCTCATTTGTTGGATCAATAAACTTATGCTAACCAGCAGGAGGCAAAAGATCACCTCCTTTCAGAAGGGCTCATCAGCTTGGACGTCACTGTGTATTAATGTTGCTGTATGGCTTTGAGATTGAAACTGCTGTCATGTCTAATCAGCTTGAAATGAAAGTAAGGAGTTTGCATTGATATACTTGCTTATCCTAATGTTAAAGAGAGGAGATTGAATCGAGACAGCCATCTCTAGCTTGAGAAGGGGAGAAAAAAGGATATGCTTTCCTTTTCTTTAAAGGAAAGTTATGCAAGTAAATTGTATTAGGTCTTTTCCATGTATAATTTCTTACACTCAGAAAAGAATTTTGCTTTGTAGTCCAGATGGATTCACAGGTAGAGGCTATAATTTTTCATTTTAAACTTCATTAATTGGGACTTTATCATAATTTTTAAACAACTGGCTTCAAGCTTAAGTAGTTGTTTTCAGTTTTCTTTCCTCTGCAGTTGAGCTGTTACAGATTTCTCTCCAAGAAATCTTTGTTATGTATATTATTTTAGTGGATCTCCATTACTTGACTAAATGCTTTATTTGAAAGGGTTTTGTGTTTTTAGACATCATACAATCTGGGAGCAAATGGTCTTTATACACTTTTTGGATGGATTACAAATATTTTGTTATCTGAAAGGTCTTTCACCCGTTTGCCGGGAAGCTCTTCCTGTATGCTTATCTTTATTTGAGGGTTAAACCCAAAACTCATAGAGGTTAATACTTTCCAAAAATAGATTCCTGCTCTCAGCTTTTTATTCCTAGGAGTGTTTCCAGGAAGAAAGCACATGAAAACTCTAAATTTGTTATTGCAAAAGCATTATAAATGCTACTGACTCTTGCCCAGTCTCTCTCTAGTCTGGTTAACTCATGCAGTGAAGTCTCTCTTTTTCTTTAAATACAGGCAGACACACACAAAATTGCTAAACTAGGCATCACTTAAGTCAGAGCTTTGAATTTCCTTCTGTCAGTGCTCACTAACTATTTAACAGTAGCTGAGACCACATGCTCAAGTAAACAAATGGCAAAAAAAGGAGCTCATATGCTATTTCAGACTTATTAGTTTACCTTTTTCTTCTTGCTGAAATCCTTTGGGCTTTATCTATTCACATATAATTGAAGACAAAGGAATTGACTGAGGGAAAAAGGCTTTGGGAGGTGGTTTGATTTAAAATCATAATAATACTGGCTTCATATTGCTTAGTTAAGATAAATTTGCTTTTCCTGAGGCAATTTACGTTACAGGTTTAAATCTAATGTTAAGCTTCTTTCAAAAAATATCTCTAGTTTGCAGAAATGATCCTGTGTGTTACACAAATTCAAGATGCTTCTCTATGTTTATGGTTACCTCACTATCAAATTTCATCCAGGTAAAGATGTCAGTTTCAGATCACAAACAACTTTCTTCCACTGTTTGATATGTTCCATTTATTTACAAGAATACTGAAAACACAGTGACAAACTTCTTTTCCAGTGTCAAGTCCTGCACTTGGGTCACAACAACCCCTGAATTGCAACACAGCTCATCACAGCTTAATTTGCAAAGGAAACTATTACTTATCCTGAGATCTGAGTAACTTAAGTTTCAGATTCTGGGCAACCAGATCGCATATTTAATTGGAATAATATACAATTAATCAATAACTTGAAATATAATGCTTTATAGAGTAACAGGATTCCGTCTAAAGTTCCTGTGAAAAATCTCTCAAATTTACATACAGATTTTACCTGAAGAGCTCTCAGATTATCAAGTGGCTTTTCAAATAAGTGAGTTTCAATTTTCATTATGATTTTCAGTATTTTGCTCAGAAATAGGGAGCCAGGTCCAGACTTAGCCACTGGCATATAGTGAGGATAATTTACTGATTTGATGCCAGGAATTAACCTATAATTCCTCTAACATCCTAACTATAGGATGTTCACCAGCATCTAAATTAGATTTTGGTCTTCACATTCAGAAATATTTAAATATTTAAAGGCAGCCTAAAGTCTTATGTTGTTATCACATCTTTCAATGTTTGATTAATGTGATAAGTGATAAAAAATTATCAATGAGTGATCAATGAAGATAATTCCTTTTAACAATTGAAGGTTGGAATGTTCCAAACTTTTTTAATGGAAAATGTTTTAAATTTGCTTTTTTTTTTTTTTTTTCAATTTTAAAAGAAGACCTAACTGTGTTTGAGATCTATACTTTATTTGAGTCCCACTTATTTGGACTTCTTTCTAATTAGAATTAGAATTAATTTCACCTTTTTTCACATTATCTTTATCTTGAACACAGGAATCAGATGCATATGTTATCTTTTTGCTGCATACCCAGTTTGCATGGTTTGATACAATGTGAAGTGAGTAATCTGTCAGTATGCAGTCATTCTTGATATATGTTTTCCTTTATTACAAGAAAGACCAAATTTTGTACTTTTTAAATATATATATATATATATGAGCACCTTCTTTTCTTTTGGTGTTAACTCCTACTTTTTAAAATCTATTAATATTTTTCTGGTAAAAAAATTTTCCACACAAATTATAAAAAGTTTTTATGGCCATATTAACAAAGATGACTTTGCTCTACAGAAAGAAGTTTGATTTCAAACACCATTTTCATCTTGTTTATTGAGGCAGCAGTATGAATACTTGTAGTGACATTTTTGTAAGAGAGGTGTTTCCTTTCTGAGCATTTTGATTTTAAAAAAGGGAGCTTTTGAGATTGAAATTTGATGCATTAAATTACCATTACTGTAAGCAGAAATTCATTTATAAACATTGCTGAGTAACAATCAGTGACAGATGAAGGTACTATGTCCTTATTTCCTTCTGTTATGAATTATAATAGAAATAGCTTCTTCAGATGTAATATCTGAGTGTAATCTTGAGGCTTTCAACATCAAATATGGCATTAATGCCTTAGATTTTTTCAATTCAGCCTTTCCAGCAATGGAAAACTGTGCTAATAGTATATGAGAGAAAGAATCTAAATATTACACTGAATTTTATTTACCTTAATATTTTACAATTTCTACAGAGACATTTATCTCTAGTCAAATCCTCATAGAATAATATAATCTAAAATGCGTTTTGTTTATGCAGAACAGTCCTAGATTAGGAATAACACAGAACACTTATAAAGGAAGCAAAATTAGAACAGAGGGTTTGACTGGAAGACAAAAGGAATAAAATTTAGACAACAGGGTATAGAATGAGAAGAAGTCTAGAGAGCAAAAAAGTGTAAGAGCATAGGGTATGCACACTCAAGGCTAAGGAATGATGGCTGAGAGGTGTAAGGAAAGCGGCTTTAACAAAGAGATACCATACTTCCCTGATCAGACTTCACAATCTCACCAAATCATGGAAAATAATTGTTCATAAATGGTTGTAAATTTTCTTATATTCTTTCTAGACAGACATTTGCCTAAAATCAAAGACTTTGATGTCATACTTATGATTGTTTCCACATTCTTTCTGCTTTTCAAATAGGTAACAATTAAAAAAAAGAAAAAAAATTTCTCCTTTCTCTCTAGCCTTCCACCAACTCATCCTAATGTATTCAGCAAAGTTTCCATGATAAACAACGTGCTAAACAACATGTATCTTTTCGGCCTTGAAGGCTTTTTGTTACCTAGTATGTTTTGCTTAAAATAAAAACACTTTCTGCATCATGGAACTTTTCCTCTCTTACTCATTTTAAATTGTCTCAGTGACAATGATCAGGCGATGGGAGAATAATTTCAAATCCTAACTGTGCAGAAGTTTGGGAAAAAAGAAAACAATTTTGCCTATATCAGTTAATAAAATAAATCCTTCTGTCCATTCAGTTGTTTTCTTATCATGAATGAATAGGCTTGCGTTCAGCAAAGTTCATCTGGCTTACATCTTTACATCAGGGAAAGTTTGTTTGAAATGCAATCTCAGGTTTCCAGGGCCACTTGAGTTGCCTTAGGACAAAAAGTTTCTGCAATCCAAACAATCTCTAAAAAGTACTCTTATACACATACTAAATAATGGATTACTTCAGATTTGACAGCAGTGTGACAAACCATTATTTGGTGCTCTGAGGTGTACCAAAGTGCCCTTTGTTTTCTGTTACTTTTCCTAATGTAACAAATCTATATGCAGAAATAATATTTATAAAGTCATAGATTTAAACCTTCTTGTCAGGTAGCAGTGAAAGGATATGAGTCCTGCAGAAAAGAACAGGTCTCTTCTATGAGTGAATTTACCATACACTTGCATAAATATCCTGCTTCCTTCTAACTCAGTTACATCAGCTGCATTTACATCATCTCCCCACATATCAGTTATTTAATTATTGTTGTTGTCATTCTGTGCCATGCCCTAATTTAGTATTTAAATTCCTGGCTCTAAATATAGTGGCTTCAGTAGTATCTGCAGAGCCAAAGCTAGGCTAAAACAAAACAAATAAAAAGAACCCTGCAAGATTCAATTAGTTTTCTCCCAGATGCTGCAGTTCATCTCATACACTGTTAAAAATCTTCTTGGCTCATTGAGTATAGCTGGCACCGTCTTGTTGAAGGCAAGATGCAGTTATGCAGAAACTGTAGATAGGATTGCATGGGTCATTCCATACCCATATGTATTCTTTCAGCAAGTGGGGAAAATGTGAAAAAATGGGCTGCACAAGCTACAGCCTAGGATTGACAGAATGTTTAAAACAGACGTTTTAAGAAAAGAAAGAAGAGAGAAAAAATGAAGACTGAGTTTCAACCAGTGGGAGCCAGGAACTGCAAGCACCTCCCTTAAACAAAAGGAAGAGGCTGAAATGTTGTTTCATTGATTGGAAACACATCTAAGCCATATGCTGGTATTGATTTCCTAAAAAAAGTTGTCTGTAGGTGGTATGATATCTTCTTCCCCACTGACTATGGAACAGCTGGAGACATCAGCAAAGTTACATAGCTTTTCCTAGAAGATGACAAAATTAATGAGCTCTGTTTAAGGAACATTTCCAGGATTTTAATGTGTGTATTTGCATGTGTGCCTAAATGAGATATCCTGGACACCTCATTCTAGAATTGAGGAGGGTAAGCGTCTAAGGACCATTTAAAACTTTAGTTAAAATCTTGAAGAATACTAAAGGAATCTAAAAAAACCCCAAAGTCTTTCAAACATAGCTCATAAATCTTTGACTTTTGAACTATTTCTAGGTAGTAGGTTTCTTTGAAAAGGATTGGAGACCTTTTGTTCATCTGGTGAATCTGATGAGTTGAAAAATGTATGGTTTTATCACACAGTTCATGTCCCAGTCAAATGCTGTTGTTCAGAGTAAAATAAAAATGTATTCAAAATAAAATCAAGTATATTAAGTTTCACCTGACTGCTAGAAGGTGTGACCACTGACCTGAAAGCATGCAACCCTATTACAAATAAATAGTGTTTAACAAATGTAAATGCTCAGATTATAACCTTATTGTCAAGAAGTTTATATTCAACTAATAACAGAGTTTATATATTTGAACAAAAGCAAGCACTGGCAGTCTGGCAACTCAGGAGCATAGAAGAGACAAGAAGGCTTCCAAACTCCTCCAGAGCTAAGATGCCTATGCCTACTGAGAAGCTTGCTGAGAAAAATATATCTTCCTGAACATATCTCCATAATCTCATTTTGATGGTATGAAGTATGACTGTTTTGGATTGCTTAAAATAAGTGTCTGCCAACATTCTGTTTACAAATACCTCAGATCTAAAGAAGGTTTAAAGATGTGTGGCATAAGTTTGTTCTCTAGTCTGAAATCAGAGCCAGAACCCAAGTGCCATAAGTTAGGGAGCATTTTTATCTAGGTACAATTAATCACAGGCAGATGCTTATGCCCTGCTAAAATCTATATTTATACCACCCTTAAAGAGGACCTGCAAGAAAACTGCCTCCCACTTACCTTCCATCTGCAAAACCATAATGTGGATACTGAAAGCTGTCTCTCATGAGACTCATTGACATTACTTGCAGCCACGGCACATTAAAAAATCAGTAATAACTTTAGCTATTCCTGTTTGGCCTGACATGATGGCAAAGTATGTTGCTGTTTTCAGCATTGATACTCATGAATTATTTCAGGAAAAAGAGTCTTAAATCTATATACTGTGAAGACACCAGCTAAAATTTCGCAAGCAGAATGATTCTGGGCATTGGGAGATTGTAAGATCAGAAACAGGGATTTTCCAGCAGGCTACTGTCCTAAGAATTCAAAGACTGGACAGAACTTACACAGCAGATGGAGAAAGATTGCTGCTTGCATCCCATTATCTTGCCAAAATTGCTACTAGACAGCTACTGGCAAAAAAAAAAAAAAAATCCTCTTTATCAAACTGCCTAGGCTGTTAAAGGATGATTCTAACTCTATTAGACTGTGGGCCCCTGTACTTGCTAAATCTCTTGACTATGTCATGAGAAAGAAGCTCTAAAAGTGAGGGAAGCTGTATAAAGAACTACTGAAGTCACTTGGCCTGTTCAGCCTGGAGAAGAGAAGACTGAGGAGAGACCTCATTGTGGCCTACAACTTCCTTGTGAGCGGAAGCAGAGCAGGAGGTACGAGTATTTCTGGTGATTAGTTACAGGATCCGAGGCAATGGCTAAAAGCTGGAGGAGGACGTGAGGGGTAGATTAGATTTTAGGAAAAATGTTCTTCACCCAGAAGGTTGTGTGGTACTGGTACAGGCTCCCCAGGGAACTGGACACAACACCAAGCCTGACAGAGTAGAAATGCTGGGCAATGCCCTCAGGCACATGGTGTGAGTCTTGGGGATGGCCCTGTGCAGGGCCAGGAATATTTTTGTGGGTCCATTCCAAATGAGGATATTTTATGATTCTATTTTAAAAAAAATAGGACCCTTTAAATTAAAATAAATTCTGAAGTCTTTTTGAAATATTTCTGTAAAGACAGAGCAAGGATGTACTGATGAATATTTTAATCCACATTTTATATGAAAACACATGGAGATTAGTCATATAATGTCTATATAATTGTCTGTATAATATCATATGTTAATATATTTCAGTTGTGCTACTTCTATTTGATTCTGTGTTTCAAGTACATGTCAGCATATACCGTTATCTTCAGTGCCAGTTGGGGCTAACGTGATTCTTTTTTCTTACTTTGCAAACAGGTTTTTCCTATAAGCAATTTTGTTTGTTAGCTTAAAGGATATCCTAGGCTTCCCAGACATGTGTAAAGGTGACATTTTCATGATAAGGCAGGAAGTCAGTTTCATGATTTTTAGTGATTCATTTTCAGCCTAGCAAATTCAATTTCCTGTTTTCAGTAAGTTTGCATTTATTGAATGCTCATAGCTGAAACATTGTAATCAAAGTAGGACTGGTTCAGGGTTTTATTTTCAACTAGGTGCAGTAGAAATTTTGCCTTTTTGAAATTATAGGCTTGAGCATACTAACCTCTTCCCCAACTCCTGCCTAATGTCCTGCCACTAAATTCCTGCCTGAGTCTACCAAATTTTATTGTAAGACCATACCTGAAGATTATTCTTATTTTTATTTTAGAATACTGCTTAGGATTCTTGGTAATGGGTAAAACCTCTCTGCATTTGCGTCTAGACAAACAGAAAAAAAGACAATTTTTCTATCCCCTAGAAATTTTATGCCCCTACATATGTGCCCTTATATTGAATATTGGCTAAATTTCTGACTCTCCCTAGTTTAAAAAAAAGAACTGTTCAGAAGAAGAAGACAGTGGAAGAGGACAGTTAAGTGGGGGATAGATGTCCAACACACACAGATCAACACTTTACTGCCTTTTTTTTTATTAATAAAATATCTAGGGAATAATGAAAGTAAAAATTGAAAGTGGGAAAATGAGGTTACGTGATGTATATAGTTTGACTGCTACAAGAATTTGTGGATGATAAAAATTTTTAAATTCTGTAGACATGTTTCTTTTTTATGAGGAAAAATACTTATCTAGGGTTATTAAACATAATAGTGGTTAACTGTGAGGGCTACGACACTCCACCTATCTTGTGGAATTCCAATTCACTAACTCCTGTTGGGGGCATTGAAGAAAATACTGCTAAAGCTTGTCTCCTACCAGTATTTATTATCATCCATTCTGTTGTTGGAGAGTTGGATAGATGGTTCTTTTCATTCTGACATGGAATAGTTGTCCTTTTATGTTATTTTCCTTTTATAATATGTTTTATTATCATATACTTCGAGTGAAATACCATATTTGTTAGCATCATGCTGTGGTGGTTTAGTTTTCTTGGTTTTGGTCTGGGCCTTTCTTGGTAGCAAGGTCATAACTAAGGAAGTATTCCATACCATTCCTTCACCTAGTCAGGTGTATATAAAGATAGGAGGAAGGTTTCCTCCCTCCTTTTGCTCTCTTTTCTCNGTAGATGACTTGCCTCTAGAAATATATGAGTAGATGTGCCATAGTATATTGTTGAGGTAGATACATGCACATGAGAGAGTTATAGCTTCCAACTGTCCATAGGATTATGAGAAAAGGAGTATCTGCTCTCCTGTGCAGTTCCTACATCCATATTGCCATGATATCCAAACAGTTGAGCACCTCATTTCCATTACAGTACTAAAGGGTTTCTTTTACTTCTCAATATTAGACTAATCTTACTTAAATTTGGTCATATTAATATGAAAATCAGACTAGACTTTAAGAGATTCATTATCTCTCTGATAGTTCTGTCGTTATCCTAGGCTTCTCATGCAGATCTAGAGGAGAAATAACTTGGAAGGAAGCCTACTTCCAACCTTGACTATTGTCTTCTCAGTGTATGTAATCTGTTTTAGCTGGCTGAGTTGCATGTAGGTTACTGATGAGCAGTTTTAGCTGCTTGCATGTGTATATGCTGAAGACCTCTGAAGTTTATGGAGTTTTCTTAGCGTAAAGATAATTGTAATAGTTTATTTTCTTTTACAGGCCTGTGTTAAGTGGTATTAATTCACAATATATTCTATAGCAGAAATAAAATATGTTTCATTCAGTTACATAAAAAGGAGTCATTCTAAAGTAAATCTTTTCAAGTTTATCTTCACAAAGAGTGCATGAAACTTTGTAGAGGACCTTAGGACTCAGCTGTTTCAAATAGTCAATACAATATATACTTATCTTTAAATGCATTATATCACAGGAATTTTTCAGAATAACAAACTACTCTAAGTATTTGATTTATGAAATTGGAAGAGTTTGCTCTGGTACAAAGAGATTGTATTTATTAAAATCAAGCCATGTGTTTCAAATAAACTTATTACAGTAACTAGACTGTTCGTCATGGCACCTATCTGGCCATGAATATTTGCATTTGTCATAAGTTTTTTCCCACAGCTGGACTGAAGTAATTTAAATCAGAGAGTTTTGTTCCTGTCTGCAGTTTAAAATGCTTTATGATGTTGGTAAGAGATCAGGGAGCATAAATTCTAATACCCTATCAAAATTGTATACTTCCATATGCAATTAATACATATTATACAAAGAAATAAAAATTAAATTGGCACACGACTTAGTGGCACCCCTTTTAAATTTATGCACAGCAATGTTAGTGAGTTTCTTGTGGCTTGTTGGTTTGCAGAAATTGGAGGGTTTACCAGATATGACTGCATTTGTTCCATCTATTTGCAGTAATATTGCCTCATAGCATAACAAAGATAATTAATCACATGGGGAAAGTAAAGCCAAAAGGAAAAGTGCCTGTGTGTTTGCCTGTACGTTATCCTCTGAGGACAAGTTCAGTTGCATGTACATCAATATATCCATCTACATACAGCAGAATAGTCATAAATACTAAGCCAAGAATAATAATGTTCCAAGTAGGAAGGAAACATGAAATTCCAAGAGAAAGACTTTTTCCCCTAGACCTGTATCCATTTTTGGCACTGAAGAAATTTATTTATGGCCCTTTGGGCCATGCTACTCCTGCATTAGGTTCTTAAAAGCCCTGACATTTGTGTTGTGTTATCTTAGCATTTGGTGTGGCTCATGTGACATAAAAAGCTCTGTAATGATTTATGGATTTGGAAGATTCTGTCCAGCCAAAATATGAAGAACGATAGCCAGACAAAGAGATTAATATGAACCTCCCTTTGTGGCTTCAACGCTGTCCTATTTCAAAAGCTATTTTACTTTTCCCATATTTGAAGAAAGCCTGTCTGAAATACTTGTTATGGTCTAAATAAGGAGAAATCCCTAATGAGAGTACGTAATTTTTGGCAGAATCTTCTACTTTTATGTTATAAAATGCAGTTTGGGGGTTGAGTTTTTGGGTTTGGGTGTTTTGTGGGTTTGTGGATTTTTTAACTACTTTGGAGTTTTTAGAAGGAACTAAGTGATTTAAGAGAAAAGAACTCTAAAAAATCCCATGAAAAATCCAAGTTTAGATCTTGTTTTATCTTGTACTCCTGCTCTACTAGTACAAAAAAGGGTGCCAACCAAAACTAGTAACATCATGGATGTTAACCAGGTATTGTACATATTCTAAAGAATATCTTGCATCTAGGAATGGAAATTCATATATATGTCTATAAATGCTTGCATGCATGCACACAGAGAAAAAATATTTAGCATGACAAAACGAAATGGAACTATGTAAAGAATTACCAAATGTGTAATAAAATGCACAGAGGAGAGTTATAGATAAAAGTTTGCTTTAAATTAAAGCTGCTGGGTAACTCATCTTCACTATACTGGTGTCTTATGAACTGTGTACTTAGATCTTTCTTGTTCACTGTATCATTTCAATAAATGAAAATATGACATTATGATTTTGGTGTGAAGTATAGCTACTGGCTTCATGGTCTAGGTTGCTTTATTAAAAAGCAGACTTTTGGAGAAGATTGGATGAAAGGCACAGCAATATTCAGTAAGGGGGCAGAAAACAGTATAGGATTGTTATGTTCATCCCTCCCACACATACATTATTCGCTAATGTAAAGTCTGTACACTGAGCACTCATAATTCACCCCAGGACTTACAAAATCATGTGATATGAAAGGACCTTTCAGAGACCAGCCAGTCCAACCTCCTAGTCATACCAGGCGCAGTTAATAGAGGTTGCTCATGATCTTGTCTAGTTGAGTTCTGAATATCTTTAAAGACAGAGAATTGACTTCTTCAGAAGGTTGACAACCTTTTGTGGGAGATAGGGAAATCCTAATACCTATTAGGATAGGGAAATCCTAATCCTAATACTCAGAGTTTCTCTTCTTGCAGCTTCTGTCCATTGCTTCTCATGTCATCATGGTTTGCCCCTAAAAAAGTTTGGTTTTGCCTTCCTCACATTCTCTCATTGTATAATTGTAGATAATAACAAGATCTCCTCTGAATCTTAAGTTTGTATAAAACCAATTCCCTTGGTCTTCCCTTCTATGTCATGAGCTTCAGGCCCCTGACCATCCTTACTGTCATGTTGTGGTAATGTTTACTATCTACCTTTCGAGACTTGGTATATCTTGTAGGGTTTGGGAATGTTATCTGGCTGGATAGGTACCCTGGCACCATTATTTTAAAACATGAAGACAAGACAGAGGCATAACCTCATCTCTCACTTCTTTCTGCAGTCTAGAACCTGGATATACAAGTCAGAAAATTATGGTGTGATTCTTCAGGGTGGTATTTTAGGTCCCATGCTGAAGAACAGCTGTACCATAACCCAGAAGCATTTGGCTCAATTAAATTTTTGACATAGCCTGTTTTGCCAAAGCAATCACTGAAGTTTTACTTTTCTATTCTTAACTACACTACTTGCATAATACTTGTGCCCAAAGTACACATTTAATTTAAGAATGTGAAGTGGTTTTTTGGTATCATCACTGTGACCATCCATGGTGTTTTTCATGACTGGCACTGAGAATTTGAAGGTCTGTTGATTAAGAATTTCAAGATTTACCCAAAACATGCTGCACTAGAATTTAGCCATAAATAGTTCATAATTCATTACCTGATGAAATGCCTTATGAAGGTTTTTGCACATCTCTGACTTTAGATACTTTGCTGTGGGTAGCACTAATATTTTGCTAAACAGATACTGAACTGTCATGAGTAATTTACATTTTGTCATTTTACTCCATATCATGCTTATTTGTCTTAAAAAAAAATAATCGGGCAGCATGGAATCCCTTTGAAAGAAAATTCTTCTGCCCTAGAAAAATGATGAGAAGTATCCTCTATCAGAGAGGCTTTAAAATGCTTTCTGGTGCTTTTCAACAATATGTCATTTTTCAGTGAGAGTTGTTTTCTAATAAAGCAAATCTACTCCATTTGCCTCAGTAGGATTTAACATAGAGCCTTAGGATGAAGAGAGAAATGAAATGTTTTCTATCACTACTACTTTGAGTACTACCGTTATAAAAATGCTTTGTCTGTATGTGTATGTTTGGGTTATACACACACACACACACACACACACATATATATATATATATCTGAACCAGAATTGAAATACTAATTGAAGTATCCCATCTGGCAAAAAAATGATACCAACCAACCAACAAAAAAACCCAAAAAAACCAAATGAATTAAAAAAAAAATAACCTAACTCCAAAAAACACACAAAACAAAAAAAAACCCAAAACAAACAAAAAAACAAAACCCCAAAAAACCCCACAACAACATGGTAATGGTTAGAAGTTCATAAGAATCATGAAATTCTTGCATTTGCAAAAACGGTATCTTCAGAGGATTCTTTTAGTCTTCATGTGTGAGCAGGTGACAGTAATTACTGCCTAGATTTAAGGTTTCTATCATCAGATATCTTAAGCTCTAGGCCAGATCCCATGATAACATTGGTAGCTCTGATGGCCTGGGGCAATAAAGACCAGTCCAATAATTTGTAATCTTTAAGACCTTTCTAACCATCTTCAAGCTACTCCTCAATATTAAAGAAACAGGGTCTGTAAACACAGGGCAATTCAGCAACATGAACTATGTACTGGGGATATGTAAAATTCCCAAGGAGATTCAGATGGATGCAAAGCAGGAACTTTGCAGGATAATGTCTCTAGCACTGGAAGGGATGTGGGGCAGTTGTGTGTGGTTTTTTGGGTTTTTTTGTGTTTGTTTTTTTTTTTTTTGTAATAGAATTCAATACTTGGGAGTCTATTGGCACTTTACTGAATACTGCAAATGTAGAGTGGAGTTCTATACACAGGGTATCATTCAGTATAGACATTTAAGTAGCTGATTGAGTTCAAAACCAAGATTATTTCCTGGGGCAATAAAGCACAGACTAGGATTACTGATCTAAGATTTTGTGATCTGGGCAGAACCAGGAGGTATACCTTCTGCTTCTGCTTGTGTCTAATAAAGATAGTAAAGAGTCACAACCTTCCCCTTTACCTGTATTCTCTTCCTAGAAAAACTATATTGTTGCCACCTTCTGGCCACTCCATAAGATACTCTTGACTGATATGAAGAGATTACTCCTATCTGGACAGAGGATCAGCATGTTGTGACATAAACTCTTCAGAGTCAGGTGTTAAGTCAAGGATGCTGGAAGCGTGCCTCAGAATATTCCTCAAAATTTAGAAAAAAGATATTTAGGAGAGGTCTTAACTGCAAGGAAGCCTTTGGAGCAGATGAATAATCCATACAAGCCTCCGGCTGTTTTATAGGCAGAGCTTTTACTGTTCGATGTATATTCATTAATGACATTTTTACACATTGCATGAAAAGGGCTGATGTGGAAAAACTCTCTTTGTGTGTCTGTTCTGCCAAAGAGTATGTATATTTATATAAGCATTTTTGTGTATGAGTTGCTCCCATTCTTCTCCCAAATGCATAAAATTTAAGTTTTACCACTTGGGCATTTTTCCCAGAGAAGCAGGACCCATTGCACACTAAGCATCCAGGATATTGGGAAAAGTCAGCACCAACTGAATCCTAGCATTTCTTTTCCTCATGTAAATGCCAGCAGAGCAAGTTAAGAAATATCTGAAGGTGAGCTCAAGATTCATAAAAATGCCAGTGACATTCAGATCAAATAAGTTGATAGAATCTGTTGGGGAAAAAATTCCAGACATATTTTATACCATACAACTATAAGAAAAAAATGAATAGGAGGCTTCCTAACATAATATGGAGTAATGCAGAAATTCTGTTGTACAACTAACAATATATTCACATAGGTGAATCTAAAATACTCTGCATCTTTAAAGAATTATCTCAATACCACTTCCTGTGGAAAAAAAATAATTTATATATATATATATATAGAGAGAGAGAGAGAGACACCATTCTATCAAATGGGAAACTGATCTGGGTCCAAGTTTGCCATCATATGAAGCAACTTTCCAGACTCTATCTAGCAATGGGTCATACTTTACTTTCTTTCATTGTAACTTCTTCCATGAAAATTTGCTTTACATTTCCTTATTTCCACATATGTGTTGAATAAGATCACTGAATATGGGCAGCTTGAAAATGGGCAGCCAGGTAAAGAACACTCACTAACTGGTAAAGAAAAAAATGCCATGCTGTAGATACCAAACTAGTTCTTTAAATTCCTATATTATTCAACTGCCTTCTTTAGCATACTTAAAATTATGTAAAAACAGGACTATTCAGGGAATGACTCATATAGTAGGATGTGTACCACAGAAAAGTCTACTTATTCTCAGAGGAGGAAGCACAAAGTTATGTACACTTTTGAAATCCCAGATCATGTTATTTGTCATATCTCTGCTTTTTTCCTAACACATAGAAGATAAGATACAATGCCATTTTATATCTCCTTAAGGGGACACCAGCCATATATTTTTAAATTACTTATGTCTATTCATTCCCACCTAGCCTATTTTCTCTTCCACTTATCTTAGAGTCTTGATGTTAAGTTTCAAAGGTGTGATTCTGTGTTTCTATCAGAAGACTGGTTCTTATGTACTATATAAATAATATGTACAACCTTGGTCCAAGGTCTTCCCACCATAAATTGGATAACATTTAACACTGGATTCCTAGTCTTAAATTGGACACCTGGTTGTCTGAAGTTCTGTTCTGTGGGGAAAGAGGGGCACATTCAGAGAATGATTCAGATCTCATACTCTTTAAATCAACATTTGAAACAGCTCATTTCTCTCTATTAACAACACAGACAGCCTACAGCAATTGTGCTCTTAATTTAGTCATGTACATTAAAGTAGCTAAATAGAACGGATCTGGGGCAAGCTGTCTGTGTGCATGGTGCATTGGAGTCACATTTGTACATGGTACCCTACATACTTCATTAATGTTGCTCTATTCACCAAGGGACATTTTGCAAAATCATCCTTTAAATTATGAATTCATGTTAAAAAAATGAGAAAATATCACTCACTTATGAACACGGAACTTGTAAGCACTGAAATTCACAGCAAAGAGCTCTAATATAAATAAAGAATAAGCGTATCATTATATGATTACACTTGTGGGTAAATGAAAGAAAATGAATGTAGCTACATTGTGTTGTGTTCAAAGGACACCCACGGTTTTATGGATTTTTTTTTGTCTTATTAAAGAAAAACATATACTACTATGCTAGCTAATGTGAGCTCTAGCTTTTTTACAACTGATCAAGTACAATCAAGAACCAAACCCCACTATTCATATATTATGTATTTGATAGCTCCATAGTCTATGGACTAAAACATTTACTGTTGGCTTATCATATATATAAGCCATGGAGAGATGATGCAAGGTCAAAGTAGCACAAAGCATGACTTACATGCCTTTCTCTATATTACAATATGTCATAACAGAAGTTGGTTATTAGTAGTGCTTGTTTTGAGTCATTGATCCATATGTCAACCAGACATATAAAGCTATCATCAATGTGTTTATAAGGCTGTATAAATGCATGCAAAGAGAATACCTGCTGCCGTTTGTCTGATGTTTCTCCTAATGTGCCAATGAGTTAATCAGTCAGTTCTGCATATAGAAACAGCCTCATTGTAATTATCCTAAGCATCATGTTAGGATAAAATGAAAAACTTCCTAGGATCTATGAAAAATCAAGCCAAGAAACATTTCTGATTGTCATGAAAGTTTGTGATTGACACAAAAAATATCTTGGTATTCTGTCAAGGATTTCTCTTGTATATTAACAATGCTTTAGCTAAATATTCCACAGGAACTGACCTGGTTGTGTATGCAGTCTTGTTTAGGCCTTTGTTTTAACATGTACAATTTACAAGATTTGCTCCTGGGTACTGCTTTGTATTTCCGTGCAAAGAATGGAAGCAACTATTAAAACACCTTTTTTAATTCACGTGATGTACATGTATGATAACATATCACATAGTTGTCATCCTTTCTCGAAATTGTCTTGGGAGATAAGTAATTACAGGTTCTCTTCTTGGTCAGTCTGGCCTGATTAAGTAGCCCCTTAAGTTTATGTTAAACTACTTAGTGAGGGTGTTTTCAATCCTGATCACAATGAAAGAAAATGAAAGGTCGAAGTCCTACAAGACCTCTGTAGACACAATTTATATCTGTGTTAATTTGGCTTCCATACAGACTCATGCTTCTTTTCCATCTCTTCCTCTACTGCAAACAGAAACACAGCTCACTTTCATTCCCAAAACCCTGACATCGAGATTCCTGCTATCTTGAGTGTAACAATATTGTCCCCTACTTGTCCAACACATGCACCTCAAATCCTTTCACTCCATCTGTAGCTCCTGGTAGACACTGTACCTTGTCTGCTGGGTATTTTTTTTCTCCTTCAGGTCTCTGTATCCATAGTCAGTGATGCTTAAACCTTCTACAGTCCATGTGCATTTACCTTGCTCTTCCAATATCTCCATATACTTTAACTGAGGACACTGATGACTATTCAGCAAATTTGATCTTCCTCGAGTGCATCCATAGCAACTTATTGCACATAAATTAACTTGGATTACTACTGTGTACAGAGAATGGGTGGTCAGAAGGAGGAGAACTTAGCTGACAGTCACAGTATGTGGGCTATGAACTGCAGGTAAACTGGCTCCATTCACCTCCTGTCCACCCTCTCTTTTTTCTTAGCTCATAATAAATGTGACATTCTTCATGAGATTTCACAACAGTGGAATGGGAGACAAAGGATGGTTGTAGTTTTTATTCTGCTTTCCACACTTTCTCCCATTCAGAGATAGATTCCCAATCCTCTCCAAGTCTTCTACCTCCTCAGCCTATTTTTAGAATTGGTGTGAACCCACCTTTGAACTGCTCTAATATCTCTGCAGTCATAGAAATGATATTTCACTTACCTTTAAGGCTCTTTTTCTTCCCCATGCTTTATGCTATTATCACTTTAGATAGGTGATATCCTTTAAAAATACATAGTTTACTCTATTTCTAGAGCAAGAGAGCTCTGGTGGCATACTGAGAATTAAGTGAAATGCAAATAATAATTGATAATATTGTCACACTATTTTTAAATGATCTAATCACAAATGAACAAGAAGAGGATTTGGTGCTGTTGCTGTTTTTCACTATTCTTAGGGCTTATGTGAACACCAGAAAAGTTTTTCTGCTGTAACCAGAATAATCAGGGTAAGAGATTTTTCAGAATATTTCACTAATTAATCCACTTTCCTTCTTTTCTGTGGATGCCTCAGATTCTTTTGTTCACTACCAGAAAACTGTGAAGGTCAACTTCTTTATGGCTGATGAGAAAGGGAAGTGTCCCTTTTGTACTTATAAAAAGACTTGCAGAGTTGAGGAGACAGCAGCAAAATTTGCAATTTGAAAATTATTAGGGAGACATATCAAGAGGACAAAGTTAGTTATAGTGCTATCAGCAGCAGGCTCAAAAAGTAGCAGGTTTCCTGTGCACCAGACATCACACTGATAATTAGCTATCTAATGAAGCAGCTGGTAATTCAATAATTATTTTTTTGTCCTCCCATGAATTTCCTATTTTCTAATTCTATTCAGGTGTAAAGCTAAGATGAGGGGGAGTTGCTGAATTGATATAGGATTAAAAGAAAACAATATTATATCTTAACAGAAAACAAATTCTGATTTTGCTCACACATTGAATACACATAGTATATATTTGATGTATACACATAGTTTCTTAAGAGAAATATTAAAAACCATGCAGGATCTTGCCTTTATTTCTTAGGTTCTGTAATCTTGAATGCCATACTCAACATTCTGTTCAGGCAAGGAAAGAATTACTCCTTCCAGAACGCTGGAAAGCAGTACTCGTCTCATTGCTGTCTTCTGATAACAGTAATATGATACTATAGTGTTTGTTAATGCTTATGCACCTTCATACCACAGCTGTGAGCATGTGTGTGTGTGTCTGTACACATGCATAGGAAAAAAAAAAGCACATCGGAAATTAATATGTTTGAATGATCTTGAAGGAATTGTAAAGTTGCATTTTTTTTCCAGCTTACTGCATGGAAGTTGATAATTCTTATGTCATATAAATTGATAATTCTCGTGACATTATCCATTTCCTGTACTGTGTGCATAAAATCAGAAGAGAATGCTTCTTTCTTCTCAGCCAAAATGTATCAGAGCAACATAGTATTTTCCATTCCAGTTAATACCCTGGTGTGCAATAGAGTTTTGTAGCTTCTCTTTCACCAAGGTGCATCAATAACTTGTATAAGACCCTCTCAGTGTGCCTGGAGCAAGTCCACACAATCATACAGATAAATGTCAGAGCTTCAGCTGGATTGATTGCTGAAAGGACATAGATGAATATATCATATTAGTTTTCCCAGGTGAAAACAGCAAAGGAGAGGTGAATCCTGATACATGCCTACATATAACACTTCATTGACAATTATGAAGAAAAAAGGCATTATGATGCCTTGATTCTTCATTCCTGTGTAGCTCAAGTTTATGTTCAGTAAGGATAAGAAATCTGGAAAGAGGAATACAGTATCTTACCGCCTCTAGAAACTTACAGAGGCAGAAGCTTTTTAATCAGGTAGATCCAAACCCCAACGTTTCATATAACAGGAGGAAACTGTATCCAATTTGGTTTTAAGAAAGTTGATGCATAGAAATCTTGTTATCTTAATAATTAATTTAACTTACTCTTCACTTCCAATGCTAAAAGGAAAGCAGTACCTTCATTAAAAAATATTATTTGAGTTGACTGCATTTTCTTATTATTTATGAACTCCTGATGGGGAAAAGAGCAGCCCTGGTAATTGTGATCCAGAAGTCTGTATATTATTGCCACAGCACCACATGTATTAACCAAAGTTGCATCTGCAGGAGAACTCCATCCCAGACCAGATGTGGTCCCTAAATTTAATTGTGATGCTCAAGTGACTCAAAGGAAAGGTCTAGGTGGTTCAGGTGTGCCATAATTCTAAGAATAATAAAGTTTATTGCAATATTTGAAGATGTGTTAAATTACATCAGTTGAGACTTTAGACTCTATTCAGATGAATACTTTGTAGAGAGTAGAGTCACAGAAAAGGGATCTCCTAGAAAAATGTGGGCAATTTGAAATCAGTTTTACAGTATTTTATCTTTTTTCAACACAGTCTTCTTGCCACTCTCCCTCATTAATTTGCTCCTTATTATTGTGAAATGTTTTTATTAGCTTACTTTTTTTTTATTATCAGCTTTCCTCTTTGCCTAACATAATATGATTTCCACCAGGTTCAAGATTTGGCTGAGACAGCCACTTTAAAAACGTGAGGAAAAGCGTGATGGTTTCCCTAGCAATAGGAAATGCTTTAAACATCAGAGTGTAAACATTTGCTCACACACAATACGTTTTCCTTCAGTTTAGTGTCTGACACAAACTGTCACTTCTAGCAGGGATTGAGACATTTGTTTCTGCAGTGAATTGTGCAGACAAAATGAAAAAAGAATGTTTGAGACTCTTTATGTAGTGTATACAGACAAATTCAGCATTATTCAGATTATTTGGGACTATTGTCATTCCTCAGGAACAGCTGTCCCAGCTAGCAGCAGGTTACAGTGCCTCATGCAAACAAGCCCGGCTGGGTCATGGTTCATGAGCCTCAATCCAATGCCTGCTGCATTTCATTAGAAGAAATTAACAGTGGCTGAATGTGTAATACTGAGCAGCCATGGTAATGGGTGATGTCTCTGCCCTTTCCAGTACAAAGAAAATAGGTTGCAGATTCCTTTCTCTCCTCAGGGCACCTCTCACTAGGCAGTCTGGAAGGCCGGGAGGGGACAGACAGACAGAAAAGAAGGGGCTGCATCCACTGCCTGCAGGGCCGTCATCAGTTGGTGCTGCATGGGGCAGAGACAGACAGGGTCCTCTGGACATGGCCTCACTCAGGATGGAGGGGATGGAGCTGTGGGGCGCAGCCACAGGGCACCAGGCAGAGCTCAGCAGTTCAGGTTGTCTCCTGCAGGAGCGATGCTGGCTAAGAACTGCAGCCACATGGAGAGGCAAGCAGGGTGTGCAACTACAGGGTAAATAGAGGGGAGATTGAGAAGGTCTTTGAAGAAAATCTGTAGGAAAACCTGAGCCACACATAGCAAGGGAGAAAGGAAAATGGGAGCCCCAGTCACACGAGGAGTGGAGGCTGGCTGCCTCCATGGGGAAAGCTGTGAGCCAATGACTCCTAGCAGCAGGAGGAAGGTTCCTGATCCACCTTCAAAACCCCCACTGTGAAATAGGCTTAGTGTCAGGCACTGGGGGGCACAAGCAAGACCTGTCAGGGACAGCTAATGAACCTAATACCCTTCCTTCCTCCCTTTCTTCCCTCTCCCACTCCTTCCTTTCCCCTTTTTGGAAAGCATTGATTCCTCATCTTTGTTCTTGAATTAAATGACTGGTTACTTATCTCCTGTAGATTATACAGAATTATCAATCTTAAACAAAGCTGGAGCTATCTGCCAGTTAAGATTTATACATTTACTTGGATATATGCAATGCACTCTTAGGTGCATTCTGTTAGCAGCTAGTATGGGGCTCTAATTACCATTTAATGTTGGTAACCTCAGCATTCACTGTCTGGCTATCTCTGTGTTTTGCTAGGAGAGCTAGAGCTAAAGTGTTTTATCATAATGCAGACCATGTGATAGTCTCTTTTATGTTCAAAGAAGGTGAATCTTCACCCTGTTTTATTAAAGGTTTCTAGGCTCTAGACTCACAGCATGTCCCAGAACTTTCAGTATGATTTTTCAAGCCACAGATACTTTGAGATTTATATTTTGCCTCTATATGTGTATAGAATCTACAATGGTTTGACTTGGAGGTTCCAACGCTGCTGCCACTGGCAGGGACATCTTCTACTAGACCAGCTTGCTCAAACCCTCATGCAATTTGGCCTTAAACAATTCCAAGAACGTGGCATCCACAACTTCTCTGGGCAACCTGTCCTGGGTCTCACCAACCTCATAGTAAAGAGTTTCCTCCTGACATCTAATCTAAACCTACCCTCTTTCAGTTTAAAGCCATTGTCCCTTCTCCTGTCACTATATGCCTTTGTAAAAAATCGCTGTCCATCTCTCTTGTAAGCTCTCTTTAAGCACTGGAAGGCTTTAAAGAAAGACTATAAGGTCTTTCTGAAGTCTTCCCTTCTCCAGGCTGAAAAATCCCAACTATTTCATTCAGTCTTTATAGGAGAGATGCTCCAGCCCTCTGATCATCTTTGGTGTCCTTCTCTTGACTCATTCCAACAGGTAATGTCCTTCTTAGGGGGGGAGTCCAGAGCTGGATCCAGCACTTCAAGGAGATCTCATGACAGTGCAGTAGAGGGGCAGAAACAACTCCCTCAGTCCATTGGTCATGCTTGTTTTGATGCAGCCCAGGATATGGTTGGCTTTCTGGCCTGAAAGTATGCACTGCCAGGTCATGTTGAGCTTCTCATCCACTGTCCCAGTGATGCCCAAGTCTTTCTCAGGCTGCCCAGCCTGTACTTGGGCTTGGGATTGCCCCAACCCAGGTGCCCTAATGTGGCCTTGTTGACCTTCATGAGGTTTGCACAGGTCCACCTGTCAAGCCCGTCCAGGTCCCTCTGGATGACATCCCTTCCTTCCAGCATGTCAACTGCACCACTCAGGTTGATGTTATCTACGGACTTGCGGAGGGGATACTCAATTCCATTGTCCGTTGTCCATGTCATTGACAAAGATGCTAAACAGCTCTGGTCCCATTACTAACCTCTGAGAAACACCACTTGTCACTGGTTTCCAGTTGGACTTCGAGCTGTTGACCACAACTTTTTGTGTGTGACCATCCAGCCAATTCCTTATCCACCAAGTGGCGCACTCAGAAAATCCAGGTCTCCCCAGTTTAGAAACAAGGACAGTGTCAAAATCTTTGCACAAGCCCAGGTAGAGGACATAATTTACTCTTCCTTTATTCACCACATCCGCTACCATATCGTAGAAGGCCATCAAATTTGTCAAACTTATTTTGTCCTTAGTGAAGTCCTGTTGTGTGTCATCAATCATCTCCTTATTTGCCATGTGCCTTAGTATAGATTCCATGAGGATCTGCTCCATGTTCTTCCTGGGCACTGAGGTGAGACTGACCAGTCTATAGTTCCTTGGGTCTTCCTGATTTCCCTTTCTAAAAATGGGTGTTATATTTATGTCAGTGGGAACTTCACAGGACCGCTGTGACTTCTCAATGAATAGTGGCTTAGCCGCTTTGTCGGTCAGTTCCCTCACTACCCATGGATAAATTACATCAGGTTCCATGGACTTGTGTGCCCTCAGGTTACTTAAATTTTCTGCAACCTGGTCTCGTGCAGTCAGTTCTACATTGTCCCAGTTCCTGCCTTTGCCTTCTTCAACTTCTGCCACTTGCAAGGTGTGGCTGGAGCACTTGCCACTGAGGCAAAAAAGTTGAGTAATTCAGCCTTCTCCATTTTCTGGGTAACTAGGTCTCCCATTTTATTCCAGAGAGAGCCCACATTTTCCCTGGTCTTTTTTTTTTATCATCAGTGTACCTATAGAAGCTTTTATTCTTCCCCTTGATATCCCTGGCCATTAATTCTATCAGGGCATTAACTTTCCTAATGTAATGCCTGGCTGCTCAGACTGTATTCCTCCCAGGCTACTTCCCTCTGCTTTCACAATCTGTAGGTTTTGATTTTGAGTTTGTCCAGGAGCTCCTTGTTCATCTATACAGTCCTCCCGCTATTTTTGCGTCACTCTTAAGCTTGAAGGAGGTGATCCTTGAATATCAACTAGCTTTCCTGGGTTTGTTTCCCCTGCGGGACTGTCTGCCATGGTACTCTAATAAACAGATCCCTGAAGAAACCAAAGTCTGCTCACTGAAGTTCAGGACCATGAGTTTGCTGTCCACTCTCATCACTGTCTTAAGGATCTTAAACTCCATAATTTTAAGGTCACTGCAGCCTATGCTGCCCTTGAGCTTCCATTTCCTTAAGCCCCTACTTGTTAGTGAGAGCAAGGTCAAGGATTGTACCTGCTTTCACTACCTCCTCTATCACCTGGAAAAAGGAAGTTTTCATCAGTGCATTCTGGAAATGTCCTGTTTTGCTTATGCCCTGATACCAACAAATATCAGGGTAGCTGAAGTCCCCTTTCAGGGATTGAAAAGATGAGGCTGCAAGAGGAATGTGGCTATATAAATACTACAAGATGATATAGGATAAGGTATAGAGTTGATCAGCACCTTGCAAGAACTGCACTTAGTAACATTCTACTATGCAAGCAGCTTATCTCTCAGGGAAAGTAGGATGTGACAGAGTAACATCCTGTCTATCACAATGACAGATTTTATAAAGGATCCTGAATAATCCAATCTACAACTCTAAACAAAGATACTATTTTATAGTCAGCTCTTAGAAGCAGTTCCTAGAAGCTTAGGACTTATATAATCCAAGGTTGTCCTACAAGTCATGATGTCTTTTTGTTCTATCATGAGTCTTTTCTAGTTCAGGTTAATTTCTAAACCTGATTTGTCATGTATTTCCCTCTTCCTGGCAGAAAGACTCTTCTCTGCCACTGCTATGTATTTCTCTGGGACTTCACCAGTTTGTGCGCATGTTACTACCCATTATTGAGTTTGTGTCTTTCTTTCTCTATTTCTCTTTTTGCTAATTTTCTGGTGTTCCAACTTCCTTTCTGGCAGGCAAGATAAACAAAAAGGAAACTTTCACCCAGATGCAAAGAAGAGTAGCTGAACATCATGCAGTATTCACATTTCTATTATCTGCAGTCTCACAACATATGGAAAGATGGATATACCTGTACATTTCACAGTGCAGTAAATTTCAGAGTAGCTATTCCATATATTATGCAATACTTCTGAGTTACTTTCCTGATCATGGAACTGTAGAAAAAAAAGGAAGGGAACTTCAGATAAGAAAACCGGTTGTTCTCTAGGCACACCCCCATAATCCAAGAGGAAATCATTAGCAACCTGCTAGTATTTAGATATATACATGTAACTGGGTAGGTCCCAATCGACTGGAAGTTTAAGAATGTGATACCCATCTGCATGAAGGGCCAGAAGGAGAATCCAGGGAACTACAGGCCTGTCAGCCTGACTTTGGTGTCAGGGAAGATTAAGGACCAGGTCATTTTGAGCACTATCACATGGCACTTACATGATAACTGAGTGATCAGGCCCAGCCAACATTGGTTTTCAAAAGTCGAGTCTTCTCCAAGCTTAATGGTTCTATGATTCTACAAAGTATTGCTTTCTGCTCCAAGTCAGGCTCAGCTATCAGCTGATTCAGAAAACTTCTGACAGTGTTGAGGTTGAGGAAATTTGGCTATCTGAGCTGGTAAACATCTAAAGCTTCTAGGATATGTTTATAGTTAAATGCATAGTTTTCTTTTCTTTATGTAAAATAATTAAAATAATAAATATTACCAAAAGTAATAAAACCTTTTTTCTCCCCCACTAGAGATTTGATAAACTTATTTCACTTTTTTTTAAACTTATCCACACTGAGGGAAATTCTTAGAAGCACCTTTTGATCTGTGCATTTTTTAGAGTTATTGCAATGAGTTTCAGCAAGCTGTTGGGGTCACTGGTTTAATGAGTGCATATATCTGTGTCTATTTTTTCAAGTCATATAACATAAGTAAATTTCTCAACAGCAAGATTATTATCATCTCTGCAACTAACATGACACAGATTATTCTAACATAAGTGGGATCCCTGCAAGATCAGTAATCAAAAGATAGGGTAACAAGAAAAGGTCTCCAGATGTTTTATGTTAAACTTCCAGAATATTGTGCACCAGAGACTGGTAGCTTTGAAAAACTCATTAAAACTCTTTTGTTCAATAAACTATACTATCTATGAATATTAAAACAGAATTCTGGAAGTTCTCTGAGATTTCTAAAAGTACAGAAAGATACTCAGATGACCCAGGGTTTGGATCACCTGGCAAAAAGACAGCTAGTTGTGCACTGGCATACTTTGATTTTTCTTTGTCTGTGTTGACTCAGAACACCTATGAAACACAGTATTTGAATTTAAAAAATATATTCATAACTTTTAGAAGTGTTTGAATTAGAGAGAGACTGTAAGAATGACTCACAGTTATCAGATCAGAAAATGAGTCTCATAGTCAAGAAATGTCATATTCTTGGACTTCACTCCAGAAAAAGAGAAAACAAAAAGTATACGGTATATTTTGGATTGCCCAAATTATTCTTAGTATGCACAGTTTTTAAATAGAGGACTTCATGTTTTGACTAAAAATCAAAGCTGTAAGAAAATTGTAAGAATTATTGTGAATAATTCAGTTAGATGCTAAGGTAAAGATCAGGAGTATAAACACTGAGAAGGAGAGACATGAAGATTAAGGAGTCTTGAAATTCATTAAATGTTTTTTTCCCTGTGAGAAGTGCCAGTACTGTATTGTATTGTTCTGATGCTATGGTGTAGATATCCCAGTCCATTGCAGTAAGTCATATCGAATTATATATTCCTGCTTAATCAATCTACAAACAGTCATCTCTGCCACCATATAACATAATGTTACTGGTAACTATACAGGTTGTCTCTCAAATGCAGTGTTATTAGTCTCTCTCAGTACTGCTGATGTTTTGTATCAAATATTGTTCAAAATCTTTCATTTTTCCTGTGCTAATAATATGTTCTAGACTTTTTCATCACTGTGTTTTAGTTCCAAGGTATTAGACTACCAAATATACAGGTAGAGGAGCAGGAATCTTTAGCATACCCATTCTGAACTGGCCATGGCAGGCTGAGTTCTGCATGGCTTCACACACAGTCTATTTATGTACCTGGTTTTCAGGAAATACTGAGAATATAGAGCTGAGCAAATAACTGAGTGTAAATAATTTCACAAGGTTTGCATATTTTTACTTGCTTCAAGTACTGTCTAATTTTTTTATCTCAACTTAAAATTATTCTGAGATTATAACTGTGGATATAAATATCTGAAATAGTTTTGACATGCCACATTTGCTTGACTCCCATGAGACCAGAAATTTTAGACAGTGTCTGATATTCTCAGCCATATTTATAGTTAGGTAAATATTGGGAATAGCTAGGTATGTCTGTAGTTTTCTGCTTAAAATTCTTGGATTAAAAGTAAGTCTTCCTGACAAAAATCCAGAGACAATGAACCCAAAAAGGAGTTAGCATATTAATTTCATTTTTTAATGAAAATTCATTAAAAATTTAAACCAATATTCACAGACAGATTCTTTCTGTAATATGTAAAAGTTTTCTAATTATAAACACTTCATAAATTTGTGATTTGACAGCAGCAAAATGGATATTAAGAGGTAGCAATCTGAGAATGGGTGTGATGGGAAAAGACTGCTAAGACCAAAAAATAAAAAAATAGATAGTGGAACTAATGCTGTGTATTTTCATTTAATGTGAATGCACATGCAGAGTACACATAAGAGTGGAGAAGGTTGCATTTTTTGCAAAGAGAGAAATTGAGTCTTTTTTCTTTCCTGGGGTAAAAAATGTGCTATAATTTACCATGACTTTATTAATTGTGTAAATAATTTTGATAATGCACATACTGTAGTAACTAGTGGACATTTATTGCAAGTTACCAAAGCATTATATCTACCTGTGTCTGTAGGTGCACGTCTTTGAACGGTTTGTTATTTCTCTTAAGTGAATGGTTCAGCGTCCCTGGAACAAGAATGGATATGTAATGAGCATGTACTAATAAAACATTTGCTATGCTATCAGGAAACCTCAGTTTGAAGGCTGTTGAAGAGAAAACAGGAGTGTAACAGAGACTCCCCAAAAGTTCAAGTCCAGGATAATTGCAGAGGCCTGGAAAGTACAAGGAAGGAACAATATCAAAGGCACCAGGTCTATTAACACAGATCATATATGGTCATTTCATGGTCATTAATGAAACTCAACCTTGAGGGCCTAGTGGAATTTGTTTCATAGATAAAAGAGAGAGTAAAGAAAAAGCATTACACCTATGTGAAGCTTAAATTACATAATAAATTTGAATACAGCAACAAATTGTGAACCAGTGAGAAAAGGGCACACAAGTACAAAAATAGTAATCCAAAGTTGTCTTTTCCCTCCCAGTGAAAGTATAAAAGTACGCTAGGCATAATCACAATGATAAGGAAGCATCAGCTTCAGTGATTCCACAAAAGAGCTTGAGATGCTACCATAACCCCATGCTTATACTTCTCTGCAAAGATTGGTACCCCCATTTTTGCACCCAAGTGGAAGAAGAAGTATTGAGGTAATGTCAGAGAAAGATGTAAATACTAGAAATGTTGTGTGTGCCTGTTTTAACACCATTGTTTTGGGGAATGAACTGTAATAGTTGTATAATTGCAGAATAGTTTAGTTTAGAAAAAGATGTCTGAAGGTCATCTAGTCAAATTTCCTTAGACCACGACCAATCAGGTGATATTATTTAGGACTGTCAGTTTTAAGTATCTTTAGGGGTGAAGAATTAGCACCCTCTGGTCAATCTGCTACAATGTCTTACCAACAAGGTAAACCCTTTTCTACTAACTTCTAATCAGAATTGTCATGTTGGAAATTGTATGAGTTGCCCATCATTTTATCATTGGAAACATTATCTACATCAGCTTGTTGTGAGTGTCTTGCAATCTGTATAATTCAGAGGAAAACTGAGAAAAAACTTCACCTCATCTGAATCAATGATTAAAATGCAATCATGCTTCAGAAGTCTAAGTGCATTGCTTTAGTTTCTGGAAACACCATTTTATTCATGCTCCAAGGCAAGGCAAGTTCTCATCAGTGCATGCCCAGGAGTCCATTTAAACAACACAAATGAGCCCAGTTGTGATGAATAGCTTACTTTTTATCCATAGTTATAATATTTTGTCATCATCATCTGACTGAATTTTCCATTAAATATTAATGATGGGCAGAGCTGAAAAGGTTCAGTTTTCATGTGCCACTTTCAACCCGATTCAGCAAATTTTTTGATTCAACAGTATTTTGAATTACAGGTCTTCAGTTTGGGTCGTTGGGGTTTTTGGTTGGTTGGGTTTTTTTTATATTTATTTAGAAGGAGCATAATGCATCTTATTCTGAAGCAAATCCCAACAAAGGTAAAATATTTAATGAAATTTTTGAGTTTTCTGAAAAATAGGGAATTTTATTAAATTTCAAATGATTTATTAAATATGTTTCACAATAGAATTTATATTTTATGGAAAGCATGCAAACATTTTAAATCACTTCTGTAAGGACAGCAATATATGTTACTTTCAGCTCAGAGAGTGCTTTCAAGTGAAAACAGACTTGCCTTCTGGAAGAATATGGAGCCTCAAGGTACTGTTTTGTGTTCTGAAAATTCTTACAGTTTCTGACCAAAGAGACTGAAAACGTTGTTTAACACACAGTGATCATTGGATATGGATCAGTAGATTACATGAAAGAGTGCTTTTCAAAGTAAACTGAAGGCATACATATAGAGTTCACAAAAATCTCTTACTGATTTTTTTATCTAATTAACTGAAAACATAATAACATTTTCATGGATGCAGAAATATTTTTAATTTGCGTACCTGAAAGCATTCTAATCTGCACAAATTAATTCCATTCCAAAGTTCCATTTCAGAGAAGAAGAAATAGAGCAAAATGCCTGGCTAATGATCCCATTATTGATCTTAAATGGCATAGAAGTGAGACTATTCTTCCAATCCGGAGCAAGGGAAAACCTGAGATCGTCACCTGTGGTCATGTGAAAAGGAGGTATTTGCTTGGACACTAGTAACTTATATTTTGATAGTAACTCTATAATGGGAAAAATCTTTAGGTTTTCGTTTTTTCCAAGAACTTCTTCCAGGCACAGACCACTCCTCTCCTGAAGGTTCTGAAACTTCCTTACTTTCCTTGTTCCTATTTGCAGTGAACAGGAGAATAATTGAAAGGAATATTATGGAAACCATCAGCCTCTTTGCCAATGGATCTTATATTTTACAAGCTAATTCTTATTCAAAACTCATATGAAGTGAACTGCTTTCCTGAATATGGACCTCCCCAAAAGAAATTTTCTTTAAAATTAACTGAAACATGAGTGATAAAATGAATAAATAAGTAATTTTCAGTAGCAACAAAGCCAAAATCTAGGTAAACCAGGTACTGAGAATACAACTGTGAGACAAGGAGACTTTATTCCTCTTGCTTTAATACTTTGAGTGTAACACAGCTGTAAACCAGCAGGCAGCCATAAATACCAATAGAAAGAGTTTAAATCAATATGAAAGAACAAGGTTTTCAACTGCAGCCTATGTGATCTCAAAAATAGCATTAAGAGACAAAAGGAACCCATTGCATCCACCATACAATTTTATGAATGTCATAGAAGTTAAGTCTCCTTGGCTCTATCAGCAGGTAAATCCTTTACATTTGTGCCAAACCCAGCAAAAATATAAGTAATTTACGACAAGGAATCTGGGCAGGATCTTCTGGTTTTCATCAGTGCAGAGCATTTATGTTGTTTACATGCTGAGCATGGCAGAATTTCCTGTTTTTTCTTTAATGGGAAAGTAATATTTGTTACATAGGAGATTTTGTGATGAGAATTTGTCTGCTCTCAGATATCACAGATTTATTTCTCAGGTGATCTTTCCAACAGTAGATTTTTTAAGTTGTGTACTGCCTTCTTCCTTCACTTTCCCAAATAAATGGCAATGCAACTGTTTAACCCTGGCCTCCTAATGATAGAGGCTTTTTTTTTTTTAAACTTCCAGTGTGTGGAATGTCATAGTCACCTAGCAGACAAGCTGCAGATGATATGACAGTAATCACGAATCACTTACTGGGTTGCAGAAGTTGCATTCTATCTGTTTCCAACTTAATTATTCCAAAATTTTAATAAAGCTTAAGTTAACTTTGCTTTTATTGAAGAAGAAAGAGGTTTTCGCTCTTGGAAAAGTGCAAAGGACATCTTCTTGCTGGTTTTATGGTACTAAAAACACAGTTGAAAGAATATGTTGACGAAATTCCTTATACATGTACTTATTTTGGTAAACAAATACTTTGGTTTCAGAAACAAAACTGGTCTGAATGATGATCCCTTCACACCTCTTTCTTAACATATTTACACCTGTAGAGAAAATATTGTCTGTATGTTGAATTAGGAGATGGGTGGTATTCAAAAAATTACGTTTTGACTGATTTTTGATCATTTTATTGTTCTACCTAGAAAGGGTTCAGTCTGACGGCCAAGCAAAGTTTCCAAGATTTGCTGCTGCATTGCCTAGGTTGCTTGAATTGTTAAGAGTTCTGCAAGATTTTGTTAATAAAATCTACTTGAAACCTGTAAACTAATGAAAACGACTTCTTACAGAGGCAAAAATGACTGTAGTTTTAGGAAACTAACTTGAGCATGTTATAGAGGAACAAATTTAGAAAATAAAATCTTTCTATACCGATGCAGATAAAGATACACAGGTAGATACCTTTCCAGTGTTCATTCACAGGTATTATATATTATGAGGTATTTCTGTGTCTGCTGTTGGAAACAGATTTGAACAGGTTAGAAGCAGCTTGATGAACATATTATCTAAAAAATATAAAGTTCATGGATGCATAAGGGTAAACAATCTGGAACTTGTCTTATTAATATTGCTAAACCTTCCCACAGAAAAATTAAGAAATGGTTTTGATAAATGTTTGAATGGAAATAAGCTACTTTTGGTCTTCTAAGTTCTTACCATTGTTGTTCACCACTTGTTTCACTGGTGAACAATTTATTAGCAATTTTTTTTCCAAAGGTGTCAATTTTTTACCTTTCTCTGACATCTATAATCAAGGTTGTCAAGGTGAAGGGAGTAAAGGAGCATCTGGGGCAGAACTGTGCGTCTGTTGTTGAGAAAGGCTGATATACACAATTACTTGCAGGGTCCATAGCTAATGGCATACATTGATTCTAAAGGCTAACATTATATTCAGGGGACAAAAAGAAAAGCTATTTGAAAAAAATCTATCAATCATTGAATACTACAGAAATTCATTTAAATATCAAAAGTCCTAAACTGTCACAGTCTATGCAAAGGAAAACAGATTTAAATGTGAATTATCAGCCTGTTCATTTAAAACCTTTGTTGTGTCCAGGTTCTTACCACCTGAAAGCAAATTGTACTGTAATTTAGGACTAATGATGATGTGATGCCATAAATGTGTTAATACTATGTAATTGAAATGGCAAAGTGAAGAGCACAGGCTCAAAATACTGTTCTGAAACAGTTTAAGATTGTTCACAAACTGAACCTGTCATATGTTTTGAAATGCTACTTTACTAAAAAGCAACCAACATGCTATTTTAATAGAACTAAGTTTGCTAAATATACCATTTTGAAAGATCATTTAATGCTGCTGAATTTAGGAGCTGTTTTTGGAGGCACCAAATATGTTGCACATCTGGACCACATTATTTTACAATGCATTTTGGTCTTTTTTTTTCTCTTCATATCAGTGCATGCGTATGTGTTTAAGGTTTTATTTTTATAGCAGAAAGATGAAGTATTCACTGAATGGTATCTACCTGAAAAAGACAACAAACGTTACTTTATGATATTAAAAGCACATAGAAAATCATCTTTTTTTCTAATCGTGTGACAGGGTTTGTCTTATATACATCTTAATATGCAATGAACATAAATGTTATTTTTGCATATTTTCAAAATTGTTTGGCCTGTCTGCTATATTTTCATTTAAAGCAAATGAAGGCTATTAAGCTACTAAAAGTTGTAATGAAATTCATGTGATCTGGCAAGCTATGTGAAATATCTGTGTTTCTTACTTCAAATCTTAGCTATAAGAATGAAAAGAAGAGGAAGCTTCCTTACCAGTAATTTCACGTCTTAAAAAGAACAGCCTCTTCTTCACCAAACAAAATTATGATAACCTTAATGCTGTGAGAGAAAAATTCAAAGGAAACAAAGCATATAAATCCCCGGTGAGATAAACTTATGCATGTAAATTTATTTTCACTTTATCATGTTGTATACCAGAAAGGTTATCTGTTATTAGTTGTCATCAGTGCCTCTGCAAGATGCACTTCAAACTGTTGTTTTGTTTGAGATAAAATTTGGACATTAGCTTTATTTCTGAACCTCTGAACTCACAATAAATTATAAGAATGGTCTGAGCAATTTATTTGGTAAGCTGATCTTTTAAAAGTGCAGTTTCGACATTTCTTTCTGTAGGATTTTTATCTGTTATGGGTGAGTCTCAGAGTTAGCAAAAGGTTGTTTCCTCAGGCACTAGAACATACAGAACTTTTTCAGCCTCTATAACCCCTTTACCAAGTAATGGTCAGATGAAATCCTCAGGAAATGTGGATATTTCCTAAAGCTAAAAGTATATATTTCCTAACTGGTAAGGAAGGAATAATGACAGTGGGTGCCTTGGTGAAGTGCTTTTTAGGCCACTGCATTCAAAGTGCTATATAAGAACACAGTCTTTTATAATTTAACTTCAGAACCTGGCCAGAATAAAGAATTCAGGACAGACGAAAATTGAAAACAGTGGCTGAAAGGAATAAAGTTAGTACAGAAACCTTTAAAGTGCAAAAAAGTTCAGATCTTGTTCACTATGATTTTCAGAGTAGTAACAAATCATTTTTTGTCCTATTTAAACCAATTTGCCCATCTTCAGTTACTCCTATTCCTGCCTTACTGCAAATGTTTTTTTCCTCTTGCTTTTGCTCTGACAGCAGCAGATTATACTTAATGAGTCATACCTTTTGGTTTTTTTCTTTTTAATTTATTCACTTCATAGCACACTTCAGTGCTATACTGGAAAAGGAGTGCCATCAACATTCATAAACAGTGGTAATTTTAAAATATAATAATTTGAAGCTACAATAGGAATGCAATAGGTAAGAAATGGAAATATTGCATTTTCTATTTTTGGTCTTCTAAACATATGCAATTAAAGTTTAAGACACATTGTCATTATGAGAGGGTTGAGTTTTAATATTTCTTTTTCTTCTTTGAAGAAATTGATCAAACCCCCAGTGATATGAATATTCAAGACTGTACCTCATATTTTTAACTGCAAACATAATTCACAAATTTTCTATTTAGAATCCATTTTAAAAATGAAAAAAAAATCTTATCATAAAGCTCATGAGAACATTTCTTTCAGTTTTTAATAGATAATATTTATTCCAATGTTGTAAATTAGAACATGAGACTACTAATTGTTGTATCTATTCTTCTTCTTAACTGAAGCAATATACTTGGGGAGGTCTGAAATAAAGCATGAGTTAAAAAAAACATGTTGCTTAAGGTGGGCTGCTGAGACTATAGATCTCATAGAAGAAAGTCTTGTTTGCATAAATCAATGAAACTTTGAGAGCATGGGTTTCTGGTTGTTGTTGTTGTTGTTCGTTTTTGTTTGGTTGGTTTTTTTAGTTTTGTTGCTGTTGTTGTTTTTTCTTATATTGCAAAGAAGATATCTTCTACATCTGGAAATGGACTGGTTAAGCATGCAGAAGTTGTTTGATCTAGCCAAGTATTACAGATACTGTGTTCTTCTTAGGCATATTCATAGCCCTTAACATCAGTGTGCAGGTCTCATTATCAAATCAGTACATGAGGAGAATTCTTAAGTCAGACGTTAGAATTAATTTTAAGCATTTTTCATAAATTTGAATAATAAAATCACATCCATTTCACTGTATGATGATAATGGTAACCTATGGAAGTGATACTTCACCCTTTACTCAGATTAAAATTTATTTTAGAAATAAGTACTTTCATAAAAGAAATATTTTTTTATATTTGCATATCTGACCAGACCTTGAAGCTTTCTATCTGAATGCTATTGAAAGACACAATTTTCATCCTGGTTTAATTCTCTAGACAGAATACAACCCACTGAATTAGACTTGATTTTCATACCTCACTCCCACACACACACACACTGACTTGCGCAAATAGAAAGGTTGACTAAAGTCCTTATGTTTGGAAATGTTGAGAGACATATACTCTCTGATAGTTTAAGGGGAACATTTTTCTCTGAATCTGTATGGCAAAAATAATCTTCTGTGTCATAGCATCTTAGCAGGTAGGCAATGCCCACTGGAGCCCGACTTTTGTAGTTACAGCTCAGAGATGCACAGATAAAACACTTCAAGAACACAGGAAAGAGGCCAAATCTTGAGATTCACATTTGAATACAGATGTTCTCTAAGGTTTGAAGGTGGTTGACTTATGTATCTTTTGCATTTCAGTTCTTCATTAGTTTTGTTTTGTTTTTTGTTTGTGATAGAAAAACAAAATGTTCATTTGAAACAGCTGAGACTGGAAATTCCAGTCCACTGAGCATGAATGCTCAGCTTCAAGGTTTAAGCAATCCGCTTCCCAGTAGACTTTAGATTAAAAAACATTTTTCTCAAAATTATTATAATGGTTAAAACTAATTGTTTATTTGATTGCAATTTTCTATTAGAAATATAAATTCCAAAGAATAGAAGCATTTTCTTGGAGATGGGAATGAATTCACTGTTACTCTTACGTATTAAAAAAATGAAACATCCTGAAAACAATGGGCTTGATCTTTCAGTTTTAACAGTACCAAAGGAATGCATAAGAATATGATATGACTGCTTTTAGAAAGAAGTTAATGAATTGTAAATAAGATGTGAAAGAATACTAAGTTGGCACACAGGCTTGGTTTGGTTCAGACAATAAAGGCATGAAGAAAATGTTCCAAAATGAGTCTTAAACTCTATTCCATGTGTTTATTTCTGTTCTTTAATATTTCATTTAGGGATATCCTATCAAAATTAAGGTTCACTTAGGAAAAGAAATGCAAGCTTGCCTACAGATTCACAGGAGTGTTTAAATGTAGTTGAATTAAGTTGCTTCTTTTATAAGATGTGCAACATCTTTTGCATAGTGTCAAGTATCTTATGAAGTCATAGACTTTAAATAAAATGCAGTTGTTAAAAACACAAAGGAAATATCCTGAAGGTAACAGGCTCATTTTTTCAGGACTTTGGGAACTGAATGGCAAAAAATAGTCTTGGGGTCTTTTAATTCTTTGTGTAATGAGGGAAATTTGGAAAGGTTAAACAATTTGAATGTGGTTCTACAAGCCCTTCAGCATGGTGTTCAGCTGCTCATGTGATAAGGTTAACCAGGTAATTCTGCTGCCTTTCTCTTAGACTGCTCATTTAATATTCATTATTTAAAACTAAAAAGGTATCAAGGAAAGATATAAATTATCATTTAGATGAGAAATTATAAAATAAACTTAATAAGGACTTAATAAATTCAAGTACCAATTGGAGATGAAATCTATTCAACCGACATTACTTTCTAATATACACCATACACCATTAAAAACATAAATGAAGAAATGCATATAATCCTCCAGTCACTCTAAAAATACAAATGTGTTCTGCTCCTTTAGAATTTGATGGCATCAGGGTACAGCATGCACCAGTATTTATGAGAACCTTATACTCCTGTGGGTCTGACGTTCAGGATAATCCCAACAGTTGACTGTGTTGGAGGCTGAGATCATCCTGACTGGAACTGAGAGGCAAAAGCCCCATTGTGACTGGCCCAGAGGCTCTGCACATCCTTGACAAGACTGTCTCAGAAGAGAGTATTTAAAGACCTAAAAAGGTTCTGTTAGGCTTTCAGTATAGCTGTCCTGAGAAGGAGGAAATTAAACAGCTGCCTGCCTTGCAGGTTATCTTGGAGGACCCTTCTCTTGTGGGGTTCCTGAAGGTCGAAGAACAAAAGGTGCTGATTGCTACCACAGTGGGGCACCATCAGCAGTATCACACCAACCAAGACTTCTCAACTCCCATCCATACGTGGATTCAGATAAAAGTTTCATAATTAGAATAAATTCTTGAGTTTCTTCTGCTTGCTGGCGGAGCATAGAAAACTGAACAGTACCTGACTTAGGGTAAACATTGTACAGCAACAACTGAGCCAGCACTGTATTTTCAACACTATTCTCACAATGAATCCAAAATAAATCTCTGTTCCAGCTACTAGGAAGACAATGACAGCTGGAGGCTCTCTTGGGCACAGACATCAAGAAATTATACAGTTTTTGATTTTTGGAGAAGGAGGGATGCCAGCAGAGCGGCTACCTTAGACTTCCAGAACAGGGTTTCAGAGTATCTTCAGTATTTATTTTCATCATTTCAGTCCCTGTTCCTAGTGTAAACTGATAAAAATTCTCTCAAATAAATGTAGTTGAACGGACAAACATTGAAAAATGGACTTTCTTAAAAATGTAATAATTTTTAAATTTTTAATATATTATGTTCTCCTAGAAATCCTGATTACTGTTTTTTCTTACAATATCTAATCTAGGCTTTGTTTAAGTAATCAATCATTTCTGAAAGGCTTATCCTGTCTTTTTTGGTCCTATATTTCTCTAGTGTCTCTTAGTTTAAGTAGTGTAGCATCATCCTAAGTATCATTAAATAATAAATCAGTAAAGAGTATTCAGCTCATCATTCTTCAGGTTAGATGATCTAACATTTCTGTGAATTCTCATTAACTCTTGCAGCTTAGTAAACTGGAAATATGCTTTATCATTGAAATAAAGGAAGAAAATGCAAGGAGAAAGAAGTACTTTATAGGTTCCAGTTCTCAAAGCAAGATAACCTTGTCCTGAGAGAGACTAGTACCATTTCCCTTTAGGACTATCAAATTTTAATTCACATGCTGATTGTACATTACAAAATATTTGTGTTTTATTATGTTATACATACATTGGAACAGTATTTAATCTTTTCTGATGATAGAGAAAGAGAAGCAGAGGGGAATAACTCGTGTTGGATATTTCTTGGCAGCAGCTGACAACAGTCATGATCTGGTAATTGATACTGAGCTATATGAGCCAATGTTGAACCACTGTGATCTATTTCAGTGGTTCAGGTAGAATTTCTGTTCAGGACAGAAAAGCAAAAAAGAACTGGGAAAAGAAGGAAAAAAGGACCATTCTTCAACACAGGAGTAGTAGTTTAGGGGAAACATATTACCTGCCTATTTCCTGTACTCACCAGTAATTCAGGCTAAATACTTCTTTGGTTCGCCCCTTTTGTGTCATGAAAAGGCATTCATTATTCTAAATGCAGTTTCAGGCGTTGTGTCAGCTTATAATAGTGCAGTTTATCACCTCAGCAAGAGCGAAAACTACAGAAAAATTAGGTTAATCAATACCACTGCAGTGTGTTTGACATTACAGTCAGGAAAGGTTTAGCATGCAATTCCTAACTACAGGCCATAAACTGCCTGAGGTCTGTGTATGCTCTTGATGTGAATGCTGGTTCATGCAGATCGAGGGCAGAACATAGCCATGAGCTGCTGCTAATCGTGCACCCCCTGCAGACACCTAGCACCTTGGATTGTAAAAAATGTGACACCACCACTTCCAATATTCCCCCTCCTGAAAAAAGCTTATAATGTTTCTAATTAGCAGACCTAGGCAAAATCCCTCCCCAAATGTTCTGTTTAAAACATATGCTTGCAAGCAATTTTTTTTTGACATTTAAAACTATTCATTCAGTGTTTGGGGGGCAGGGATTTGTTGTTGGGGGCTGGTGTTTGGGTTTTTATGAACATTTTGGTACCTTTACACTGGATCAAGTTAGGAAAAGATAAACTGACAACAGAAAAAGTATTTTGAGACGCTTCTTTAGTAAGGGATAGGATGTAGCATGATATGCTTAAAATCACTGAGAACTTAGGGACAAAAACCTCTTACTTTTTTGTCTTGCAAATCACAGGCTTTCCAAAAATGTGCAGATTCACATCTATGATTAAAAAAAATTCTGTGAATCACCTTATTTATAGAAATAAAGGGAACTTAGAAAATGCTGGTCATGGCTGAGATATTGCTTTGTCATAACAGCGAAAAACTTATGACACCTTGAAAGTTTACTCCCATCTTTCTCCTGAAAACTACAGTTTTATATGTTTTAATCCCTGTGAAGTAGGAAGAGTCTTTCTTTGACTTATTTGTTAAAAGCCATGAATTTGTTTGTTCAGAACAAGAACTGAGCACCATGGGTTTTAACACTGTACAAAACATTAGTATAGTTTAAAACCTATTTTATATCAGTTACCTTAAATTATATATTGTTGAAAATATGTCATCATTTCTGTAAACCTCAGTAAAATATTTGGGGTTTTTTTAAGAGGTACTGTATAGAGTTTATACAATTAATAATCTGAGATAAACTTCAAAGACTCAGGGATGGATGTTATTCAAATTTACAGAAACCTGCAATCCAGATCCTTAGTAGACTTTAAGAGACATTACTTCATTGAAGCCAGTGGGGCTATAGAGACTTGTTTTAATTCAGAAACTGTACTGGAATATTTATCTAAATATAATTTAAAAATCTTTCAACTTGAAATTGAGTAAAGTCGTTCATAAATATAGGCTTTCCTACAAGACTTTTGGCATAGTATGATTTTCCCTTGAATGAGGACAAAAACGATACTCTCAACATAAATTAGAGATAAAATAGGAAGAGGAAAAAAAGACAATTAGAAAGATACACTGAAAACTGATAAGACTTGAGTACAACTGAGATATGTTCACTAAATTAACCCTGAGCTTTTTTATACTGAGTGGAGTTCTGATGTGCTACTAAAATTTCAGAACCTAAGGTTTATTTCTGAATTAATTCTCCTCTCAAAATTTTTTGTATGTCAAAAGTCCTTATTCCACCTTTAAATAATTTATTTTAAAGTCAGAAGGGGATCATTATAATAATTTAGTCTTCATTTTTGTATAAAGCCTGCCATGTCTATAGAAACAAAATAATACTATATCCTCCATAATAATTAATATTTTTATGTCTGTTATTTTTTGCCTAGTATTTCTACAAAGTGAGATGTGGATTTCACTGCGCACAGTGTCTCACCCTATGATTTGAATTGGCTGTAGGGCAATCACAGTCAAACACTCTTCCTACTCTTTTATCTCTGATTATTATTCAGAGAATGGCTAACATTCTGTGGGATAGGCCTTCTAAAATTTTGCAGTGTTTATGTTTTATATGCCAGATTTTTTGGTTCCTGTGCCTGTAAATATTTATTCAGAAGCACATGTAAGTGTTTATAGATTGATTTGTAAAATGTGTCTTAAAGAATTACACATTTTATTTGTTTTTTTAAATGACTGAGTTGTGGCTTTGTTATTACTACTATTTTAATATTTTTAATCATGGTCAAACACATATTTCTGAAAAACAGAAGGCAAAACTCAGACTTCCAGTTCTGGAATGTACCTCCCTTATTCCTTTTATTGCTTTGCTAATTCCTTTTGTTGCTTGGTTATATTAGTGTGCCATTTGAAAGAGGAAGAAGGACAGTTTTGCTATTCAGTGAATAACATATATATTAAGATAATTCTCCTAAATGAATTGGTGTTTTTCATGCTTGCAGGCCCAAGTAGAATATGTTCATTACAAATATAAACTCAAGAAGGGGTCCAGCTGCAATTCTGGATGAAATTATGTAGAGGAATTTTGCAGTTGTAAGCCAAATGTTGAATTCAGTGGGAGTCCAAGGGGACAGTAATATGGCGAGGGTGGCAATAAAGGTTCTTTTGAACTGATTCACCTCGTCTTGGGGCCCCTTCAGCTATTGGCAACAGTGCAGTGGATGCTTGTAGGCAGACAAATGTCTTTGAGTACTTTATTCTGGCAACTAATAATAAATCCACTCTGTATTTTATCAGCCTGGATATTCTTTGGGTAATGGCCAAAAAGAAAAGCATTTATCTACCATGTGCATCTACTTAAAAGCTGGAACAAATCTTCATTTTTATTAAACAAGTCAGTCACTCATGGCCTTCATTTTTACATAGCAAGTATAGATGATTTTCTGAAGCATTTCTGTGCAATTATGTTCTTTCCTGAAAAGTTCACATTAGGAAGGAGATACTTTACTAATATCAAATAAAACCACATGAAAGCCAAAACTGAATGAAATTTTATGACCGTGCCTGTCTCTTAGACCTAGCATATGTGTTACCATTTTGAACACTGAAGAGCACCTAAGTTAATTTAGATCAATTTTTGACTGCCATATAATGCAATGAAACAAATGAGAAATTATAATAATGCTGATTGGCTAGGTGTGAAGATTGAAAATCTGAGACAGGGTTCATTTGCTAAATTTTAGGAGGCTTTTTATAGTAGTAATAATTATTTTACTGACATTTCGAGTGATTTATCTTCTGGGGAAACCATGAAAAATTCAGAAATACTAGATACTACTGTGCTATCAGGCATTATTAGGTTGATAAAAATTGTGCTATGAAACTGAAAACTATTGGAACCCAATGTTGGGTCTAAGAGGGGGTGTTACCAGAGTTGTGTGATGGCTTAGGATATTGACCATTTTGAAAAGTAATATTTTTTATTTGTAGTGATTCATATGAAATTCTACTTTACATCTACTCACACCACCTAAAACTCCATGAAAGATGCAGAACAATTATCTGTATTTTATTTATGCAATAAGTGAAGAGATTATTGGAATATTTATCAATACTGTTTAATAGCAGATTGTTTGACTAAAAGGCAGGAAGGCATGAGTTCAGACAAGCATTTCATTATAATTACTGGGTTTATTAAATATATGTTTTGAACTATTTTAATTAGGCAGATTATACTTCTATGATTAGAAATTGGAAGAACAATGTTTGGAAATAACAGCCTGAAAACATAAGATTTCCTTATCCCACAGCAAAATAATCTGAATGTTTAAAACAGATAGATGCAAGCAATTCTGCTCTCCTCTGCTTGACATATAAAGTAACAAATCTTATCTGAGTGTAGATGATTACTTTTATCTTAAGTTATTCCTTCTTTCTACTGTTCGGAGTTAGTAATATTTCAGTTTGAGAAAACTGATTTGAAGCCCAGTATTGCTGTGACATTGGGTACCTCTGCTTTACCAACTGACTGCATTATAATCATCTAAAAGATGCAAAATTTCAAATTTTTAGGGTGAATGTGTTCCTGCAGTATTTACCAGAAGTCAGTGTGGAATTCCGCTGCAATGCTACAGAGAGCGTCCCACGTACGTTGTGGGCAGGAGGCACCATCCTTTGGAGGAAAGCACATTTTCTTTCAGATTTTCTAGCAATTTGGTCTCTGCATGCAGAAGTTTCTGCTAGCAATGACCAAACAATCTGAGATGCAAAAATGTATTTCACATCTATTAAACATGGATCATTGCTTCCGTAGGACCAGCAACTGCTACAAGCTTCATTGGTAGTAAGCAAGCAAAAATGGTGCTAGAATCATACTGGTCCCCAACACATGACCCTATTCTTTCTGCCTTTGCATCATCCTAATTTCTGACATAGATTTGTCTGATGGCAACAACTGTTCAACTGATGTTCAAATGCATTTTACTGTATGAAGTATAGTTGATACAAAAGCTACCATATGTGAGTACCTACTCTTGATACTAGAAAATAGTCATAGGTTTTGAGTGAAGGAAATGTCTGATGCTAAGGAAGCACTTTTAGAGAAAGGGTCCCAGACTGCAGTGTCCTGGACAATGTTTAGTACGTAAAATATAAAACCCTAAAATACCTTAAATCCTTGTTGCTATATCTCTACTGTGTCCCATGCTTCTTCTGTCTGTAGCACCATGTGCGCCATGTGACCAGAGGGCTGGAGCACCTCTCCTGTGAGTAAAGACTCAGAGAGTTGTTCCAGGGGTTGTTCAGCTTGGAGAAGACAAGGCTCTGGGGAAACTTTTTGTGGCCTTTCAGTTCTTAAAAGGGGCTTGTAAGAAAGATTGGGACAGACTTTGAGCAGCACCTTTTACAATAGGACAAGGGCTAATGGTTTTGAACTAAAAGAGGGTAGATTCAGACAAGATAAAAGGAAGAAATTTTTTATGATGAGGATGACGAAGCACTGGCACAGATTGCCCAGAGAACCTGTGGCTGCCGTGTCCTTGGAAGTGTTCAAATCTAGGCCGGATGAGGCTCTGAGCAACCTGATCTAGTGAAAGATGTCCCTGCTAATTGCAGGGTAGTTGGACTCGATGGCCTTTACAGGCCCCCTATGACCCAAATCATTGTACAGTTCTGTGAAATTGAAATGTGTGGAATCAGCTATTCTTATGAAATATCCTGACTGCTAAAGTGATGTGGCAAATGTCACTGTTTGACTATTCTTTAGTCATATTTTTTTAATCATCTTTCATTCTCCTTTTCTTCCTTGTGGTGTCAGTACCCACTGTGATTTTCTACCTGACCAATATAGTCTTGACTAGAATTTTCTACAAATGATTTCTCTTTTATGTTCACCCTGGTGCATGAGACCTACTTAGTACTGATATACATCTATCTGGCTTCTATGAAACATGAAGTGAGTTTACATCTGCTTGCAACAGATTATGCAGGTGAGCCTTTATAATATTAATAGTAAACCAGGTCATTAGAGAAGAAAATAAAAGAATTATTCAAATTCTTGAAATATATTATGTTTTCTGAAAATCTTGAAAATAATGTTGTGTCCAATGTCTCACAATGATAAATCCCAAAGGGATTTATCTTCTGGTAGATGAGACTCTTCAAGTTATGTAACAATTTGGGTTTGTCATTTTCAGGAAACGTGAACTGTCAATTGATCTTGATCTTAAGCCTGTGCAGAGTTTGCCATAGTACTTCTCATGAGAAAGTAATTCATTATCCTTAATAAAGGCATACTGACTGAGAGTCATTTATTCTTCACTGACTCCATTACAGAAATGACTTAATTAAAACTATCTTTTCATAGCTAAATCAAGATGAGATGGATCCCACTTCTGCTGAGTTTCTCAAAATCTCTATCAAAAATTTTCCTGATGGAGCTTAGTCTATCTGTATTTCTAAAATAAGGTTTAAAACGATGCTTGAGAAATGCTGCAGAACGATGACATTTTTATTTTTTTGTCCTCCCAGAATGTTGTTGAAACATTCCCATGAGTTTCTACTTTATAAAACTTAGCAGGGATCATTAGTAGGGTTATTATCCATACCGAAGTATCAGAGATAGTATTATTTCTGTGGACAGAAACACTGAACATAAAATAAAACTGTGTCCAAAGCATTATGAATAGATTATGTCTTCACCATTTTGGACTGGTATCAGACACAGTTCACAGTTTTACCTATATGCTATTGATGGTGTAGATCATTGTTCTACCTCCTGTTAAGTAATAAAAGATATGATACATGCATTTGTGAGTACAAATTCTGTGAGTATGGAGTACTATATCTAGGTATTTCCAAAGAGGAACATGCTATCTTTCATAGAATGTCTTTGATCACCTCAAGAGCTTTTGGTACAGTATAGCAAAATTTTAAAGTAATGAAATCGTATATATGGATATATTTATACAATACTTAAACGTCTTCACTTGGTCACAGCTGTTCCATTTGGTGTGCAGATATACTTGCATTTTAATCTGCAAAACCTCAAGTTTGTGAAAACCTTGACTGGTGAAAATATGAAAGGCATATTTCAAGGTTTTATCTTCCCATTGCTTGGGAAATGTTATGAAACGTGAAGTGAGACATGGAATGTTCCACCGAGTTGTATAAATAAGTGAAACCATTTGTCCTTCTGATCCTTTTGCATGTAAATGCTGTCAGGATAAAATGGCTGTTAAGAAAATGGAACATAATTAGACTTGACTTATTCTAAATACCCTCAGTATAACTCAAACTACAGAAGCTTAATATTTAAAAGGAGACAATTAAGATAGCAGTCTTTGCTTAACATTTCTCCCCAGTGTTTCTTTGTCAAGCGATTTGGGTTGTTTATATTCAGTGTAGCTTCTACATATAATATGACAAGAAAATGATGGCATTCACTGGAGCACTGGTAGTTTGATGTGACTGCTACTACAAAAGAAAGGTCTGCAATAATTCTGCTAGTCCTCTGAAAAGAAATCTTTAAATCAGCAAAGAACTGAAATTAATTCATTTTGCCTGAGTTTGAATAATTAAGACAGTTTTGGATTCCACTTGTTGAACCATTGTAAAGAAAAGGAGAAATACATTAACCAATAGAAAAATGAAACCAAACAAAACTTTTTTTTTCTAATTTAAATTAGCATTTCCAATTGCATTTACTTTTTTATTAAGATTGTAGTCTACTGAGGCAAGGAATTTAATATAGAGCCTAGCATTGGCAATGTCTACCATGAAGTCTCCTCCCTGCTACTCCAGTAAAATGGGAAATCTGCTTTTAAGTACAGATTTATTTATCTTTAGGCCAGTTAGGATGAAACTGTCAAAATATTATTTTCTTGATTTGGCAGGTTACTCACCTGGCCATTAAATTTTGAAATAAAGGAGATCAACCTGACAAAAGAGTCTGCAAATATGAGAGGTCACTTTATCTAAAAGTCTGAGGGGAAAAAAAAATCAGTTAATTTTACCTGTTTTACTGTGATTTTCAATTCATATCTGTAAGTAATTATGAAGTTATAGGCTGCAATTAGTAGTATTTTAGATACTATGTTTAATTGTCGATCTTTTATCTCAATCCCTTCCAGTTCAGGATGTTGTATGATTTATGATTCCTTGAACTGAAATTATGCCTATAAATTTTAAGTGTAATGGTGGTGCAACACGATGATTCTTATTAAAGTTTTGAATTTCTTTAAACATCTGTAAATCAAATCAAGTACAGACTATCTCCTCTGGAATAGTCCAGATACTTCATCTTGTATTTTTCAGTTATAATGCAAGTTATTTAGTTCTGGTGTGGAGCAGAATTTTACTACAGTGAGCATTTTATGCATTTTTTTTCATTTTCTGGTTTTGCCACATATCAATTTCCTTACTTCAAGTTTTATTCATTTGCATCCAAACTTGTTAGCCTAAAGTCATCTCAGTTCTAACTGAGTAAATTAGATTCCTTTGTGGATGTAAGCAGAATATATGAAGCAGAAAGATTAATCACAATAACCTATCAGAACAGACAGACTTTGAGGCTTAACTGTGCGTTATACAAGAGTCATGGCAGGTATCTTTACTGAATGTTGCTAAGGAAGATAAAACTACATGAAATAAGAGAGATTCATTGGTGTATTTTTTTTTTTCATTTGGAATGGCAAACAAAATGATGAAAGAAACTTTCTGCTAGATGTGATGGTTAAATTCCTCTATGTTGCTAAAATAATCCTTTAAGCTTTCAATGCTGCCTTCAGCACCATCAACTTTGTTTTCATGGGACTAAATATAGAACTAAGTATATAAGAGTAGTGAGGTTAGAGATACACTCACTCTTAAGGTTTTCAACTGAGTGAAAGTAAACAGAAGACACAAAAAAGAAGAAATATAAAATTAAAATTTGCATTGATGTCTTTGATTATTTCCCTGACAAACCAGGAAAAAAGTCTTGTTGACTTCAGCATGACCCATTTGACAAAATGCATTTACAAATGATATGGGTAGTGCATTTATGCAGACACTAACAAGGTAGTGAGAGAGTGGGTTCGAAACTACTCATAATTTAAGGAGAGGATAGTGATACAGAGCTCAAGAATTTTAATTAGAAATAACAAGATGTCAGAATTATAAGTTGATAAAGTTATGACCAAAACAAGGATTGTGGCTCCTTAGGGTTGCTACTCAGGTAACTGTTTTTCATTTATGTAGAAACACCAGGTTTATAAAGCCTGCTTACAGTTGATAGGGTAGATACAGTTTCCCTGCTAAATGATTTATGATTCCTACACCACACATAAGAATCATGAGGATCCACTATAGCTCTTTGTTTAAACTTCCTTCTTGTCCAGACAGAGAAACTGAGTTGGAATAATTTGTCATCTGCCAGTAGTTCTGTCCCTCACAATGAAAAGAGGATGGATAATTCACAAAGAATGATTGATTGGCTGAAATCAGATCATCTTTCATATTCATGAAAGCCAACAGGAAATTTAAAAGATCTTTTCAGATATAATTTTTTCTCAAGTAATGTTTTTGAATTTTAGAGTTAATACTTTTTGCTAGTTTTCTTCTACCCATTACAATAAATTAATTATTTGAGATATTTGATCAATTAACTAAGACTTATAAGGGGATTTTCTCTGATATCAGATGAGTTAGTTTGCTTTGAAAGCACAATTTCCTAGTAAAAAAAAAATATTTTAGATTTTAAAAATTAGTTCTGTTCACATATACTAATGTTAATATATTTCTAGGATTGTTTATTAACAGAAGTTGAAGAGTTGTTCAAACACATGACAAATATTTCCAAATTTTCCCTTATTTGAACAATTTTTTTGGTATTGGATATTTCTTTAAAATATATTTGACTTCTCAGAGCATTAGAATATCTTTTTTGTCTCATGTTTTCTTTTTCTGTTGTATGTTTTGTATCTTCTTATACTTAGTTGCACATCTAATTATATTCCCTGTATCAACCAAGCATCTCAAAATTCCTAGTGTTTTTCAATACATGAAGATGTTTGACACTGAAATTCTAGAAATTCTAAACATAATTTAGCTACTATTTTTTTTCGCTTTGAACCATGCAAGTAATCTAAAAATAAGTACTGGTTGTGAAAAGCTGAAAGCCAAAAGCTGATTTTTTGAAAAGCACTAAAAAGGGATGAATGAATCTCTTAGTGAGATCTTGGGAGATAGATTAGCTCCGAAGTAGCACCCTGCCAGTTTCTTAGGGGAAAAAAACCCAAACCAAACCAAACCAAACCAAACCAAACCAAACCAAACCAAACCAAACCAAACCAAACCAATTAGCATAGTTTTCCAATTAAAGTTTGTTTATTATGCACCAAGTGTATGGGTTATCTGATATTTCCATCACTGGAACATATGAATGGCATATAAATGAGTGCTCAGTGAGTGCACTCAGAGAGCACTATGCATTCATTCTAAAACTATGCTGAAAAATATTTTCATAACACAAATTTGTTTTTAAAAATTATGGGATTTAATCCATGGAAAGAAAAAAAGAATTTTTTTCTCCTTCTGATCTATTATTACTCAAATTAATAGAAAACTGAATTTTTGCCTGAGATTTCTATGTCTTGCTTGTCCTACTCACCTCCTTCTGTGTTTCTTGGCCTATATTCTCCTAAAGCTCTTACCCTGAAATGCATCAGCTAGACAAGAATCATGATGTGGAAGTGAAGGCACCCCAGCAGTATTTGGAAGGACTGACAACTCTGAGAAGGATCTTCCAAGAAATACAGACAAACAAAAGAGCTCAAGATGAAATATAAAAGAACTCAAAGATAAGAAACATTGCAGTAGTGTAGTAATGGGATGAAGCATCATAAACAAGCCTCTTATTTTATGAGCTCTTCAGCAGCGGATGATCTGGAAGAATGAATGTTTTATAAAATCAATATACCTATTCATGATGTTTGCAATTGCATTCCTGATATATTAACTATGGCCACAGTTATTTATTGTGTCATGCTAAAATGAAATTAAGCTGAAGGTGTTTTGGTATTTTTAGGCTTGGGTTCATCTTAAACTTTCTGGATGTTTGACAGGTGGTTCTTAAACTCATTCTCAGACACATAACACATAAGCTTTGCAAACAAATCTAGACAGAAATATTCACTGTATAGGTTGTGCTTTAGGGGATGTAAAATACGGATTCAAATGCCAAGTCTACAGGTAAAATAGCTATTTCCTGAACTTCTAGTGAAATTTAAGTAAAGTATTTAAAAGCTATGTGTAAATTCTCTTTTTGAGTAGGCTTGCTTGCTCTATGCAGAATAACTTTAGTATTCTGAGATGAGCCTCACTTGCCTAGTTCAGTTTGAGATGAAGAAGAAGTGAAACTTTAAAGATGTATTATCCCTTCTCTGGAAGAGATACTATACAAATTACCTGGACTCTAAAATTTGAAACTGTCTAGAAGATGGAAGTCTTTTTATTCAGAACAAGTACAGCTAGATTTTATACACAACTAATGAAATATGAAGCAGTCAATACTGTATTTAATAATCCAGTTTAGTAAGCAATAATCTGACAGTTCTTAGAAGCAGTTTAAATATGACACCAAGCTGGATCTTTAGTCAGAAGATGTGAAATAAGTTTTCTGCAAATCTTTGCAGTTCTCTACAAATCTTCTCAGATAAGAATATCTGCATTCATTATAACTCATTATAATGCATTTTACCTCTACAACAGCAGCTTGCCAAGGAAAAACAATACTTGTCAAATCAAAATTAGAGATGGATTTTCAAAAGCATGAAAGTAACTTCTTGGTGCTTAAGATGGAATCAAATTTCGAGCTTCTTGATGTACATGCCAGTTTTTAAACTTTCTCTTCTTAATTTGTGCGGTTATGACAATGTGTCTTGTTCACACAGCTAGAAATCTGAGTAATGTTCATTTGCAGGAGTGGTTGGAGGACAGGTCACTGCCTTGAGTGACATATGAAGAACAGTGAATGACAAAAAAAACAAAAATGAAGCCATGACTGATCCAAGAAAACACAAAAGAGAATTAGGCATCAGCCTGTTGACAAAGTACAGGAAAATGCGTAGAGGATTTTTTTCCACTGTGTGTTGTTTAATCAAGGGTAACTACAGAACCAGCTGGGCTGAAGAGCATAGGAGATGGTGAGACAAACTGGCTGCATAATCTGCAGAATGCAGTGAAGGAGCTGCCCTCAACATTTATCTTTCAGATCATTTAAGCACAAGCAGTCACCTGTGAAAGCTTGCAGCAGGGAAGGTGTGAGAACTGGAAATGATGATGTGCATACGAGAGTTTGAGGTCATGATGGAGAAGAAGCAAGAATGAGGAAATTTTTGCCAATGTCTTGAGTTATAAAAAAAAATGAATATCACATTCAGGAGATCGTAAAGGAAAAGAGAACATACAATAATCACCATAAAGAAGGATGGCAGAGAGGAGGAAACATAGTATTACACCAATCTCAACAAAGCAGAGTACCATGATTGTGATCTTTTTGTCAAAAATATTCAGCAGGCTGCTGCTACAAAACAGAAAATAAAGTAAAATAAAAAAATCCCATGCTATTCTAAAAGACATGGTATCATGCTTTAGAAGTATGTGTCTTCCAGAATCTGTCTGCCACAAAGAAAGGTGGACAATTTGTTTCAGAGATGAATTTCAATTAAAGCTAGAAATTCATTGGATTTAAAGACTATTTAGTTATTGGGTGCACAGTATGAGTGCGGACACTGAAATCCTGTGACTGTAGGAAAATCCAGTGTGACCTTTGCACCAGAGAACTTATTTCCAGGAGGCACTGTCACAGGGGACCAGTGAGACTTCACGCAGAAGCTCATTTTTAATGAGTCTATACCATATACTGAAGCACCAAATAAAAACTGTTATTGCTTTCATTTAATAGACAGATATACATGGCCTACATTGGCAACCAAAAGGTTGTAAAATCTGTCTTATTAGTGAAAAGTGAAGGAGACAAAACTGAAGATTAAGTAAAAAAAGTGTTTGCACTTTATAAATGCATCAATTTCAAATGTAGCAGAAAGAAAAAAAAATCTGGCTGAAAGATAATTCTGGTATAGGAAGAAATGGATATAAACTGATGATGGGTATAAATATTCAGACTAAATATAAATATTCAACTAAAATAATAATTAAAACTAGAGAAATAAGCAACTGGAAAGAAAGAAAGAAAGAAAGAAAGAAAGAAAGAAAGAAAGAAAGAAAGAAAGAAAAAAAGAAAGAAAGAAAGAAAGAAAGAAAGAAAGAAAGAAAGAAAGAAAGAAAGAAAGAAAAAGAAAAAGAAAGAAAGAAAGAAAGGAAGAAAGGAAGAAAAAGGAAGAAAGAAAGACCCTGATGCGGCGAGAGGAAAACGTCTCTCTAAAATGACTGATGTTTGAAGTCAGGTAAATTCTGCACATATCACCAACATTGAGGAGACCAGACTTAATGATCCAGGATCCCTTGTGTAATCCTGTGTCCCTGGATGTGAAGGCATCCTCATGCAATTGAAGATGTTTCTCTTGTATCCCACAAACAAGCCTGAGTACTTACAAAAGGAGAAATAAAACTGACATCCTTAAGGATAAACATAGGAGACTCATCATTCAAGATACGTCACTGCTGTCATTAAAGACATTAATATACTGCAGCGTCCCAGTCTCTGCAAGTGATAAGTGGTGTGAAATGTCAGTTCAAGACCTACATGACATTAGTGAAAAGCAATCTTTTGCATATAAATCCCTTGTCATTGGCACAGCATAGAATATCATTCCTGATCTGATTAATTTCTGACTCCACAGTTTTGCCGATTATTATAAAGTACTAAATTTTCAGATTTCTGCTTTCTCCAAACTAAAAATAATAGTGTGGGGCCAATAGCGACGAGGTTGTAGCTTAAGTAAAGAGGAAAACCCAGTACTTCCTATGAAGGATAAATTTTCTTGCTTATAGTATCAAGGAACCTATAGCATAGATTGTAAGGGTTTATGGTGTAGGGAGACAAATACCACTGCCAGTGGGAGGCAATGGAAGCTGTACTGCAAGATCTGATGAGAATGTCTGGCAATACTCAGGGCATTTAGTACTGTGGGGTAGCCCAAATGGTCCCTTAGTGACATGGCCTGGATAAAAACTGGTTAAGGGAAGAGTATGAGTATTGTGAACAAATTACCTTATTACCTCTGGGTAAGAGGATTTTAGCCAAAAACTGATAATGCTAAGAGGAAATCAACAATGGTGAAATTTACTTAAGATGACCATCAACCTGATTAAACAGTAACTGAATTACTGTCATAAAACTTTGGTGGAAAGGAAGAGTCAATTGAAGTATGAAATGAAATTAAATATAAAAGAACAAAAATTTGTAACAATAGGAAGTAACTTCAGAACTGGAAGATGGAAACAACAGCAGAGCACGAGAATTTAGATGCAGTCCTCAATCAACCTCACACAAAGCACTTGCAGATCTAGCTATCAGATCCACTGAGAAGTAAAATAACTTGCCCAAGTTAAATTTCACTCTTGTGTTGAGAACTATAAAATATGCATACCACCAATGTTTTTAGAGAAACACGAAAGATTTAAATGTACAAGCCTTCTGCCCAGAAGTGAGTCAGGGAGAAATGAAGATGTCATATTTCTGACTGTCAGAAGTAGCCAAAAAGGTGCATTTAGTTTCTACTCACTTCAACCTAATGCACCCTATACCACTCGCCTCATGCCTTTTTTAAATTTTCTGAACTAGTTCCACTGAGATTAGATGCTTCATTATTATTAGTTGTACTAGACTACTTATTTTCTTCTCCTGTTGACTTTAAATATGATTCACAGTCAGATAAGCCCTAATAGGTATTACTTCCCTTAGCCATCTGGCCACAGCCTGGATAATATTTGAAGTTAAATGTGAATTTTAACTTCTTGAAGAAAAAATTAAATCAGTGTTAGCAGCAGCCCATGTGGAAAGTGTCTGCCTAGTAATTCATTACCATCAGCCTGTCTCTAATTTGCCAGTGTACATGGCACCCCTACAGTAGTGTAAGAGAGGTAACAGATCATTTATATAAATTAAAATCAGTAGGGGGCTGAGTACTGAGCCCAGTGGAATATCCTCTGGGCAAGTGAAAATTTTGGAGACTAAGGATTTAATCTTAGCTGCTTGACTTCTTTCATCAAGGTAAGACTTAAAAAGATTAATTATAATTTATGAAATATTAATACCTGGAAAGCTTTTGAGCAAAGATATTATATTTCTGCAGAGTCAAAATGAAGGATTTTTCAGCTTTCAAAGTACAGTGTCAACATGGCAAACTCTTACAGTTTTACAAAGCTTATTATTTTCAGTCTCACTAATGGGGATTTTTTTCTCTTTCCCAGAACAATTAAAAAAAAATATTGCCAAGAAATATCATTTCTGATATCTTCAAAATGTATTTCTTGATCTAAAAACATAAAGGAAAATGATTTTTCATTCTGCACTTCTATTACAATGAAACTGTCACTTCTTTACATGTGAAATTTCTATCTTTGACTTTATTAGGAGCAGTGGTTATAAGACTATAACTTAGAGTAGATGAGAATCTGGCCCAAAGCTTTCATGCATATATTTATAGCCAGAGAATTAATAGTTAGATATAAATGGATATTTCTGACTTTCAGAACATACAGTCATCTGAAGGTCGAAAAACTCTCTGTTATTGTAATGGTTGTAGCACTGCATTTCACAGAACAGTTAATGAAATCTGGATGCACTGAGTGACTTATTTAAAGTAATTCAGCAAGCAAATGGTGGAGGTCCAAAGACCCTTGCTGCCAACCATTAGACAGAAAACACTGTTTCTCTCAATGGGTTAAAGCTGGCAGGCATTAAAAAAATCCTTTTCTTAAATAAGAAGCAGATATTAATTCATGCCAAAATCTACATTTGTTAGTTTCAAGACATATACATTAGCCTCCCACAGAATCATATTATCATTTAATTTGTTCTGTTCTGCCTTGACATCTTGTACTCTAGCCCTGTTTACCATTCTGCTTATTCTCCTTTAACCTACATTATAAACACTTTGGTGCAGGGAATGTATCTTTACTATTATCGTGAAATGCACTGCTTACCCACTCTATGGTATGGGTAATACATAATGAGGCAATCTGGGGCTTGTAAATCTAAATTAAATGTAGTTCTGGGAACCTTGGTATTATATATTGAATATTTTCCAGGTCTTGCTTTTATCAGGCAGCACTTCTTTGGAAAATAATTACATGCATGTGACCAATAAGCAATTCCTAACAGATACTGCCATGTCATATAAAGTATTTTGCCTTGAATTGAGCACAACTTCTAGTTTCTGCACTTTGTTTCTAAGGATACAGTCATGAACAGGGAACATTTTCCTCAGGAGCTCATCTGGTCCCGCTGCTTCTCCCTCACCTGAAGTCATAATGCTTTGTTTGTGGCTATAATCAGCTCTGCAGAAACTAATTGTGATGTCACAGGCAGAAGATTATGACTTCAGGGGCAGAACAAACAGCAGGAGCAGGTGACCTCTAAAACACAAGATGTCTCTTTTCATGCAAAGATCATTCAAAGGAAAAACGGAAGAAAAGAGAAATGTGCCTATCTTTGAGAAGAAAACGTTTGTTCAGATTTATAAAAGGCATTAATCGGATTGCAAGAGTTAATTTGAAGTGAAATTCTCTGTGATTATATCAAGAAGAGATAATATATTCAGTAGCAGCTGAATTACTAAGTTTGGTTTCTAATTTCTCATTTGATTAAATGACAAATGCAACTACTGATGCAATCAGCAACTTATCTATCTTTTCACATAAAACTGGAATCATGTAAAAACTCATTTCCTCTCTAGCTGACTTTTACTGTGAACACAGTTGTAAAATGGGTCAAAGTTTTTAAGGTTTCTGCTTTTCCCCTTTCCTTTCATGTAGTGAACGGATCAGAGAAACTTGCATTTGATAACTTTCTAAGGGAATGTTTGAATGAATTAACAGCTTGTTATATGACAGCATTAAAGAATCACAGTTGATTTGTGTGTTTGTTGGAGTTTTTCACTTATTTATTTTGTGTAATAGTCAGAAGTTTTGTAGTGCAGTATCGCTTGTACTAGTTTGTTTTTTTTTTCTTCCATCCTCTTCTGAATGTAAATGAACATTTTAAACAACATTTTAAAGTTTCATAGGGAAGCTACTCGAGATCAAGTTCCATTTAAAATCCCTATTTATGACTTGTTGTCATTGGGATTAGGACTATCAGTACAGTTCTATAACCATGATGGATTCATCTGCAGATGATGGATCTGTGCTCCATGTGAAAAGAGTGTATCAACTAATGTGTTGGTTTTGGTGGTCTGGATACCAGTCTATCCAGAGGCTGAGTGAAAACAGACATTTATTTTAGATTGGATTCCTACTTTTTTTTGTTTGTTTTTTTTTTCTTGTGTCATGTTCCACTGTAGAGATATGTATTTTGGTCCAGGTAAATGACACTTGGATAATATTTTTTTTATTCTATTTTTTCGTTTAAGATAAGATTTCGCTCCTAAAGTAAGACTTTCTTTTTAGCCATTTATCCTGATGAATTATTTTTGAACAGCTCCACATCTGCATCAGAGATGTGAACTTTATGCATATGACTGGTTTCTTTACAATATAAAGGGGCTATTGCTCAACACTGAACATTTATTGAACCAGTAATCTTCTCCCAAATTTTGTGACTCGGAATGCTAGTCACCAGAAGTTACAATTTCTTTTTTCAGATCAGTGGCTACAAACTTGCCCACATAGTACTAATAAGTATAAGAAAATGGAAGAAAAAAGTGGTTTTTATAAGTTGTAAGATTAAATTGTTAAAAAAACATCATCCTATCATTACATGATTTATTCATGGTAGCACTAAAAAAGAAAAACAGGGAATCATGGGAAAGCAGTAGGCAATTAAAAGAAAACTTACCTTGTCATTCGCAGGTGCTGTAAATGGCAGTTGGCATTAGAGTATTCTTGAACAGGCAGTTTAATAAAAGCCCATGTTCCTCCATGTTCCAAATTCTCCGAGCTTTTCTCCTGACCTTTTACGAGTTCTAAAATCACTGCTAACAAGAACTTGTTTCCAATTTAATCTCACCAATTATGGTTATTCTAGGGAAGAGCACTGTATACATAATGCTCATTGACATAATAACAAGGATGAGCTGAATAAGAAAACTTCTAACAACATTACTTGGAACAAAGTTATACCTCTTTATGTCCTTTTTCTATATGCATAGAAATCAACACTGTAAGAATTTTAAAGTTTTTATCATTATGTAGAAAGTAAATGCATTTATAGAAAATCTTATTAAACAAATTTCAGACTTCAAGGAGGAAATAAAACCATAATTTAGTTCCTTGTTCTACCACAGTTCATGTGTAATTTCATCTGATTAGTGCCTTTACCTTATGGAAAAAAAGCCACATAGTTTCTTATATCAATAAAATTGGTATTATTAAAAGGTTTAAAAGTTTCTACCGGAAGACTGGTAAAAATTTGAATCCAAAGGAAAAAGAATATGAAGTTTATTTTTTATCATCTCTAGATCTCATTGTGGATCCCTTAACTGTTTGATTAAAAAAAAAAAAGAAAAAAATCTCATTAATGAACACAACAGATATGTTCTACCTTCTATGCCATTCAAAGGGTTATTTACTAACTTTGGAAAAAGTATTAGACATGCTATATCAACTATTTTTTATAGACTCCTTTATAGCATGAAGCAAACTGCCCCACATTGAAAGACACAACCCAACTGCAGAATAACCACTGGAAAAAAAAATCAAAGGGTTCCTAATTTATTATTGCTTTTATAATGTGTTTCACCTTATTTAGTAGCTCATTGCAAGGTATAATGAATTATTAAAACCAGGTTTCACTTGTGAGAGTAAATTAAGTTATGATGCATTATCTTTTGTTGTATTTCTGTTGCTAAACCGATTCTCAGATTTAGTAAAATGCACCTGTTAAGCATGATTTGGTGTTTCTTCTGTGTTGGAGGTTGTATTAAGTGTGCTCCTACATGTCTCTCTAGCATACTCTAAACAGCCTTTTAAAGAGATTTTCTTCTAGTTCAGCTTTCTAAAATATACCTGGGGATTCCTCCCTAGATTTATTCTGCTAGTGAATGAGCCAGAAAATACACTCGTGTTCTTTTTAGAGCTGTTGTCCCAGTTTGGGTGAGGCCAGAGTTACTTGTCTCGCAGTTACTGTGAGGGAGCTGAGCCTGGAGCCATGTGGGCATGTCTGGGTTGCTGTTCTCTACCACCTACGTCATCACTGGGGGCACGGCATCAGCAGCAGGAAAAAAGGAATGCACAGCAGAACTGCTGCCATTTTGTTCCTTTTTTCAGGGGAGCAAAGAGGCAGAGTGATGGCATGGCATGGCATGGCATGGCATGGCATGGCATGGCACGGCATGGCATGGCATTGGGTGGTCCATCTCGCAGGGCTTGTCTGTCATTTTTTGTTGTCTCAGGCTTGGGAGAAACACCAGCTGTGGTAATGTCCACCATTTCCTTCTTTGTCTCAGGAAGCTTTGTGTCACTGGCCCCAGTTAAATCATGTCGGTTGGAGTTCCATAAGCATTTTTTGCATGTAATCACCCTTTTTTATACACTGTTGTCATTAGTATTGTTGCTGTTACTGTTTACTATTCGTTATCTCATTTAGGTTTTCCTAGTAAATTGTTCTCTCAACTCATAATCTCAACATTTTTGTTGCTTTCTCATTGGAGGATGTGGGAAGAAGGGGAGTGGCTACTTGGAATTTAATTTTCGTCTGAGTTTAAACCGCAACAGCTGTTTAATCAAAAATATGTTTTATCCTTTGTTTAACATTTGATATTTAGAGTAAAAGGTCCATAATCAAATTAAGGCAACAGAAGCAAAATTTCAGTGAGGATTAAGGGCATTTTGAGATTACAGAGCAGCTGCTCACACCCATTCAAGAACTGGGAGATCTGTAAATTCCCAGTAGCCCAATAATCTGATTCTTGGAAAGATGATGGAAATTCCCTAACTTCTAGCATCCACTGGAGAGACATTCTTTAATTTCTCTAACACAGGGGTCATGATCTTTAATTTAGATCAGATTTAGATTTAGAAATTAATACATGCTGCCTTCCAGTGCATTTTATCCTGTACAAAGTCAAGTTCAGAGAATTAGAAGCAAAATAACTGGAAGCAGTGTGCAATTTTTATTACACAAAGATGCTTTCTAATTTGCAAATTATCTTTATTTTTTTCTTTATGAAGCTGAACTTAAAAAAAAGTAATTTTCTCCTTTCAACACTTGTGTTCCTACAGATAGACTTGTTAAATTCCTCTAGAGTAGAAAAAAACCAGTCAAAACAGTGTTCATATAGAATACATGAAGTGTACAGGTATAACATTCAATTCAGTGTGGCAGAGTACAGAGTACCTCATCTCCCTCTGGTTAAGACTCTTCCCCTTTGAATGGACTACCAAAAAAAAAAATCCATGTTTAATATCTCCATTCAGAATTTAGGATTCTTATTTTTTGTGTATTCAACTAGCAGAAGAGTCCCCTTTATTCACTGATGTATTTTACTTCTTATTACCTTCTATTTAGCAGTGTATGTAATGACTATATTGGTCCTTCCTGAAGTCTAAATATACCCACATATATCTGTGGTCTTTGAGTTTATGACCTCAAACAGATACTATATTCTATTTGTAAATCCCCAGTTCATTTTGTTCTTTCAGTAGCAATTTCTATTAGAATACGAGACATATCAGTAGTATGGCCTTTCCACAGAGGTTGAAAAATTGAAAACTGTCTTTGATTAGTTTTGGTTTAAGTAAAGAAATCAAGAAGTTTGCTCAGGAGATTCTTTTTCATGTACTTTAAATGCTTTCATTTCTAAAAATGCTGTCAATATTCACCTATCTCAGAGGTTTGGAACCAAAAATGAAGTTTTAATTTGAAATCAGTGCTTAGTCACAAAAACATATTGAAGTTAATTATTTTTTTTTTTTACTATCAGTATCTTAGGATACCTGAAGGAAAAGGTAAATTTTAATTGTTGTTACTGAAATATGATATGAATAACATCAAGAACATACAAACATGTAAATATTAATATTGCTGGTAGTGGTATAAGTTGTAATCTAATTACTTCCTTTGCCACCTCTGAAGTGTTCTATTTGTATTAATTTCCTCCTTTAAACATGTCTTGTTACCTCAATGCAGAGGTCTGCCGCTCACAGTTTCTGCATAAATCCCAAATTTACATGGATTAGCGTACCTTAAGAAATGCAGGGGCATCATTCTAACTCATTAACCTTTGAACTTAACCTTTTAGTACATTATATTCAGAATTAAATTCCATTATATTTTCAGTGAAGCGGTTCGTGACTTATGGGTTAGATATTATTAATAATAACTTTGTATTGCCTGAGTTTTAAACTAGTAAAATTATTTGAAAGCCCCTTAGGAAAATAATCAGTTTTCCAGAGTTTCTCACAAAGTTTTGAAACACAGAGCACTAGCCCAACCACTTGTCATCTGTTACATTTCAAACTCCTTGCCTAAATATCCCAATGTATGATTTTATTTTTAAGATACCTTGATTGGTGAACAAGAGCACAGTAATTGGCTCTAGTGTACACATTCATTTTTCTTCTTTGACATATGAAATACAAAACAGGTCACACTAATTAATCAAACCTTTTAGCATACCAGGTGGGGTTTTGTTTTCTTTCTTTTTAAATGGTTTACTTCTCCCCTTTCTAAGTAACTTCTCATGATGTTCATTGCTCTGGAAGCATAAAGTGCAATTTACATACTTTGAGTTACAAATCTGATTAGAAAATCGTATTAGCTATCTTCTCTTGAAGGATAAGTGCAGACAAAGAGACTGAAAGTCTGAAATCCCTATAAAGTGCAGTCCAAAATATTTGGTTTTGCCTTGATTAACTAAGGAGATTAGTAATACATACTGAATTACAGTCACATTTAATAATGAATTTACATGGACTCTAACCCTCCTCAATCATACTGATTCAATGACATGTGTATTTATCTACCTAATAAAACTCTTCATTTGATGAAGTTATTGAAATTTCAAAACAGCTACTGTGGTCCGTATACATTATATTACAATGACCTAATACAGTGGCAGCTAAGTAGGTTTTCATAATAGAAAAAAGGGAAACACACACAAATTATTACAAACAAAATCAGTTTTAGTGACAGCTATTTGTATATCCACTGGGGAGAAGTCCAATGGACATAAAACTGTACACCACCTTGACAAATAAAGCAAAGAGCTTTTAAGGACAAATGGGAGCAGCTTGTTCAGTGTGACCATTTTTTTCCTAGCAAACAGCCTTAAATATGCAGAAATTTAGCCATCTGCTTTTCATACATGTCTGGTTTCTCACATGCAGTTCAACCTTTTGGGGCAATATTGCTAAAAAAAAGGAGATATAAATCACATGTTCTCAACTTAGTGGTACTACGAAGCCCACACAGTGCCTTCCCTCCATATTCCTTTTGCTGATAAAAGGTATCATCCATTCATAATAAAGACAAGACCATCAGAACAGTTACATGGACAATGTAGTTTGTCTTAACATGGACTGCAAACACAGTTGCCATCAGAAGGGCTGCATTTTCCCTGCAAGCTACTGCATCTTATTTAAGTTCCCAGTAATCTGAGAGAAATTTATTTTCAATAAATTCAATTGTTAGTATAACATTTAACTTTGTGGTATTTTCTTAATATATGGCAATTACAGGAAGTTCTCTTCTAAGTAACACAATTTAATGCACTGTGGACATTGAGAGTTCAGTAGTCTTGAAAGTTTCATGGAACACATTTTTTTTTCTTTTTTTGATGTAGCTGAGACTTAAAGAAAACCAACAAATCAATTACCATTACCACCAAAAAAAAAACCCCGAAACCAAACCAAACAAAGAACCCAACACTCTAAAACTAAAAGCCTCCCCCAACCACAACCAACTAAACAAAAAACCTCCAAAATCCCAAAACACCCAGACCAAGGAAGAATACCTCATTACATAAGTCTTTGTATATTTATTGCTTTAATTTTTGTAAATATTTAAAATTTTACTTTCCAATTGCCAAATACTTCTGGTTTTATATAACATATAATTTAAAAAAAAACCAGGGCTTATTATATACTCAGTCTTGATCCATCTGCAATTATACTTTTCTCCTTTGCTTTCCTGTGAAAGTCATTATGAGTTCTTTGATTGTAATTCTCATGTTAGTTTAAATCCTGTGATTCCAAGAGCTTTTACTTTAAAACTCTGATTCTTGGAAGCATTCATATGTTTTTGTGGAAGCTGCCTTATATGTTTTGGTGCTGTTTTTCCAGGCTCATGTGTTATTGGTGATGGCATGTAAGAAGGTACCAGACAAAGCTCTTTAGGAAATGTAAATTCCTTGGATTTTCTAGAACAGCATGTTGGGCTTTTAGCTACAGTGCTAAGCAAGGTGATGCAGAATCATAACATATATAGAAAATTTCCAGAGATAATTTTGTGACTCCGGCACCATGCCTACCATTTTGGCCAGATAGAAGCTAATGTGCCACTTTGATATTTTTTTGTCAGCAGGGGATGAAACGAATTGCAGGTTCAATTCTTAGGACGACAGGGCTAAACCTCTTTCGGGAGTGGGGATGCGGGTACGGAGTTAACACAGGGAGGGCCGGCAGATGGTGCTCAAGGCTACCGAGCAGGAGCCGGGGCTGTGCGGGACAGGGAAGCCTTCCGGCCACAGCCCGCACCTCCCGCACACCGCATCCCTCTTCGGAGGCTGAAATATGATGCCCCGACACTTTTGAAGGAGGACACTTATTTCTGGAGATGAATCTCAACTGAAAATCTTATCGCATTAAAGTTCAGAACACCTTCGGTTTCATCCAGGTCTACACCTTAGAGGCTTACGTAGATCTTAGTGAAGTAAGGTTAATTCTTTATGAACTCATGCTAATATTTTTTCTTGTGTTACTTAATTGAATTATGTAATAGTGTATGCACTCCTGTCATATGCCTCATTTCTGGAAAAGTGTTGTGGAAAAGAATATCAGATATTAGATATTGAAGAATAAAAACAGGAGCTAGAAGAATGAGGAATAAAAGTTGCTCCTCTAATGAGGAAAAACTCACCAAAATCATAAGTCAGAGTTAAAAGTTCCTGTACAGAAAAGTGTAAGCTACTATGGTTATAATGAGATGGCTATAAAAAAGCAAACAAAAAAAAAAAAGAAAAAAAAAAGAAAGACACCCTGAGGTAGGAACACAAAAAGAGTAAGCCCAAAGGTACACAGTTGGATCAAAGGTCCCTCTGTGCTGACATACTGTTTCTGACATTGCTAATACCAAATCTTAGAGGTGTACAGGAACAAACCAAATGCATACTCACGCTCCTCAAGAGCATTCTTCAGCCATTTGTGATCAAGTGACTTTTACAGCCAGATATACTGTCAATTGTTTCATATCTTATATGAGGAGACCATAGAATCACCGAATATTCTGAGGTGGAAGGAACCCACAAGAATCATCGAGTCCAACTCAGAAGTGAATGGTCTCTACAGAGATCAGATCCACAACGCTGGCATTATTAGCGCTGTGCTTTAACCAAGCTAGTCTCAATCCTAAACAATGGCAAATAGAGGGAACTGGGGGGCACGCTTGAACACACAACTAATGTAAACTTTGAGAAAACAGTATCTCACCTGACGGTTGCATTTATTTACAGTAAAACATAAGGTCTTTCTTCCGTTTAGGGGAGATTTGAATCTCAGATATCCATTTTGTGGTTTATGTCATTGCAACTGATCCCTGCTTGGCTGAATCCCCCAGCAGTTTGAGAGCGTATCCCTACAGATACATAGCATTTATTCTCTCTGTCTCCTCTTCTCCCGCCTCTTATTCTCTCTTTGAATGGCTGATGGTGTCCTTTCTCTTTATGGGGGTGGACATTTAAGCTGAAATAACTCAGCCCTTTACCACCTACTCTTGTCTTTGTATTTCTAAGCTTGGTATTCTTGAGCTATTTGTTCTCCTCTATGAGTAGATAAAATTGTTTTATAGGACTATACTTACTGAGACTATTTTTGTGGGGTTTTTCTAGAAAAAGGCATTATTACTAGATGGTCAGGTTTAAACAGTCTGAGCCAAATTATGACATGCTTGGATTTACAGTTTTCTGTGTGGTTTTGTTGTTTATTTTTTGTTTGATTTTTTGGTTTTGTTTTCATTTGGGGTTTTTGTTTGTTATGGGTTTTTTGTTTGATTTTGAGGTTGTTTTTGCTTTTTTGTTTTTTTGTTTGTTTGGGGTTTTTTTAAAGTTTTGTAATATGAACTGATAGTTCCTGAAGTCTTGTTTAGGTATCTCAACACAGTTAATAAAATGATAGGCTACAAACTCTTCACATCAGTCACCAGCTCAGTCTATAGTAAAGCTGCAGAGAAATATCTGCTTGTTACTTGGATATGACAAAAACACAAAATTAAATATGGAAGATTACTAGTTTTCAGTGTTTCTATCTTAAATGAAAGAATGTAATACCTTGCATGATATGTAAAGGAGGACTGTTTCAAACTGCTGAAATAAAGTATATTTTTCCCATGCTACAGAACTAGCCAATTACATGAATTACTACTTAATGTGGAAGTTAATATCTGTGCTATATCCAGCAAGTCAATATCCATATATATAGATGAGAAGAGTTATAATTAGAAAGCACTGAAGAACAAGATTTGCAAGGGAAATGAAAGTGTCATGAGCATGACATGAGATTTGGCAAAGATTTCACTAGGGAGGATGATACTCTGTCCTTTGCAATGTCTTTTGCACTTTCTTATGCTGCATCTAGTATTTTCAGCTGTGTAAATTCCTGTCAGCATACTACAGAAATAATAGTTTTGACTGAGAGGGACAAGTCCCAATAAAAGAAAAATAAAGGAGAGACATATAAAAACAGGAAATGTGCAAAAAACAAGATACCAGGTGAGATTCTCTGAATTAAATATTGTCAGTTATTTCTCAAGTGATAAGGAAGAAAATATCATTACACAATTTATTTTCATTTGCATTTCATAAAAAAAATAATCAGAATATAAACTTGTTAAAGTGTTCTCTAATCTGGTTTAAGGTACAGCAGTGTGAAATCACCTTCATTAGAAGAAACATCAGCTAAGGACATAAATAGTAGTCCTTCTTATAGCCCTATACTTACATGTTACATTTCCTTGATGTTAATAGGTAGCACCTTGATTTTTACTTTCTGGCTGAAATGTATAGAACTTTTTTTTTTCCCCATCCCCTAAATGGATATTAATATGGAGACCTAGCTAGCTTGACTGCGCAAGATTGTAATTACTTTTTTCTTTTGTACACATTTCACAATTCCAGAAAGCAATAAGACCTCCAAGGCTGGAAATATTTTTTCTTCCCATTTTTAAACCAGATCAGTTGTTTCAGACTCTACTATAGTGTAGGAAAACATCATGGTTCCAGACAAACCCATATATTGTAAAATACACTGATGTTTTCTGCACCAGCTGAACCTCCTGTCACCCATTTTTCTGGAGATGCTGGAAGCATAGGCTTCTGAAATGACATTAAGCAGCTATTTTTCCCTTAAAGGAGTGAAGAAAAAAAACTCAGGCAACTTCAGTAGGAGATAAGTGAGCAAGAGCTTTAATGAGCCTCCAGGCTCTAGGAATACATTCACACGGGAATTCCCCCTTCAGAACTAAGTTACAAGATTTTATAATAGTGTCCATCCAATCCCATTCTGTTATTTCCCCCAGTCCTGCCCTGTTCCGCCCTTGGCACACCCCATCAAGAATTGGGTCTGGGGTCTCAGGACCCTCTCTTCATCTTCGTCATCTTCCTCACAGCATGTCAGGTCCTTGGAGGCCTTCCAAAGCTTCAGATTTGGAGGTCCTTCTGTCCCTGTCTTTATCTTGTGGTTCAGGCTTCATGGCGCTTTTCTGCAATTCTGCCTTGAAATAGAGACTAAATAGCTAAAGGAATTCTAAGGGGTTGATATAGGATGGGGTCAGTGTGCATAAACATTCAGCTACTGAAGTTATATTACTAGTACATTAGATCTACAATAATTTCTAACATCTATAAAATTAAAAAATCAAAAATCAAAGAAACCCTTAGGTGTCATATGAATTAAGTTATAAATTTACAATGACTGTAGCATAAGTTTAGAAATCTAGTTTATACATAGCTACAAAGAGAAATTTTAGCTTATATATGTGTTTTAACCTGGAGCTGAATCTCACCCTGGATTTGTGATAACCGTCACCCTCCTAATTAGTTTAAATAGTATGTGAGCTATATATTTTCCATAAAGTCTCTTGGTAACTTTATTACTTTGTGTATGTGTATGCTTTCATCTTTATTATATTGATTTTTCAAGGTCACACAAAAAACATTTCTGAAATTTGTCACTCTCTTGCTATAAAATGAAGAATATAGTATTATAAATAAGGGCAGTAGCACTTAAGAATTCTACATTGACTTGAATATAACCACTGCACTACCTTCACACCCATATATATAATTGTATGATACTATGAAGACTGCTCAGGAAAATGTGCAGTATGAAGTATATTTGTCCCTGTACTGAAAGACTATTTGTATTGCTACAAATTAATTTTGCTGATAACAAGGTGCCTTTAGCAGGTCTTCAATTAGATCTTAATGACTGTATTATGCAGCAAAGATGTCAAAAAATGTCATTTTTTGTAAAAAAAAAGACATAAAAAAGATAAAAAATTGATATTGTAAATATGTCAATAGAGGAAATTATATCCAAATTTATTGAAGTATAAGATAACTGAAAAAACCCTTACTTTACTTGTTTACTGTGAAAGAGAAGTACTTGGATAAGTACCACTTTTCACAATGGCATTCAATCCCTGCTAACATAAGTAGAATTTAGAAATAGAAATATTCTTAAGGGCCTATCTGAGGGCCCAGCTATGCTGCCATAGTGCCGAGCAGTATTACAGACACTTAACAAAAATGTGGACATAAACCAGTGAAAAGCCTAGAAGTAATAGTACATGTCCCAGGAACATAATAGATATGACTATGATATTTCCATTTGTGGATCTCACTTACTTGAGAGATGCAGGTGTCCCAGGACACCTCTATATTATTTCGATGTATTGTGAATATTATTCAGAACAGAGTCTGGAGAGGAGGTTTAAGTGATTTTTCAACATCTCAGCCTCTCCATTGGTTCGAATTGTGATCATGATATTTATATAAGACTCAGAAGAGATTGGGAGGCATAGGTCACTGAAATGTAAAACACTTTGAACATTGTAACCGAGATTGTTGTATAATTGTATAGTAATTCAAGGAAAATGGATTTAAAATTATAAGGTCTGAAAACAGTGAGGCAAAAGAAGGTAGGCACAATTAAGAAAGTTACTTTGATATTATTAGACCTTTTTTTAAAATAAATAATTTGAAAGCATCCATGTTTTTATAGTCAAGGAGTTCTCACTTGTACCTGAATTAGAAGTGGTCACTGACAGTTATAAAATTCAAGGCAATATTGAACTCTTATCTGGATGTTTCTATCTATTTAGATTTACCACCTCTATTTCCACAGTAGTTTGGACATTTGTAGTGATCACATTGTACTATACTTCAGCATCTTGTGTACAGATGAATTGAAATGACTCCAATAATTCATGATTATTCATGAGAAGAGTCTGTTTTAGTGAGATTTGAAAGAGAATGAAAAGACCACCATTGACATAACACTTCAGGATATCTTTTTCACAGAAACTCAAAAGACTCACCTACAACTTGTAAGTGATGTCTTAGGGGATTTTTTAATATTCACTGTGCAAATAATGAAAGCAGATTGGAAAACCATTTAGGTGTTCAGGGAAAAAAGTGTATGAAGAAGTGACACCTGTGAGTGAATAAACATATGGTTTCAGACTGGGGTCTAACTGAGATGGATCAGCCAGCAGGAGGGGTGATAATCCAGGACTGCTCAGAAATGTGGGATTGGGCAGACACAGAGATATTAGGTATTGGCATCAATCAAGAACACTAACCATTATAAATGTTGGAATCAAGAATTCTGACATTGCAAAAAGGTGTTAGGAATAGAAAAATCAGTTAGGTCATTGAGCTCAGTCCCCCACAATCAGTAAAAATTTTTAGTTCAGGTAAGTCTAGAGAATCTAAGTTTTCTGAAGATCAGACACCTCACTTGAGCCTCTTGCTATTGTGTGATCAGTTTTTTTGTGTCTCTAAACTACTAATGTTCAGCAATGGGTTGGTTTTATTCTGAATAGTTCTCCAACCTAGACAGGGGTTATCAGTGACTATTGTACTGATTAAAGGCATGGATGTAGCCAGAAAGACATCATAAGACCTATTTTCCTGCAAGGTGTTCTTTTAAGAGAGGTGATGGAACCTCTGACATTTGAGATTTTTAAAATTGCACTCAACAAAATACGAAGGAGAATATTCAAAAGAGATAAATGGAGAAAATGATCTATCACTTTAACCTTCACTTTAACCATCTCTTTAACCTTCACTGCCATCTAATAGGTTTTTAAGAAAATCCTGCACGTCCAAGTTCCAACTGAAAGAAACAATGTATTGGAAAAGATCTCTTAAATTACTGAATCTAGTTTCCTGCTCTTAAAGGCAGCAAAGTGAAGTAAAACCGATCAATTGCTCTCTATCACAGGAAAAAGTGTTAACACATCAAGGAAGGAGATGGTTGTCCAATTTCTGTCCTGCCTGAGGCTAGCAGTATTTGTAAAATAAGTAGAACTTCTTTGTAGAATAAGTTGCTGTATAGAGGAAGCAAAAATATAACTGGAAAAATATGGGTCATAGAAACTGCTGAGATTTTACCATCCAAATTTTATCCATGGAGACAGTTATTTCATAACTTTAGGTAAATGTCTTCATTTAATGAAAGAACACAGGCTTTCTTATGCATGTAAAATGTACTGAGCAGCACTTTGAAATGGTAACAAGATCATTTAATTCTCTGAACTTGTTGAGACTGACCTTACTAAGGAGATATTGGTACCTAACTCTCTGTGAGCATATCAGTAGAATATCACTAAATACTCAAACCAGAATGGCAAACCACCTTAAATAGTCACAGAATCATAGAAATCATTTAGTTTGGAAAGAATACTCAGCAACATTGAGTCCATATCTTAACATTGCCAAGTCTACCAATAAACCATGGCCCAAGTCCAACATCTGCACATCACTAATACTTTCAAGGATGGTGTTTCAACTACTTCCCTAAGTGGTCTGTTCCAATGTTAGATAATTTTTTTGGTGAAAAATTTTATCTAATATCCAATCTAAATTTCTCCTGTTGCAACCTGAGGTCACTTGTTACTTTGGAGAAGAGATCAGCTCCCACCTTGCTACATCCTCCTTTCAGGTAGATATAGAGGGTGATAAGATCTCCCTTAGTCTCCTTTCCTCCAGGCTAAACAATCCCAGCTCGCTCAGCCAATCCTCATAAGACTTGTGCTCCAGCCACTGCACCAGCTTCACTGCCTTTTTTTGGACACACTCCAGCATCTCAATGTCCTTCTTGTAGTGAGTGGCCCAGAACTGGACACCAGATTCAAGGTATAGCTTCACCACTAGCATGTAGGGGGGGTGATTGCTGCCCTGGTCCTGCTGGCCACGCTATTTCTGAGACAAGCCAGGGTGCCGTTGGCTTTTCTGGACACCTGGGCACACTGCTGGCTCATGTTCAGCCAGCTGTCAGCCTGCACTCACAGTTCCTTTTCCTCCAGGCAACTTTCCAGCTGTAGCAGTGCAGGACCTGGCACTTTGCCTTGTTGGACCTCATAAAATTGGCCTTGCCCCATTGATCCAGCCTGTCCAAATCTCCCTGAAGAGATTTGTTCTACCCTCCAGCAGAACAACACTCCTGCCCAACTTGAAGTCATCTTTGAGCTGCTGAGGGGGCACTCAATCCCCTCATCAAGATCATCAATAAAGTTATTAAAGAGAATCAGTGCTAATACTGAGCCCTGGGGAACACCATTTGTAACTGGTTGCCCACTGGATGTCACTCCATTCACCACCACTCTTTGGGCTTGGCCATTCAGCCTGGTTTTTAATGCACTCCTTGACTATCTCACGATCAGTGTGGATCTCTTTTCAGTCTGGCTTATTTCTCTATGAAAGCAGGCACAGAGACAAAATTTGACCTATTAACTCTAGAAACGCATCTAATCCATCACAATGGAAAACTAATCAATAATTTCAAATTACTAATTTTCTTTGATTTTGGCATCAAAAATATAGACACTAAGCTATTTTACAGTTACAAAAGTGGTAAGGTCTGTGGTTATTCTGTTAAGAGATGGGAGGGAAAGAACCATGTATCTTATGAACCATCTTATGAGGTGTCACTAACAGAGCAGTCTGTCTTCCTCTCTCTTGAAGAAGCAGTGTAGCCCAGATTAATGTTTTAATGAACACCTGACAGAAGATCATAAATCTTCATTGACTTTCAAGGATTACCTCCTCCAAGCTCAAAAACTGACTATTCCAACATGTCAGAAGTCAAGCAAAGTTGGCAGGACAAATGCATGGTTAATCCAAGAGCTCCTGACTAAGCTCATGTGTACCAAAAAAAAAAAAAAAAGTACAGGAGGTCAGGAGGTGGAAGCATGGGCATATGGCAGAGGAGGAATGTCATGATGCTGTTCAGGTGTGCAGGGAAGGGGTTAGGAAAATCAAAGCCCATTTGGAGTTGAACCTCATGAAATCTGACAAGTGAAAAGCAAAGTCCTGCATCTGCGGAGGAATAATCCTATGCTCCAGGGCAGACTGGGGCCAACTGACCAGAAAGCACCTTGACAGATCGTAGCCAGGGGTGGGAAACATGAGCTGACCATGAGCCAGCAGTGTGACTTTGTGTCAAGGAAGGGCAAGAGCATCCTGGACTGCACTAGGAAAAACATTCCCTGCAAGCTGAGGGAGGTGATCCTTCCTCTTTGCTCAGTAGTGTTGACAACCCATCTGGAGCACTGTTCCCCAGTACAGGAGAGATATGGACTTACCAGGGCTTGGAAAGGGCTGGAAATCCACCAAGGATTTCTAAGGTATGGGGACCATCTGTCGTACAAGGATAAGCTAGAGAACTGGACCATTCAGCCTTGAGAAAAGGACCTCCAAGGGTGATCTTAGCAGTGTGAGCAATATGTGAAGATACAGTGAAGCTCTTAGTGTCCTGTGACAGGATGAGAAGCAAGAGTCACAGCCTGAAATACAGGAAATTCTGCTTAACTATGTGCAAAAAAGGATTTTATTTTACAGGTAATTGAGCTCTGGAGGAGGTTACCTGGTCATATTATGAAGCCTGTGGCCTTGGAGTCACTCAAAATCTAATTGGACACTGTCATAAACAACTTGCTGAAGATGACCTGACTTTGAGCAGGAAGGGCTGGACAAAACAATTTTCAGAGTTTCTTTACAGCTCAGCTAATCTCCAATCCTCTGATTCTGCAAAATCTAAAAATTTCCTCAATATATATTTAGAAAACCATCCAATCTTTCACAGAAATATTAATCATCACCACGTACAGGAGATATGTTGCTACTGATCTTGCTTGTATTGGAAAATTGATTCTTTATGTACAGTTTTGTGTGCCCTGTTTGAAATATTTGTCTTTTTACAAAGAGTATAAAAACTGAAGTGTGATTTTTTTTTTTTTGCTTGAATGCAATAACTAAACCTTATGTGCAAGTCTGCTGAATGCAGATATGAAAACAAATATTACTATGGTGGACCTGCTATCTTTTAGAGTAATGAAGGAATAGAAGGTTGATGCATATCTTTTGGGCAGTATTCAAACATCTTACCACAAATTATGTCCAGACCTTTAGAGATATAGCCTTGATCAGTGGTCACTGCAATTCCACTACAAAATGCCTGCAATTCCTTCCATTCTTCTCCATGGGAGAAGATGCCAAACTAGCATAAAACATTTTTCTAGCATGTGCAACAATTTCAGGCTTAGTGCCTGCTATGATCTCCTGCTTTTCTTTGTGGAGTAACTTAACCCATAAGTAAGTAAATTCACTAATGATTTCCATCAGCCAGCTGTATGGGGCAAGGTTAAACAAAAATGCAGACAGATTGGAGTCCTGACTTGTAGGAGTAACAGAAGTTGGTGGGGAAGACTACATTAGGTCCTAGACTGACACAATGAGGCAGCATAACCCAAATAAGAGAGAAAACTTCCTACTTCACCAGGACTGGGAATGATTATTGCCACCAGTGTGTCTGACTGTCACTGCCAGTAGTTGTGAGCTAAATAAATTTGGACATAAGAAACATATATGCAAAATATGCATAATTCAGGAAGTTTTGTTCTTTCCAAAAGATCCTTCTGTGATTCTATTAGGTCAGTTATGCTGATAGTTTTAAATATAGGTATTATTATTATGACTCCTTATTCTTCTCCACTTTAAAACCACACACTGTCTATACACTGAAGAGAATGATGAGACAGAATTTAAACCCATGCTGCCTTGTCTTTGCTTACAACCAGCTACGGGCCCCAGTGGGTCTGCAATAAAAATCAAATGCTTGCCACTCAGTCTTGAATTTTGGTCTCCCTAGAGGTATATAAGTAAAGAGGTGGGTAAAACCCAAGCAATCCAAAATGTTGTGGGATTATTGCATGTATGCAATCTATGTATTTCTTGTATCTTTTAAGCTAAAGACTACTTCCTACTTATTAAAAAACCAAGATTCAGACATTATTTTGATTAATTCTGAATATTTTCCACAAGGAAACCTGTTTTAATTCATAGGACTTCAGAAGACATCCATGGAATTCAGTCTTTTCACAGAAAAATAGCAGTAATGTGAATACTACCACTAAAAAAAGTTAATATTGCATTGGTATCTGAAGATAATGACTATAAAAACAGGATTCCAAATAGTCTGCTTGTTTTCTTGCTTGTAAGATTTTTTAGGTTCTTAGCATCAGTTGCTCCAGCCAAAAAGTTGCCATCATGGTTTTGTTGCTATCATACATTATTCAGGTGCAATATACTAACTCAAAGAAGCCTTTTTTTGCTTTTATTCTGTTAGCCCCAGTATATGCATGGAAGTATCTGCTATGTTCTAATCTGGTCCTTATATCATTAAGTAGATAATGCATATGCATTGTTTTGGAAAAAAAAATAGCATTGTTTATTTTAATTTATTAGAAATCAAAATAATGAGTAAATGTCAGTTGTGGAACTTTTCTGTTTGACTGTGACCTAAGTCACAGAGCAAATCAAGAAATATATCAGTCCAAGTCTTAGACTGTGACGCTCAAAAAAAAAATAGAGAAAATAGGTTAGCTTGATAGAGCTGCAAGTGCTTGAAAAATAATAGAGTAACTTCAGTCACACACTTGTATATTTTCTGATAAAAATAGTTTATTGAGAAAATCTAGCTTGAAACACATTTACTGTTTCACTTGGTGGACATTTAAGATGAATAAATATGTTTTGGGTATTTCATTCTTTTGTTATAACTTCTCTTTATCCTATTATGTCATTTTTATCTTGTTTTTCTTTCACATTGTACTTATTATTGCTACTTCCACCAGAGCCAAAGGCAACAGATATTCATACATTAGTTATTACACTTATTAAAAACTAAAGTTTCCTAAGCATACACATTTTGACAGATATCCTTTAGCATCCATGTCATCATTATGGGGTCATTTATGTCCTATGAATTTTGAATCTGTCCTCAGTAATTCTTTCAGCAGATTTGAGTTTGGGATGCAGATCAACAAGATAGAATTATTATGAATCATATGAAAATTTTTGATGTGTTACAATATACTAGATTCTTAAACCTATTGAAAAATACTTATTTTATGGATTCAACAACTAGTTAGGTATTAAAAGACATTAAGAAAATCTCAGTAATAATCTGGTTACTTTTTAGTACCTCCTTATTGCCACACAGGCAGCTAGGCTAAACAATGAAGAAATACAATGACTAATAAATTTCAGAAAGATTTTCAGTCCAATTTTTCTTGCTATAGACAATGATGGAAAAAAATTCTAGCCTGTTTGCTGATTCCTCAAAACTTGACAAAAAGTATTCAGGAGAAGGATTTCTCATACATTTTAATGGGACAAGGCTAAAGCAATATGGGATTTTTGAGAAGCATATCTATTTCTGATGGACACCTATTAGATGTGCCTTCTAGTCTATTTCACTCATGTCGAAGGTAGTGTGGGAAGAGGAACAAATGATCTTGTCCTCCTAGTTCCTTGCTTTTTTTAAGTTATCATGATCATCTTTGTATTTATGCATTTTTCACTCTGCTGTTCTTTATGTGAAAAAAATAATCAAAATAATTACAGAGGGACCTTCAAAGTTTATCACTTTTCAAGCAAATAGACAAGAGTTTTATTTTCTTTTCAGACATTATGCTATCACTGTGAATAAGCTTTCCTGAAAGGTGATTATAATGTCATATTTTATGAAATTGCTTGAAAATTGTGATTGATGTTTTATGACCAACATAAATCAAAACAATATAATGTGAGGTTGACTTGTTCTTTTCTTGACCTGATTGCTTAATTTGGATTGAAAGCACAAGTTGATAAAGAAATTCAAAGTTGCATTACATGTATGTACTGAAATATGAAGAAGATGCAGAATGCAAAGTTAAGTATAAAGAGAGCAGATAAGAATGAAGCTGGTGAATTTGAATAAAGCCATTTCAAGTCTTGATGATTGCTGCTGTGTTCTAATTGTTGTATCAGGACATCTGAAGAACAATCAATAGAAGCAGAATAATCAAGTCCCCTGATATTTATGCTCAGTGCAAGGACACTGCCAAAGTAACTTAGTTGCATCACTTTATTTATTTGTATTTCATCTTTCTGAGTTGAATGTTTAGGTAATTTTGGCAGTTTTATTGAATGAAATATCTAAGCTTCTATGTTTATCTTGAGTGACTCTTATTCAAGAACACTTATCTGAGTCTGAGGACTCTAGGAGGGTAAAAAGACTTTCAAGGGGTTTAGACTAGAGGGTCCAAGATCCTCAGCTATGGAATTTAGGTGCCTGAATAATTTCTAGAATCTAACATTTCCTTGCCTATGAAGGGTCTGGTGTCAGCAATGAAACCAGACACAGTGCAGGAAAATATTTTGCAAGAGCACAAAGCACCACCAATACCTCTTAATCTACCTTGCTCCTGTTCCAAGGCTGTGTTCATTAAGCAGACTGCAAGACAAAACCTCTGAATTATGTCAGAGTGATTTGCATCTGGCAGAGGCATGGTCATTTTTGGCTGGAAGCACCAAATGAATTTTCACTTCTGTAAAAGTGCATACTACATTGAGAAACTGAAAAGTCAGTACCTTGGACCAATGAATATTTAATACGCTTTATACAGTTCTCAGGTGAATGATTTATGAACACATACCCGAACAAATATTCTTCAGGTTCAAAATTTAACATTCAGCATTTGGTTTGAAGAAGACCAACTAAAAGGTTGACCTGAGTAGTGTTGGTGTACAGAGTTCATAATTATTCAGTAAATCACCTGGGACATATAGTCTGCATTGTCTTTTCCAGTGGGGTTTTGACAATTTGTCTTGATAGGCTATGAAGTCAGAAACAAAGAGATCTGAAGCTGCAATTCTTTATACAAGCTTAAGAAAAAGAAATCATGTTGTGTATTCCTTTTCCTATGCCATTGCATTAAAACTTCTTACAGCCTTATATGAACATAGGTAGTGCCTGACAGTTAAACACATAGAGGGATCTGTAAAAAAAATAAATTTCTGAACTCAGTTATGGTTAGAAACTGAGAAGAATATTCCTTAGTTTTGTTGTGATCCATGATGTTAGCTCAGCTATTGTTGCTAATTGCCAGAAATGCCTATAAGGCACCCACAAATATTTGGTTAGAAGGATGAATCTTCATGAGGAAAGAGTCAAAACCCTTCCTTGGCCATAATTTTGACTTGCAACTTTGTGGTACTTTCCCAGCTACTGGGTTTAGTGTTTGTCTCCATTACTGTACCTGAAAATAAGAGTTGTTTTTATTTGTAGCTGTTTAACCCATGGTGGAAATGTTAATAATATTCTGAACTGCAGAGAGGGCCTGGATGTAGAAATGCTAAGCTGCTGACCAGAGGAAGTCAATAGAGACTGGGAATCCAGCATTCTTAAACAAAAATCATTGGGGTGCAGTTTTGACCACTATGAACATAAAGGAACTTCAATGAAACCAGGATTTCGTTCTAAATCTCAGAAAGTAGGTACCCAAGATTAAAAGCTCCCAAACTAAGAGGCACCTTTGGGAAGTGGCATTTGAATGACATACTAGAATTCACACAAGGAGTCATTGTGAGAACTAAGATGAACTCATGATTTCCTGGCTCTCACTGATTGAAATTACTTCTCAGAACTGGCTAGCATAGCAATAAAAGCAAATTTTGTACTACATCATTTCTGATACTGTGTTCAACTTTATAAAATACGTTCCTTGGGGGTGACATTAATGAGCCACACAAAAAGACTGCTTATTCACACTTTATGCAGCTGCTCTTACAAGAGGATTGGGAAAGATGAAATCCAGCCTCAATACAAGACCATGATGTGATGTGGCCAAGCTTTAGGTGGTTGAGGCTTTCATCTAACCTTATAGACTGGAGTAACAGATGCTGAATTTCTGCATGTTCTTCATAAGCATTCCAAGTGACTTGATCTTAATCTGACATTTACAGCTCTTTTCCAAGGCTATTCCTAAATGCTTTGCCACAACTCATTTTGATGCATAATCAGGCCTTCTTCCGTGGCTCTCGTACAGAAGGAATATGTTCCTTCTTCTTATAAATGCTTTATCAACAGTTTCTGTTTAGGCTTTACTTATTGCACTTCTGTGAGGTTAACGACTTCAGGTAAATTATGTGTAAGCCACAGAAAATAATTTAAAAAAATTCCACAGGGATTGTCTATGTCATATGAATAATAATGACCTTTCTCATAGTGTGCATCCTATGATTCACAGACCAACCATTAGCATACATAAGGCTTATCAGTGTGAGCTGATCAGTTTAAACGCGAGATGTGGAGGACAACAAAGTATGAAGGAAGAGTGTGGCATAACACACTTGGTTACCTGCTCTGTTCTTGTACTTCCTTTAGAGAGACAGTCTTAATCTTTAGCAAGGAAATGAGGAAAGAAAAAAAGTACACCATTCAGATGTTTGTTGAGATGGGGATAGGAATGAAATGAGACCTAATATGTCCTTCTTTTCTTTAGTTACTCTCTTTTCACCATGAAGGCAAGAGAGTAGATTGCATGAAAAATCATAATGTCAGTGATTCTCAAGTTATTTGAAATAATCGTGTTAATTAGCATTTTTTTTTCAGATGTTGCTCTCTTTCTTATAAAAGACACACACAGTTCTCTTCATCAGGAGTCTGTCTTATGAGGTCTAAATATTACCAACTTCATTAAATTTTCTTCAAAAAGTCAGTAGGATTTGGACTGCAGAAAGAACAAATGAACTGCAGAGCTTGGCTGTAAACTAAAATCACTGGATCATATATATATACTCACTAAGGGACAGAAACACTAGTGATGAACTCTTTAAAATGCAAAATTTGCTATGCTAATCTCAAATGGAGTACTCGCTTACTGGTCGCATTTTGTATATTTTTAAGTTGTCTTCTCTGATGATATCTGTGGTAGAATTCCTTTGTGGTAAGATAGCATTTACAGCATATCTAAATGATATTTCGCAGTTAGCTGTATGTCATACAAACAGGAAGAGCTCATTTCTAAGACCAGGCTAAGTATTTGTATTAGCTCATCTCTAGCACTGCTACCACACTTCAATACTGTAGTAATAAGAGTAATTGCATGACTTCCTGTACAAGAGTAGCTTGAAATGGAGAGCAGAATGTGATCATGTCAGCAGACTAGCATACTAGTGTAGGCATGCCCTATAGTAATGTCTGGGGTTAATTAGAGTGGGCGATCCTATCTTAATGCTGCAGAAGAAGATAAGGAAATTTTTCTAAAGCAGGAAACTGAGAATCCCAAGCTTGTCAGAAGATATACAGAGTATTATTAATAACTTTCTTGGAAAGAAAATAAGTTTAATGTGTTGATATTGAAGAGAATTGCACCATATTTTATTATTATCCTACTTGCAGAATCCGTAGGTGAATTCCTAAAAATACCAAAGGTAATTACAAACATCTGAGTGTTGTTTGATTCCAAAGACACCCTGGTGACAGATTTAGAAATATAGTTCTAGAAAAATATTTGTTTCAACTCACAAATAGATGGTATCTCTTAAAATCCCTATTGGATTACCCCTCTTATTGTGTATGAAAAAGAGGAACTACTTATGACTTCCTATTTTAACCACATTGGAAAATAATCACTGTTCAGTTAAACATGTACCTCCTTGCTTCCTTAGGAAGATTAATTTGTCTTTTCTGTGTATTTTCATGACTTATTTATAGCAAACATAAACAACTGTTCTCAAATGTTTTTACTCTATGGTGGTCTTTTAAAAATCAGCAAAAGAAAATAGACCACCAAACCAAAAAAAAAAAAAAATTCTTGAAGACTTAAAAGAGAGCCACTTGAACATATGACCTAGACCTTTTAAAATTGCCAACTTTCATATAAAACAGGTGAAATAATTCTCCTCATTTTTTAACAATACATTTTTAATCTATATTTCTTTAATTTTTATTTGGTAGGTGTTTTATTTACACTCACTTTTGTGAACCTCATAGCATATGTCATGGCACTGATTTTTGAAGGTGTATGTCCCATTCAGGGTCAAGGCCCACACGTGAAAAGGAATGAAAATAGTTTACTACAATGCTTATACAATTTTGCTGTATCTAGAAAGTGGAAAGTGTGTAAATACGGATATTTTGGTAACTGTTTTTTTTTTTTTACTTAATTTAATTAAAAAATGAAATAGTTCATCGTAGGACATCAGATTTTGTTGCAGACCTGAACTTTAGCTAGAATAAATAAAATTGATGTGCTTGTTTCACACTTGTTTGAAATGGTGACCTTCTTCTCTGTTCTGAAGATATGAAAAGGATCAGATTCATTTGATTACTTCTGAACATAATTATGTTTTCTTCCTGGCAACATGAATATAGTAAACTAATATAAGAAGGCTCCATGAGAAAGCTTATATACTATTTCCTACTGGAAACCAAATAAAGACCCTACTGAACATTTAATGTCATGAGGTAATTTTGAACTCCCCCCTCTGTCTGCAAAACAGAACACATGATGCCTTTTCAGTGCTTCATAGATTCTTAGATAATTTCAAGCATTGCTAATATAATATGCAAAATTTTCTATTCAATTAAAAATAGAAGCACTACTGAGACTGTGATGTTTCTTAATTGCAAGCTACAGAATGTAGTATAATCAAAGTTCACATGCTTATCAGCATGTCACGTTGTTTCTTCCACATGGTATAGATCCTTAATACTCACTGACTACTGAAAGTTTAGAAGGATTATCACCATTCAGCCTAAGCTTGATTAAATATGAAGAGACTACAGATCACTAAAGAAAAGGAAAAAGTCCTTGCGTTTAACTCCTCCTATCCTTGAGAGACCCTCTGGAAATTAAATCATCTAAACATCTACCACACTGATTCATTCGTAATTTGTCTGAATGAACAATATTTGCTGAGTTTAATACTGAAAATTCACCTACGTGGCATGTCATTTACTCCAGTGGGTGTAGGGTCTTCAGAAAAGGGGAAAACAATATTTTCCCTTTTGTTATATTTTGTCTTTAGCTCTGGGTAGTTCAGGTGAGCAGACGCTACAGTTACTCTTTTCCATTGCTAGAATTAGATAAAGTACATCTCTTAATTGAAATGAAAAGATGAATCTACAGTTTATTGGTAGGACAAAAATATTTTAATACATCATCAGAGTTATGAATTATTTCAAGTAATTTCATTTCTTCCAAACAGATTAGCTGTGGCAGTAGACTAAATCTGAGTTTTTTACTGTATTATAACATGCTGTGTTACCTTTTTCCCCAGGCTTTTGGAAAGCCACCTTTCCCTTCTCCCAGGTCCTTAGAAACCCACCTCCCTCTTCCCCAGGCCCTTTAAAAGACACCTTTCACCTTCCTAAGTAGTATTCAAGCCCCCTTCTGGCTGTGTTCTGATTGGTTTCCCTTGTATCCCTCCCCTTTCCCTGGCCATGAGGTGTATAAATTACCTGACCAGGTGAATAACGACCTCTTTCTGCTTCCTGTTCCTGGAGTGTGTGTGTCCTCCTTACTGGGACCTGGGGAGGACCCTGTGGCCTGCCACCTGGCCATGTGGAGGGGGACAGGGAGGGGGAGAGTGTGCTCCATTCAACCGTGCTAATTAGCAGCACAGACTTGTAGCTGACCTGCTGGAAAGCAGCTCTACAGAGAAGGATCTGGGGGGTCCTGGTGGAAAATAAGTTTTCCAACAGTCTGCCCTTATGGCCAAGAAGGCCAATGGTATCCTGGGGTGCATTAGGAAGAGCATTGTCAGGTCCTGGGAGCTGATTCTGCCCCTCTACGCAGCCCTAGTGAATGCTGTGTCCAGTTTTGGGCTCTTCAGTATGAGAGCCATGGACATTCTGGAACGAGTCTGGTGGAGCTCTATGAAGTTGATGATGGGCATACAAGTATACGAAGGGAGCGTGCTAAAAGGCCGGAGCCAGACTCTTTCTTGGTGCTGCCAAGCAGAAGAGGACAATGAAACTGAAACGCAGGAAGTTCAACCTGAACGTGGAGAAGAACTTTACTGTACAGGTGACCACACACTGAAATAGCTTGCCTAGGGAGATTGTGGAGTCTGCTTCCCTGGAGATATTCAAAAACCATCTGGACCTAATCCTGAGTAATGTCCTCTTCAGGACCTTGCTTGAGCAGGGAGGTTGGACTAAATGACCTCCAAAGGGTTCTTCCAATCTTACCCATTCTGTGATTATGAAACGTCAGAAGCCAAACGAGGGAGGGAGAACAATGGTAAATTTATATTCATAGCTATTTTTGCAATAACTGAATTTCATTTTTAGTGTGTCAATGATTAATTTCCTCTCTTGTTTATCTGGTTTTCTTTCTGCACAGTTTTGGAAGAAAGATGCATACAAGTGGTATGGAAATATATGTTATTTGGTTCACTGAAAAGAAAGTAGGAATTGTATATAGTCTTAAAACTAATTCCTTCACATGAGAAGGACAACTCTTTCAGAAGTTACTTTTAGTGTCTCACAAGTTTTCAATTAGGTTTTGAATCTGAACAGATCTTAAAAGGGATTGATAAAAAAGTCTTATAAGTAGAGAAATAAGGTTGAGATCTCACACAAACTCACATCCAAAGATTTCATTCATGTAAATGCATAAGAGAATAGATTTAAATGTGTTTGAGACTGAAAAATAGAAAAAAATATCTAATGGTGCTGTAGTTTTATTTATTGATGATTATATTGATTTTCCACTGTGAAACAAACCATGTTCCTGAATCAGCTTCCCCAGCAATAACCTGTGCAAAATAACACTTTCATTAAAGTAAGTATTTACAACAGAGAAAGTCCTTGTAGCATACTCTATTAGCAGCATTTGGGAGATGACTATGTATTTTATTTCTCCTGACAGTGAAAATTGTCTAATGATAACAACTCAAGGTATTGAAAAGAAGTAGAACATGAATGCTTTCTCTTTTTCCTTCCCTGCCTTCCTAGAAGACAGAAAAGAAGACTTGACACAGAAAACATCTCAAATTGTCAGGGTCCAATCCTGTTTTAGCTGACTTCTACCTTCTGAAAAGTCAGTGGGACTTAACAGAGTACAGGTATGAAAAATATTTAGATTTCAGATTATAAATTCTCCTCATAAGGACTCCCAATGTACAGATTTCACAAGCAGACCTACATCTCAGCTGAGACTGTTAGAACCTTGATGCTGCTCTGAACAGATGCAAATACAATGGGTTATTATTTAGACTTATAACATACCAATACTACTTGATGGCTTTGGACCTAAAACCTCCGCATTTCTAAACTGCTGACTCCCAAAGTAATCAAACACAGCAAGACTGGCAGTCCTTTTCAGCGTATTCATTTTTTGTGTCATCTATTATTCTAAGTGTTTCTGCTGGTTTTCGTGGTAGTCTCTCGCTTCTGCAGTGTGTTTGTCTTGCTCGGATAACTGCCATGTCATGTCCTAGCAGACTTATGAATGCAGAAGATTGTTTATAGGCTTCCCTTAAAGGTTTGAAATCTTGGATGGTTGCTCATTATGTAAGAATTTGGGCTGTTGTCAAGAAATGTCTTTACATAGATGGCTATCACCAGTCAAAACTACATCACTGTTGAACAAGTCTTTTCCTTTTATACATTTAATTTTGCTGAGGTCAATCAAGCACATTTATTTTATACTCTGTGCTACAAAAACCCATATCACGCCAGAACCTGCATTTTCATTCAAAAACATGAGAGTTCTTTACCCATAAAACTTCAAAATTAATATTTGAATGTAGGAATCAAACACATTTCATATAGCACTATCATTCTTTTTACATCCTTTTGTTAGAGAGATTTTCTTTGCAATGTTCTTTTTCTTTATATGAAGATGAATTAGAGGTGACAGGGAACCTATAAAAAGAATATGCCATTTATCATGGTAGACTATGTTTTCTCAGGATAAATATTGATATCCTGTCTTATAATAGTCCATCCACGATCATCAGACATTATGAATGAATACACTACATTCAGGAATTTTTCAATTAAATAGAATCGCTATGGTATTTAAAATATAAATCCCAAGAACTTCAGTGAGTTTTTCAGATAAAATTGAATACTTTTCATCACAATCAGGCTTAACAAGGTAAGCTATTGTTCTTTGCCTTTTGTGTTTCTACCCTTCAAACACTTACACAAGGTAATCATATACCCATGGTTACTATTTATCTAAGATAATCATATACCTGTAGTTATTTATTTAGATTGCACAAGCCAAATTCAGTTCTTTATTAGTCATTTTCTTTTTTTCATAAGTCTGCTTTTTCATCATCTTACTTATTATCTGTACTCTACTCTTGGCTACTTCCTTTCTTCCCCTCTCCCNGTACACAAAAAATGAACTATAAACCTTCAGAATATAAAATCCAGAGACAAAAGTACCTCTTGTCAACATTAAGGATTCCAATGTATTACAGAAAATCATGTAGAGTTAGCTTTCTGATTTAATGCGTGTGTGTCCTTTACTAAGTGTAAAAAAAGAATCTCCTTTATTCATTAATGCCATGCAGCCTAATAGAGATCATGTACTGTCCTTGATCCATTGCTGAAAGGTCTGGCAGAAGATTAAAATGTTTCATGCAAATGTCAAGGTGCCTCTGTTCCTGTAAGTACGAGGATAAAACAGGGTAATTGTTGTTAGCTTTCTCTGAGTACAGGTGTTCTTAATAATGCCCAGATTTAAATCCTACCACTTTTCAACTAAATGTAAACCATATAATAATAGAAAGCTGAAAAAAAATAACTCTTCAGAGTTTCACTGGGCTAGGGCCTGAGCGTAAATAGGTGTAGCTTCATTTAAGAGAGTTAACTTTGGTAAACTGAGTCTGACCCATATATGGGGTGTTTGAATATATATTAGAACATATAAGCAAAAAATAGCTTTAATATTAGATGTCTTTTAGAATTTGCTAAAAGGTGGCATTTGGGATTACATTTGATTTTTGAACTTAATCTATAAAGTATGTTAACATACTTTTAAAGAACGATTGTTTAGACAGAGTGAGTAGGAAAGGATGATATTTATTCTTTCATTGAAGGTCAGCTATGGGCAAGTACATTTCTTACTCCTGCAAATAGTACTGAAGTGAGGATTAAGTAGTGCTTGGAAAAGAAGTGCCAAGAATCAAATTCCAAGGTGGCTCCCAGGAATATACTTCTCAGATCACAGACACAAAAGAAAATCAAGTCTTTGTTCTCATCTGCAGAAATGTGACCCTGGAAAGAGGCAGCTCTATGTCCAGAAATGAAGTTACAACCAGAGAAGTTTGACATTAAGCATGTGCTGGTCTATTATATTTCCATTAATTTTGCCCTTTATGAATATTTGTGACTGATCACAAACTGATATTGTTACAAGAGTTTTAGAAATAATACAGGCTTTGTAGGGAGCAAACTCTTCATATGTAGATAGCAACCCTTTCATATAAGATGTGTATTTAGTTTAACAAACACCACCACAACTCCAGGAAATGGAGACATAGATAAAGAGGGACTGGACAATAGCATTAGTAGATTTGATAAAGGAAATATAAAATATTACATTTATTATGAAAAAATGTTAATTCCATTGTCTCAGTTTAAATTTAGTGTGAACAATTGTTAAAACCTCTGTCATATCAGGTGAAGAATAACTGACCAAAGAACAATTCTGGTTTCAGTGACACAACACATATTTCCTATGTATTATTTCCTACCTCTTGTTTTGTACAGTCAATTTGTGTTAGAACATCTTTGCACTCTGCCCTAGGGAGAGATGTACTTCAGAAATGCCTTCCTTCATGCATGACTATCGACCTAGTTCAAAACAATGGACATTTATATAAGACAGAGAAAAATTAAAAATCTCCACTTATTAAATGGTTCTCAAGCATTTTAGAGCATTTGAAGTGTACAATAGAAATGTCTGCACTTCAGAAGTCCAAGACTGATACTGCCTTATTTTCATTTCCTAGAAGGGACTGGTACTCTGCAAAGCTTGCTAGTTTGGTATGTCTCCTGTCCGTATGTCTCTGGGAAGATCTTCGCTAGATAAGAATCATGAAATAATTTATCAGAAGTTCCTCCTTGAACTTGTCTTTTAGTGATTACTTTACATACCACTTTAAAAATATACTTCTTTAAAATTTTACTCACCTTTTACTGAAGCTGGGTGACGTCTGACAGAAACTGACAGAATACCTACTACTGTTATTTCTGTTGGGTTAAGAAACAAAAGTCCTGGTAAAGAAGCAATGTGCAAACAAAAAGTAGGAAGTCTTGATTTAAATGACAGGCACATCTATATTCACAAAAAAAAAAAAAAACCAAACCAAATCAACAAAAAGAGTTTTGTTACTTAATACACAACTTCATTCAAAATTCAGGATTTTTCCTAACTTTTTTATACATGTTGTCTGCAGCTCTCCTAGTGAATATTGCCATCACTGAGTATTATAACACTGAGTTCCTTTAGTGATTTTTATACTATGTCAAAAATACATTTTATTGCTTTGCTTCTTCACTTTACTGACAGGTTCTTCTTGCACTAAAAGAAAAATCAACAGGACTGTGCTGATATGAACATCACTGACATGAACTTCAGTGATATCTCACCAAGGCTGGAGGAACAGCCTAGTTTGACAAAGTTTCAGTCAATGTGTAGAAAAAAATTGTCACTGGAACAAAGGCACTCTCAATCTCCTTACATCTTCTTCCTCTTTCTCTTTCTATTCTCCCTCTCACACACATTTAAAATTTGGTCTTTATCTCTTTTAATTAATTCAAGCTACCATTTTATGTAGAAAATAGACAAACACTGCTAAATTTTTCTAAATTTGAAGCTCAAACTGTATGATGACACAGTGAAGTCTACCATTTATACATTGCACAGAGAAAAACTATATTTTGGGATTTGCCATCTTTCAATTAATCACATGCCCTCTTTTCATCAGTTACAGGAAAAGGGAAAAAAAACAAAAGTTTCTTTAAATACTGTTTTTTGTTTCCCTTGTCTTCTTTATCTGCTCATTAAATCCAGACTGACTTTTTTGAGCTGGTATTTATAGAAGTGTTTTCCCATTGGTTGGTTTTCCTGACAGTCTATCTTTGAACCCATTATCATTAACATAGTGCAGCTCCCTTTTATCAGTCACAATCATCTGAAGTGAGCAAAGTGTCTTCTTCAAGTTTTTGTATTTTCATTAGACCACATTCCTTCTTCTTTCAAATCTCTTAAGGCTTCAAGTAATGGACTCATAACCCGTACATAAAGTAATATTCACACTTATATTGCAGTCCTGAAAACAAATGGGTCTGTCAGATTACTGGATTATTGGTGCTTTAATTCTCAGGTAGCAAATGTATTATTTGGCAATGACAGTGAAATGAACACTTAGTGTGAAGTGCATTTTATGTCTTATCAAAACTGCTAACTCAATTTCAGGAAGAAAAAAAAAAAGATAAAAGAATCTTTAATTGTGAGGCTAGAAAGACTCTACTCCAATATATTTGTGTAACCTTTGCAACAACAATGAAAACATTCAAGAATACCTCACTGTTGTAGAACAGTCCCATGGAAAAAAGTAAGTAATTGTTAGTTCACATACATTAATAAGGTTCAAAGAGACATAGATTTGTTAAATGATGGGTCATTAGTAGTGGAGGCAAAGGCTAAACAAGCTTGCATGGAAAGACCATTACTCTATATGATTACATTGTAGCTCTAGCTATCACTAGGATATGTTAAATCAGTTTAAAATTAGTTACTGAAAGTTTGACTTTATTTAAGAAATGTAATTTTGTACATTATTTCTAACTTTAATGTGTGCATAGTTAGTATAAGTTGGCACGATTCCATTCATTCTAACAGAACTCTGTTGATTTACCCCACTTTAAGATCTTGCTCATTAGCAGCAGTTATCCTCCATTTGCTGTAATAACATTAATACATGACTGTTAGGAAATTTTTTTAAAGACAAATATTTAGAGAGTCATTGATACCTTGCTTCTCATAATGCCTATGGAAAGGTAAGTTGTCTAGATGTAATGTGTTCTGAAAATGAGAGTAATTGTCCAGCTGGTGAGAATTTGCAGTGGGTAATTATACCTTTTACTTGTCTAAAAATATTTAAAAGCTATAAAATGTTATGTTAGGAAAATATTAATTTAGAAAAAGTTACTGAGCAGATTGATTATGTCTTGACTAAATTAATTTTACTTCATATGATTTGCTTTCATAAAAATTGTGTTTGCAGTCTTTTTGCTTGTGCTTTGCTATGTTCTACCTAGAAGGTAAATTATGACCCTCATCAGGTAGAAGCAGAAGATAGTTTTCAGAGGTACCATTTTCGATAAGGAAAATAAGCCCATTTGTTAAGGAACTTTATAGTGGGGAAAAATAGAAGAGGAACACAATCAAAAGGGGAAAGTCAACTGATGTTTTCTTATGTTTAGCTGTACATACTTACATAAAAATAAATTCCTGCTACAAAAATTATTTTTATTGTTCTGAAAATAGGACATATTATTTTATGGATGGTGCAGTTACTAGTATTGAATTGATAATATTTGAACATAAATACTGTAGTAACTAATTTAACTGAGTATTGAAGAGGCAAGTAAAAAATATTATCTAGAATTGGAGTTAGAACATATATAATGAGAATTATTAAAAGGGTAGATGGGAACAGGAGCTCTGATAAAAAGCATTGTTTAATGCAATTTTACACTCTGACATAATTTTTTTTGGCATCATTTGTAAGGCAAAGGTTTTTGAATATTTTCTCCCCTGTTTATGCAATCATGTAATATTCATACTTCATGCTGGTAAACTGCATCTAGAGAGAACACATATATATAAGTTTAAAAAGAATGAGTTTGAAAAATGCACAACCATTTTTTATTTAGATACTGGCTGAACACTTAATTGATCTATTATGAAAATGTGACTCATTTAGTGCTCCCGAAAGATTAAAATAGTACTGTATAAAAGACAATACATTCCAGTAAGTTTAAAATATCTATTGTAACAGTTGATTGTACTTGAAATAGATGTTTAAGTCAGTGGGAACATTAAAAATTTTAAAGCCCAAAAATATGTTACTACTTTGCCAGCAAATCTACATCAGAGAACAACACAGCAGCTCACCACAATGCATGCAGAAGGAATATCAAATGAAAGAAGGAGGTGAGCAGGAATCAGCAGTTGGTTATACAGTACAGTCAAACCTCAAACAACCTCTACTGAAAGCATTTACATTTTTAGTCAGGTGCATGCTGTCTTATTTGAACAGAGTTCGTTTTCATCTGGAATGATATTAATTTAGGGAAATGATAACACTAAAAGAGAGTCTGATACATTATGTTTTGTTCTAATTTCTACATCCCTCTTTCTCTCTGCCAAACCTGACAGAGCATCTGATATCAGAGCATCAGAGTACTGAGGCTTTCTGCTTGTTTTCTGCTCCAAAGATACATTGGGGTTCTTCCCTATTAGTGGAGTTGTACCAGGTTTCATTGCAGAGGTAATCAGCAATGATTCATCACAGCTGTCACATCTGGCCTTGTACTTTACTTTTCAACATATTTCAGAGGTTTTAAGGTATGTTTTATACTTCAAAATAAACATATTTGAATTTTATGAGGCTGATTAATTTAACTCATTAACTCAATACATAAAAATAAAACAAAAGCACAAATAAGTTTTTAGAACAAATTAGATCACCTTGTGAGTGAATACAGTAATAGTCTATTTCCACTTCTATTGCATTTATTGTGTATTTTAACATGCTACCTACAGTATTTCTGAACATCTCAGTCTGAATGTTGCTTAAACAAAGTTGCTAAAGATCGCATGAAAAGTTCCTTTGTTGTATCTTAGTTTTTCTTGGCTCTGATAGGCATGGAACGAAAGTAAGAAGTATTTTGCCTTGTGTATCTAAGTTGTCATTTGGAAATTTCAAGTTTTGGTTTCTTCCCTGCATGCTGAGGCTTAATTTAAACCTTGTCACCCACCTTGAGCAGTGATGTCATATCCCTCTGAGATAGCTCTCTGAAGTTCTTTGAAGTTGCCAGTGAGTTAATGCCATTCCCTCCTCTCATAAATGTTGAATAAAGTGCAATAAAGAAAAATTCTAGCACTTGGTCATGGAGCAAACTTTATAACTTATAGGACAAATGCCAGAGTCAATGTTTAATTGTCCACTGATGTAGAATGAAAACTAATTAAAAAGTTTCTCAGAATTTAATTTTAGCTCTGTTTATTCTTATAATTATTATGGTTGTTCTGACTTCAGACTTTCACTTCCATTTTGAGGAGACTGCATTTCTTGCTTTACAGTAGCAGTTATCAGGATTCCTCATGCCAGCTTTCAAAATTGTCATGGATTCACGGTGAGAGAAAAGACTTTCCATGTCATTTTATCCTTTTCCCTAAAGAATTACTCTTTGTAATTGACACTGCAGAACTGTATTCAGTATCTCTTCAAATGGCTGAACAAATGGCTCTGCCACCCCTTACAATTTACCAGACGTAACATTGATTTTCAAATTGCATTTTGAACTTTATGTCAAAAAACCTATCAATACTGAACACCAAAGAAAGAACTCTGTATCTACTTGGTACTTAATTTCTGTATGTACAGGAATTATTCTCATTTATAATCTGATACAGATGACACAATGAGACAGAAGAAGGAACAAAGGCAGGCTGTGAGGGTGGAGTAGGGACTGGTGTGGTTCAGAAGAGAACCTCCATTGGAAGAGGAAAGAAACTGATGTAAACTTGGCAAATTATATCTTAGCTATATGCCACACAGAATCGAGTTTTGTGGGTCTTTTATCAGATACAATATCTTTGTGTTAATCTCTGTGAACTTCTCTGCATTGGAAAAATGAGATTAAGGTGTTAAGGTATGCAGTTTAACCTACTTTTATGAGTGGTACAGAAAGATAAACACATCATAAGAAAAGGGGGACCAAATAATTTCTAGAGAAATTTTGGTTTGTGTTGACTCTACAGAGAACCTACAATATAGCAGAGATAAGATGACTGACTCTGAGATGGGTACAGTTAGGTGAAATGCTGGTTTATCGAGCCAAGGCCCATACTGACCACATACAGCTGGATTTTAACTATGTTCTAAAACTGTTGCCCTGTCCATATTTTAGAAGTCTGGAAAATTTGAAAATATTTTGGAAAACAAGTTTCAACAGACATTTTTATGTCATCATGTTTGTGTAAAAAACCTGCAGCCTATGTCAAATACTGCATAAATACTTTGTGATGTTATATATTGGATAAAAATTTTGGATTTTTTTGAATGTTTGTGCTAACATGACAAACTACTACCAAACTGGTAAGTAATACTGATGAAATTTAGATTTACACATTTTATTTTCTCTATATACAACAAGGATAAATCAATCATTATAGAGCATATTAAGCAACTCTGTCAACTCTAAGAATGTTTCTGTAATAGAAAATAAATATTGTCTCCTTTTCCTTAGCCTTCAAAACCTTGCTGAGAAATATAGCACTGAAGATATTTATATACTGCCTTTGTTTCTGCTTTAAAAGCAATTGTTGTGTAAATTATTTTGACCTATTCCTTCTTGATTGAAGATTTCTGCATATGAACTGACAGGTGCTAGAAATATTGTCCGTGCCTCTCACTGGGGATGGTTTTTCCTTGTTTTTGTTCTTGTGTTTCTTTTTTTTTTTCTTTTGTTATTGTATATATTACTTACCTTGGAGAAAATAATTTAAACATTTGGTTTAGTTCCCACCACTTACATTTTATTCCTAACAAGAACAAAAACAAAACCCCCTCCAAGACTGTTTACAAATCTTTCCTGGTCACGTAAGTAGTATCTTTCTCACTGAAGACTTTAATGTCTGTACTGTTACTTTTCTTTGAATGACTGGAAGCTTTTCTTCATTAAAACAGGATGTGTCTTTCTCCATTCCAATTAATTAAAATCTTTTCCCTAGAAAGAGCTTAGCAAGTATAAGAGTATTGGTTTCCTGGTGTATGCCCACACCTTTTGCATTGTTTTGCACTGTTCTAATTTTGTTCAATGAAGACTGCATCAGTATAATTCTGCTTGTTTGTTAACAATATAGCCACTTTTAGGGCAACACTCTATGCTAATATAAAATTGTGTAGACTATGTAAGGATAGTTCACTTCAAAATGTTCAGATTACTTCAGCAAAATAAAAGAAGAACGCATGAAGAATGAGATAAGTTCAATTTCTGAGAACAGAAGGAATTGTACCCAAAGGGCAGGGAAGTACTTGCCCTTCCATCATCATGCTCTGATAGGAATGGTAGCAAGTTACCCTGTGTTTCAGTCTTCTTTTAAAGAGTGAATAAGACTCGTGGCAGTACTGTTTATATATGTGTGGCTTTCCTCACAGTGAAATTTTCAAATCTGATAGACAACATCAATAATTAGACAACTAGAAAAAGAGCTATCACAGATAATAGATCTTTGATAGGATCTGTCTGTTCTGCAGTGCCACATGGAGAAGATCCTCTAAGTTTGACTCCACTATGGAAAAATCTCTAAGTTCCACTCAAACTGACAAAAGAGCTCACACCTACACTGTCAGATGAGTATCTGACAGTGTCAGACCTCTGAGGGTCATTTTGTCCAAATGCATGTGCAAATAGGATCATGGAGAGCAAGCTACCCAAGACTGTTTCCAGAGAGCTTGTGAATATCTTCAAGGATGGACATACCACAATGTCTCCAGGCAACCATTGCTAGTGCTCAGTCACCCTCACAGGGAAAAAGTGTTTTCTGATGTTCAGACAGAAACAGCATGTTCCATAAGAGTTGTTTGTCTAATATATAACTCTTTAGTTCAGTGCCCTCTGGGACCTAAGTAATCTTTCTTTAACAATTATATTTTACTATTAACATACTAAATAAATAAATATAACATATATGGAAAATCACACAGAATGTGCTGAGAATGCATCCTGATATTTGAAGGCACCATTACCCTCTGAACAGTTTAGAAAGGCATTGCAAGGTGGCGAAAGCCAAACTTAGCAGTTTGTCATTCCTTACTGGTCACAGGGACCAGTCTCTGCACCTGTCCTGGAAATCTCCACCAGATTTTGATTTATCAGAAACTATTTTCTTCATTCCAAAACAGAGCCCAGGAGCTATATAATCTGTAGACCAGGCCTCAAGGTCAAAGCCTTTCAGTATATACAAACACTCAGAGTATCTGGGGAGCACTGGCTTTGAAATCCAAGCTTTATTGACTCTGTTGTTCATTAAATGTCTTGTTTCAATATTCCTTTTGCTCAGTGATATACTGCTTATTGCTTTTTGTGATGTTTTAATTAATGTTCACAAATGTTATCAGATGAAGGGGAATAAATAAGGAGAAAATATTTCTGCTACTAGATAGTAGCTTGCAGAAATAATAACATCAAGCTGTCAGCTACACTTTAATATGCATCTTTATTTTCCATATTAATTTGTTTACATCCAAACACAGAATATCTATAACTTAAGTAAGTTCCCATCTCTCTGCTGGAACCCTTTTTTACTTCATCATGTAAATGGAAATGTTTTCACATCCTCCCCCAAATATCTAAGTCTGCATGCATGGCAGGATATTGACTTTGTATAATGTGTCTTCCAGAACAGTGTAACAGGCTCTCCCTAAATATATGTGTGTACCCAGTATGCCATGAAAAAAAGGAATAAAGATCTCAGAAGCATAGATTTCCCTATTTTTAAAATTATTTTTTTTATTTTTTTGGACATTGGAAATGCTATTAGAGAGAGAGACATAAAACTTATTAACAAACGACATTTGTTATAACGTAAAAACATCTACTTTCTGTATTGATAGCCATTCTTCATTATATTTTTAATTGTGTTTCTGACAAAACAATAAGGAAAAAAAGCCTACTTCTCTTAACAGATCATTCATGTTCCAATAAAAAGAGACTGTATAAATCATGCATTGTTGGGAACCAGCTGGCCCTGTAAGCTTCCCGTGAGAGAAAGAAAGGGAGTTTAGGCCTTGTGAGGCCTGGTAAGTTTCTCATGAGAGAGCAAGAAGGGAGTTAGCCTTCACTGACTCCCTGTGTACTCATTAAAGTAAACACCTGCAGAAGCTGTGGGAAACCTGGAGTCAGACTAGATGAGATCATGGACTTAGCATTTTCTGTTAATGACCAATTAGCATTTGCTTATATCTATTTGCACCAACGATCCTTATGCACATTCTGTTAAAAATAGTATAAATGTAAAAGGTTCTTTAATAAAGTTGGAGTATTGCTTTAATCCTTATTGGATACGTCTGCTTACTTCCGGGCCCGAGAACCTTCATTAATGCATTATATCAGCTAATGCTATTATCAACTGTAATGAAGCAGGTACACGTACATTCTACCTTTCATGTCAAATACAACCTTTCAGGTCCTTTCATACCATTAACAGCTAAAATGATGCTAATCTTTGTAACAGGTTTAGACTTTTATTTAGCTGTAAAGAATTTAAATATCAAAATAAGAGGAAAAACAAAGAAAAAAGGAACAGATAATCATCTGCCTTCATTGTCTATGTAGCAGGATGCCTTTGGGAACAAAGAGATTTAGCAGTCAGTGGAGAGAGTTCCTAGCAGAATTGAGGCACTTGTCTAAACTACAGAGTAGTTTTCTTTGTTACTTTGTTTATTTCTCATTTCTGTCTCATTTGTGTTTCTTATTTGTTTGTTTTTCATGCTTAAGTGAAAATGCATGCCAGTCTGTTCAATTTACATGCCAGGGATGGGATACACTTTATCAACACATCGTCAAAACCAAGGAAATAAGAAGTAACACATCTCTCTTTGTATAATCTAGAAAACAGAACTGAAAGGAAACCGTTAGTGCTCTGCTTTTCTGCCTTCCTGCTGTGCAATCCCAAAATATCACTCAAGCAGGTGGTGCAGGAGATTGAAATCTATTACAACAGATAATGCTTCACTTTCCATAAACCTCTAGATGAGTAGAGGTCAGTAAAAAAAAAAAAAAAAAGGTACTTTTAGTCATGTAGTTTGAATGTTAAATGAAAAACTGCTGCCTCTTTCAATCAGCACATCTGGCTACAAAGTGCAGATTTACTTTTTTAAGGATAAATCTGTAACACTAGTATTCTGATGTATATGGAGTTCTTTAATTTCATATAAGAACTGAACGACATGCTGTCCCAGTCATTTATTGTATGACCTCTGTGACATGAACTGCGTTAGGCAGTATAAGAACTGAACAAGAGGATTCCTATGAAGCTGAGCAACAAGAAGTGCAAACAACAACGCACGTGTCTGTACAGGGAAGGAGCAATCTTGAAGGCAAGGTGCTAGGGTCCTTGGTGGGTAAAATGAAGGTACCTGTCCAATGCATTCTGTCAGTGATAAAGACCAGCCACACCCCCAGGGCTGTATTAGAGTTGACCCTGGCTGGACACCAAGTGCCCACTAAAGTTGCTCTATCACTCTCCTCCTCAACAGAACTGGGGGTAGAAAATACAATTTTTTTATTACATTTTTATTTATTTTTTATTTTAGGAATGGGGGTTCTGATCAATTCATCACAAAGTTTCTGTGCCGCTCCTTCCTGTTCAGTGGGGTGCACTCCTCACACTCTTCCCCTGCCCCAGAGTGGGGTTCCTTCTGCAGTAGACAGTCCTCCATGAACTTCTCCAATGTGAGTCTTTCCCACTGTCTGCAGTTCTTCATGAATTGCCCCATCCTGGGTCCCTTCCATGAGGTGCAGTCCTTCCAGAACAGACTGCTCCAGTGTTTGTTGTCCACAAAGTCACAAGTCCTGCCAGCAAACCTACTCCAGCATAGGCTCCTCTCTTCACAGGGCCATAGATCCGGACAGAAGCCTGCTCCAGCACAGGCTTCCCATAAAACCACAGCCTCCTTGGGCATTCACTTCCTCCCGCATGGGGTCCTTCTAAGGCTTCAAGTGGATCTCTGCTCCATTGTGGATCCCATGGGCTGTAAATGGACAACCTGCCTTACCACTGTCTTCAACACAGGGTACAGTGAAACTTCTGCTCTGGTACCTTGAGCATCTTCTCTCCCTTGCTCTTCAACAACTTTGGTGTCTTCAGAGTTGTTTCTCACATATTCTCAATCCTGTTTTTTCTCACTGTAATTGCTTCTGCACATTAAGTTTTTTCTGGTCTTAAATATGTCACCCCAGAGGTGCTACGACTGTCACTGATGGGCTCAGCCTTGGCCAGCAATGGGTCCATCTTGGAACAGTCTGGTGTTGGCTCTCTTGGACGTGGGAGAAGCTTCTGTCAGATTCTCACAGAAGCCACCCTTATAACCCTCCCTCGTTACCAAAACCTTGTCATGCATACACAATGACAACTAGTCAGAGAGAAGCCCGCAAGTTGAGACTGTGCTTACTCTCCTCTACTTTCCACTTCTATATTGCATCCTGAACAATTTATTCAGGGTCCCCTGTACAAGAAAAATACCAGTAAACTGAGGAGAGTTTAGTGATGGTTCACCAAGATGGTTAGGGAGGTGGAACACATGACTTAAGAACCTAAAAAGAACCTAAAAAATTTGACCAAATTGTTTTGACTTGGACAAGAAAAGACTAAATAATATAGGTAATAATCATATTTCTATAACACTAATAGAAACCTTTAGTTACTTAAAATGGGACTTACAGAAAACATGGAACCAGACTTGGTTTTGGTGCATAATAAGATGTTATTATGTATCTCATAATACTGTTGGATTGAAAATCCTTTGATCACAGCAACTGCTTTGCACAAAAAGGCAAAATGGAAGAATAATTTTCTGTATTTTAAGCTGCAACATCCATAAGATTTGTTGCACTTTCCCTCACTCCTATCTCCCACTTTCTCCTGTAACACTGCTTTTATGGTCCTATGTCTTTTGTTTCTACATAATCCAGATAGAATTTCATAGTTCTCCTAGCCATTGGCTGCTGCAAATTGTGCATTAATTACTGACTGAGCACAGGCATCTGTTGCCTTTAGAGAATGTAAGATTGAAAATATAAATAAGAGATTTTTAAGCAAAAATAACATTTGAAATAGATGTGAGAAAGCCAAAAACTAAAATGTGATGGTTTACAGGAATGTCTATATCTCTGTAATGTGAGCAGCCTGAACTTTTTGAGTCATATGTTAATGAACATATCTGTCTTCTTCAGGTTGTCTCAATTATTTTAAAGCTTTAACAAGCTCTTCTTTGGTCTATCTACATTAACTTAGGAATGTTTTTTTCTGGGCTATTCCTTCCCTCCTTAGGTCTTTAATAATAGAGCTTTTATTTAAAATGACCCAATATATACTGATACAGGAAGTGTCTCAACAATTTACAAAACGTATAGTGCACATAAGCTGCTATTAGCAGCTTCCAATTTCTCTCACAGGCTGACCGTAAGTGGCTGTCTCCTGAGACCAAGAGGAATCCATGATAAAACAGCAAGTTTTCAAAGTCATCATGCCTGGAGCTGCTCTAATTTGCACAACACCTTCAGCCTGGAGCCGCGTCAAGTTTTATTAGCTGAAGTCTGCAGGGCAAAGAAATGCTAAAGACAGTTCAGAAAAGTTTCCAAACTTTTAAATTTTAACTGAGTTAACCATGAATTGATAAAATGGTGGGATATACACTAGTTTCAAAATTTAAGGGTAGAAAATACTCTCTGTCAAAAAGGTAAAAAAAATACGTTGGGATTTAAGATAATTAATAATTTTCATTATTTTCCTCTGTGAGATGACAGTTATTGAACAGAACCTAAGATCTTTGCATAAAACTCACTTTAAGAGATTTGACAAAAAATAAAGGAAAATAATTTCAGAAGCTAAAGACAACTGAAAATATTTCAAGAATGTTAGAGGAAATTATACATTACTCATAAATTTTTGTGCCTCCTCATGTTGATTTATAAAGACTCATGAAGTTAGAATGGTTAGCAATGAAATAATCCAAGTCCCTTATATTGTAAATTAACGGTCAAGAAAGCCAAGATGGAACTACTTCAAGGGAGAGAGTTTGTGCTGCTAACACTACAAATTGCAATTTTATTTTTTTTTTAAATGCTTGTCCTTAGGGTAACCCATTATCTTAATTCTCATTTTGAGTAATTTTTCTTTCAAAATCTACAGTTTTCTTCACACTCATAAGCACATTTCTTTTATGCAAAATTATTCCTGAATCTGTTTATTATAAAAACTAGGTGACATGTCACTATATTGTATGTAATGTACATACACTACATATGTTATTGTACATGACATTGCTATTGTATTGTTCAATGATATTGCATTGTTCAACGATATTGCTTATAATCTATTTCTGTTCTATTTAATTTTCAAAGATACATTAACAGCATAATAAACTTACATGAGTTGCATTAAGGAAAGGCATAAATAATCCTTTTTCTGATAATATCTTTGTATCATTTAATAGTCACAATAAATCTGTTTTATTTCATTATTTTTATAGTTCAAAGACTTTTTTTCAAATTTATGTAAACTGATTAGTTACACAAAGAGATCTGAAGGGGTCTAAAGAGGGCTAAGCCATGTTATTTTCATTCTGGGTTGTACTATTTGTACCCTTGTGAACCTATCTTTTACATGTCTTTTACTAGGCGAAGGAAGGTGTCTTCTATTAGATACTAGATGGTTATTTATTGAGTTTAGAGGCCTAATATTTGGATCAGAGAAGAGTGTAATGAAGCTCCTGTGTCAAAAAGCCTCGACTTGTTTTACAGTTTGGTCAGCTGGTCAAAAAAATTGCTGTAATTTTTCTACAGACTTTCATTTTCCTTTTTAGATTTTCATTGATGCAGTAAGCTTTATAAACTACAAGCATTTGATATACTTTATTTAAAAAGCAATTCCTTACTGTATCAGTGATGCTGTGAGAAATATGTAGGGTCATAGAATGCTTAGACCTTAATTTTCATTTATCTTTAGCCCCCTTAGTTTGCTCTGTTTATGTAAAGTGGCTTTAAAATTGTATTTACCACATATTAAAGTTTCCTTATTAGTACCACTGACAGAGAAAAGGGTGTTAGTGTAAATGAGAATCAGGCCTCCTAAAGAGTCCTTGCACAGCTGGTAGTCACTAAAGTTATTTAGCTGCAACTTCTGCAACTGAGGCACATTTATAAAATTCGCTATTAAAGGAAATTCCAACTCCCATTTGCCTTGCATTTCCTAGGACAATCACAAACCAAGGTATAATGGCACAACACAAAGCTTCTGGACATGTAAGAAATATAATGTACTCAAGTAATCTTTTTTTTTTCCCAGGATGTGATCCTCTTACTGGTTATCAAGCCATCTAAACATGCCATCTAAACAAAATACAGTGCTGGAATGCTTTTAAGTGGCTCACCAGTTGTAAGACCTGATTTTTGTTAAAATGCTCTGAAAACATCTATTTTCTTTTCAATAGGACACTTAACAGTGAAAGTTAGAAATAAATTTCAATGACTTTCATGTAAAAGTAGAAAACTACAGTTTAGTCTATTTGTGAAAGAAAAGGAAAAAAAAAAGATTAAGTCCAAAACCTCTTTTTTATTGCAATATAATTATTGTATATATAAGAATAAAAAAAAAATCTCCTGCCTATTCTTTCAGTACAGGTTGCTGATTTTTCTGTCTATGGTTGGAATATGAATGGATTGTTCAGAAGGTTTCAGTGCCAAACTCAGTGTTGTCTGGAAAATATCTCTTGATAAGCTTACAAAAGATTTGTTTGTAAAGGAAGTGTGCAGTCCTTGGCAGAAGGAAGCATTAGGAGTGCATAACTCCTTTCACAGAGGATGATGTTCTCAGTCTGTTAGGTTTGTCTTTTGAAAAATAATTAGCTCTTTGTAGGTAACTTCAACAGTCACAGAACAATATTTTCCTCTAGGATTAAAAATGTAGTATTCTACACAAAAAAACAGTAAATTCTCTGTAAGCTGAAAGAACAGAAGATCAATCTGTTGTGCAACAAAGTCATATTTGTATTTTTGTATTCTAGTTCAACACACTATTGCTAGAACATATTGATATTAGTATATATTACCTTTGCAGTATATGCTTATGAAATGGTTCTGTTTTGCCAGTGATTTTCCCCTTTATTTTCTTCTAATTTTCCTTTCCATGTATTATCTACAGATTATATTCTTTCATTACTGAAGACAAATTCATACTTTACAGAAAACTGTTGACATCTGAATTTCAAGCTCTTCTGCTCACTTTTGGTAGGGGGAAGGAACACACACAGCTAATTGCTTAAAAAAATCCTTTTTAGCTTTTCTGAAAGTTCTATCCATTCACAAACATCTGTGGGATAATTTGTGCTTGAAAAATTTGCATTGAGTCTTTTTGTGTTAGAGTCAGTAGCAAATAGCAAAATGCGTTTTTGTCAGGCCAAGCAGTTTGGCATGAAAAAATATCATGTGAGCTTCCAGGCTGTTAGACATAGAGTCTGATCTTACAGATGTCTGACCTGAGTACTATCTTACCACATTAACCTACATGTCTCAAGTAACATTTGGAAAGACTATGTCTTCATTTCAGAACATTTGTGCCAGGTATCTTTCTTTCTTATCCTTTTCATAAAACAAAGTGAAAATTACTTAAGTATCTGCTTTATTGAAATAAGAAGGATGAGCTATATGGATGCAATATTTCAGTTTTTCTAAACTACTTTTCCCACTCTAGCAGCATAACAAATCAAAATATATTGTTATGTATTTGAACCTTTGATGAGGTCTAGCTATCCTTTTTGCTACTTGTTTATAGGTCCTTTTCATTATTAGTTCCAACAGACATTCAGTTAAATTGCTGGAGTCTACTTTCTCAGATTTTTATGCCTATTTTCCTAAGCCAGAGTAATTGATCTTTGGAAATATTATGAAGTTTCAGGCAGTATTTTACTGTTCATTAACATGTGGGCATATACTTGCATGATTATAAGGTCTGTTTCTGAAAATTATATTTCATTTCCTCATATTTCTGTTTTTATTTTCATAACAAAGCTGGAGCTGCACTGAATAGTCGAAACATCCTGTCCATCATTCACCCACAAAAAAAAAAAAAATGAAACAAATCCCAACATGCTTTTGATTTAAATATTTAGTTAGAATAGCAGAAATGTTATGAAATTAACTAAATTTTACATGCCAAATGGATGAGTTGCGTGGTTGAGCATTTAGAGTAGAACACAGAAGCTTCTACTCCAACTCTGGCTCATGCCCAGCTGAGACCTGTAGCAACCATAGTAAAAATCTGGTGGATGTTTTGCAACTTATCATAACAGACATAGTTTACAAACAGACAGGAAACAAAGCTAAAAAAGAGAAAAAGTAAAATAGAAGTAAAAATTAAATACCACACATGTATTGAAAAATAAAAATATTTTTAAATTTTGCATATCACTTCTATTTCTTTTTGTTGCATTCACACCCTGGGAAGCTGGTTAGTGAGATTTATCCATCTGCTATGTGTTTCTCACCGGTACTTTGAATCAAATCCACTGAACCAATGACCAAGTGTTACAGCAGAATTTTCATGGGAAAAATCTTCGACTTTAATTTTTTCAGGAGCTTTTATAAAACATTAATCAGCTTTTGAAGTTAATCAAGTTCCCCTGTTTAAGTAAGGAATAAATATACTGTTTGTAGGTGTTGAAAATAGCATAATGAGAAAATATAATTTTGCTTTCCTGAGATATATTTATAAAAAATTTGTTGGACTTTTCATTGTTTTTTCCAACATAGTATAGCAAATTGATTATAAAAATACTTTATTTAATGACATTGTTTTAGATAAATGTGAGAACAAACAGTGAATATGTAACGTAAAACTTAATTCAGAAAAAAAAAGGGGCAAAAATTTAAAAAAGTAATTTCAATAGGAAAAGAAAGTTATTTGTCAAGAAGAGTTATCAAAATGTTACTCAATGCAATTGCTTTTTTTATGGGTAAATATTTCATCTGGGATTATGACAGCTTTTTCCAAAAACAAAAAAAATTTGAAAACCTAGAGATGTATCAACCTGTGGAATCCATGATTTTTCCAGTGTCTGTCCCAGTAGAAGTAAACTCTTTTGCTCCTACAATCAATATAAAAATTAGCAAATATTTTAATATCTTTACCTAGAATATATATGTTCACTATGAGAACACGAAATTACTTAGAGAGGTCAGACAATCACATTTTAGTGTATGTAAAACCTCTAAGAGCGACAAACATCTCACCTTGTTCAGGCATTATAAGTACACTGGATCCTCCTAACAAGAATAACAGCTAGAACCAATTTTGCTAGAACTTGTTGAAATTTATCTTTTGTCATGACTGGGTCTTTGTTTTTCTCACAGATTATCTACAGTACGCAAAATATGTATGCAAAAGTTTCTGAATATTATATGGCTTTTTCCAAGGCAAAGCCAAAATTGCAATGCAGAAGTGTAAGTGGGGCTCAAAAAAGCTGTCACAGAAGTACAAACACTGCATCCAGACAAAAAAAAAAAAAAAAGCTGTCTTTATCGAGGAAAATAGTTAAAGGATCCTCTTGAAATTCCATGCCTCACATAAAGGGGTACTCTAAGAGTAGTCCCAACTTTCAGTTTCCTGATGATAACTTTGAAAGCAAAAAGCACAAATAGTCAAATATGCAAGTAATAGTTATTTCGGTTTAAGTATACACTCCCACAAAAACTTTAGAAAATTTGCATCAGATCATAAGACATCAAGGCAGGGTGGTTTACCATAAAAAGGGGGGAAAAAGCAATAATAATGACTTTATTGATGTTTTACACACAATTCTATATCCAAACTAGTATCTGTTATCATTTCATGTGTTTGACTATAATCCAATCTGATTTAAACTCCTTAAACCATAAAATACTACCTTTCCTTCTAAATAAAGGGGCATCTTGTTAATTTCATGTGTAGTTCTGTGCATCTTTTTTATATTTTGGGATTTTTTTTGTCCTCACCTGAGAAGGGAATTCAAATATTCAGATATTCTAGTTCAGTCTAAGTCCACTGGGGTGGATAATTCTGTTCATTTTTTTTTTTTACTTTTACTCTGAGGAATGTTTAATGTTTGGCCATCTTTTGAATATTTTGTATTTTCTGTAACTACAGTAGATTCATAATTCCAGGGAACCTATTGGCATTGCCCCTACATGTCTTAGTCCAAAATTTCAACCTTTTCTTAAAGAACCAGCAAATAAAGACATAATTGTTTACCAATGGCTAAAAACAAAGCAACTGTCCCTACCAGGAAATCTGTGTTTCCTGGTTCATTGAAAAGCAAGTATATTGAAAAGCCCCAGGTGTAAGCCACATGCTTGCCCAGGTAGTTTACTTATATTTAAAACTTCAGGAAAACTCTTGCACAGCCTTTGGTTTAATACCTTGAACTCAAGTGAAGAGAGCAACCACAAGCATTTCCCTACAGGCTTGTTTTAATTTAGTGAGAAAATAAGCATTTTGGTAAAAGTTTTACAGAAGTAACAAGCAACCAAGGAGAAACATTTCACAAAGCACTCAGCAAACACCAGCCTACAACTTAGCGGAAGTACAGTCTATCAGTTTTAAGTTACCCACAAGAGGAAGAAAATAGCAGAGGGGAAAAAAAAAAGATTAAGAGAAGAAAGGAATAAAGAAAGAGAGAAAAAGAGTTACTTCCAAAAGCCACATGGTGTCACACCCCAGAACAGAAAAAAACTGAAAAAAACAGAACCCTCATGCTCCTCTATTTATGTGCCCTGGTCAGTGTGGCCACTCCTCCAAAGAAAGGCAATCAGTTCACTGACCACTCACTGCCCTCCCAGCCGGAGGGAACACTGAATTGGCCTGTCAGAGGCTCCAGGTGTTGTGGTGTGGGCAGGCTACCAGGTGGGCCTTTTTGACTGAGAGACTCCCCATGCCACGCCTTCTGAGCTACCATTTTGGCTGCAGACCTTGAACGTCCTACACACACACAAGAGGTGGTTGATCTGGCACAACAATAATGTAGTGAGATATGAATCCAGTCCCTTGCGTGACCATCTCTGTATATCATAGAATCAGAGAACCACTACAGTTGGAAAAGACCTCTAAGATCACCAAATCCAACCCTTAACCTGACACTGCCAGATATAACACTAAACTAAGACCCTAAGAACCAAATCTACATGTATTTTTAATCACTTCCAGGGGCAATGATTCAGCTGCTTCCATGGGCACCCTGCTTCAATACCTGATCACCTATTCAGTGGAAGAATTTTTTCCTGAAATTCAACCTGAACTTTCCCTGGTACATTTGAGACCATTTCTGGTTGTCCTATTGCTAGTTGCCTGGGAAAAGAGACCAAATCCCACCTTGCTACATCCTCCTTTCAGGTAGTTGGAGTGAGTGATAAAGTCCCTCCCTGAGACTCCTTATCCCCAGCTCCCTCTACTCATAAGATTTGTGCTCCAGTCCCTTCATCAGTCTCGTTTCCCTTCTCTGAATAAGTTACAGCACCTCAATGTCTTTCTTGTGGCAAGGCACCCGGAAATCAACGCAGGATTAGAGATGTGCCTCACCCGTGCCAAGTACAGGAGGGCAATCGCTGCCCTGATCCTGCTGGCCACCCTGTTTCTGATACAGGCCAGGATGCCATTGGCCCTCTTGGCCTCCTGGGCACACACACTGGCTTGTGTTCAGCTGTTGTTGACCAACATCACCAGGTCCTTTTCTGCTGACCAGCTTTCAGCACCTCTTCCCTTAGCCTGTGTTGCTGCATGGGGATATTGTAACCTAAGTGTCGGACTCAGCATCACTAAATATTCATGTCTGAAAATAAGCACTTTCAAAAAAGATAGAAGAGAAATTTAATATTGCTGACTTTTGAGAGGGCTGAGATTCTGCTCTTGTCTCCTCAAGGGCCTTTCCAATTACAGTTACAGATTCTGAGATACTTAAAAACTTAGGAAATGGAAGGTTCTGAATAGTCAAGGCAGTAAGAGGTCACTTAATGATGAAGTAAATCATGGTATTTCATGATCTGAAGTATTTCAACATTTCAGCCATTTGCACAAACTATATATATTACGTGTACAGCTTAATTAAAGATTAGAACATATATAAAAGAAAAGATAATAGTTTTGGAGAATGTGCATGTATTTCGTAGCATCTTTTCTGTAACAAGAAGAATAACATTAAGAAATGAGGCAGCAGGGTTCCCTGAGGCACACTGCTGTGCTCAGATACTAGAAACTGGTTAGCAGAGGTACGTATCTTAAGTATCAGCAAGAAAGCAAGACAGCTAACTTTCTGCTTGTACTGTGTTTTATAATACTCTGCAGGATTTATAAGATAATTTGCTCTAGTAGATTTCAAACTAGTACACAAAAAAAGGAGGCACCATCATTTTCTTAAATGTGGAATTTGAGAAATGAAAGGTCAAACAACTTGCTGAATGGGAAGAGTAAAAATTTCACCTCAAAATTTTATGTATATACTAATCAATGAAGATATATGCACAATTTCAGTCACAGGGAGACCCAACCTTCATTTCCTCTCTAGATTTAAACCACAAGTGAATATTTTATGATTTTTTTTTTTTTTGGTAAATGGTAGTTTAAGCTTCCTACCTACCCTCAGACTTTTTCTGTCATCTGAACTGTATTTGAAAGGAAAAACAAAATATAGAAATTAATTGATCTGATATTTCACATCAAGATGCAAACATGAAGTAGGATAAAAATTTGTGAGAAACCTGGATGATGAAGGCTGAGTAATTTTGGCTCAGAGCCTGGGGTTCCTGTCTTATCATAATAATTTTCTTCTTACTATGTCATCAAACATTATCATGCACTCTGCTTTGCTTCAGTGAGGACTTCTGAAATATGATGTTTATCTTAAAAGCTTGTAGAAAGTTGGTTGAAATTGCTTGAATGTTTGAAAAGTTCTGTACATAAAATCTGCAGTTATATAAAAAATGGTTGGTTCTGATCAGCTTAGCCAAGGGAATCCATGAATGGAAAGAGTGCTATGGACAGTGAACCTGCTGATAATCGGTTTGCTGCTACTGGTGCAGTTTGAAATATGTTCTTCCTTTAAAGCTTAAATAAGGGAGAAAGTAAGAAGGCTGAAAATAATGAGCATATGTTTACTTTTCTTTTGGTCCCATATATTCTTTTCTATTATCATTAAAAGTTTGCCCAAAGGAATAGTACAATATAGAAAATCATATGCTTTGAGTAAAATAGGATTTTAGGATTTTTGAAGTTTACAAGATCAAATCCTTGCTGTTTAGTCATGATAGCAGAAATCTTAGTTCTTCCTGAAAGGATCAAGTTTGTTTTTTTTCCTATCCTCTTCCCTCTGTGCCTTCCTAGCAATGCCACTATAAACCTTACAGCACAATTACACAGAAAACTTTTTTTTGTGTGCAATTATTTCATTCTTTATGTTGGATTTGGTTTGTGCCCTTTTTTGTTGTTGTCATTTTTTAGGGTTTTGTTTGTTTGGGTTTCTGGTTTTGTTTATTTGGTTATTTTGGATTTGTTTGGGATGGGTTATTTTGGTTGGTTGGTTGGTTGGTTGGTTGTTTAAAAGATCTGACTTCTGTTTATTTCTCTAAAGGAATTTATTCACAAAGATGTTTTCAAAGGATATTTCCAAAGATTTTTTTTTCTATAACTGGGTGTAAACTGAACAATTTACACAGTATTAAACCAACATCTTCTCAAAGTTTTGTAAGAGTAAAATTCATTTAACTTTAGATTAGTAGAATTTATAGTAATTCCATGACTGAATCCATTAACTGCCGATCTGTTAATGCCTGCTCTTGTGCATTTTGTTAGATTTTGTTAACTTGGTCAGATTGGAGAATGACTTTTATTGCAAAACATCATAAAAATATAGCTAGAGACTGATCAAATAATAAATAATTACTAGTTTTCTAATGCGTAGTTAGATTAAAACACAACTCAAGTCTCACTGGTATTGGAAGCAAACAGGAAGACACAAGAAATGCTGTATACAGGTGGGTTGTGCTTACCCTTCCAAAAAACTCCTCATTTGAAACAGACTGGAACATTTCCTTCTTGGCCCAAAAGTGAAAATAAGTCAGTAGGGTGAGAGAAAGTACATAGATAAGTTAATTTACATTCTCACAGGTGAGGAAATTCAGAAGTTTCCAAATAGTAGAATTAGAGGGATTACTTTAAGAATATTATTGAAAACAATGCTTTTTTTCTTGCTTTAACTTAGAAATATTTTATATTGTAATAAATGAAATATCTTTTTTTACCTCTTAAATCATCCCAGTGAATAAAACCAAGTACCTCAGTAAAGAAGAACTAACATGACTTTAAGAACAAATTATGGGTTTGTTCTTCAGTGAGCCACATAGAGACTGGGATTATGTTTACTGTGCTATGGGAAAAAAAACTTCTCTCAAAGTCAGTGTTAAGGTCTAAATTTTTAGGATCTGCCATTAGTAAACTTGTGAAAAAGTTCTACTGGGTAATATTAGTGTAACTGAGAGAGCTTTTAGAAAACCACTATAAGATTAAGAGTTGAATTCAAAACAGGCTTTATATGGACTGGCATTCCAGTGTTCCATTGAAGTCCTTACCTCATCAGAACCAGTAGGTCAAAATGAACTGATTTATTACGAACAGCAATATTTCTACAATATAAAATCTTGAAACTTGTCAGAAATGCATGTGAGAGTGAAGAAATATTTGTGAATGCACACCTGCAACTTTCATTTGTTTTCCTCACAGTCAATATGTCTCTTAAAGTAGTGACAGGGCTTTAGAAATTAATCATAAATACAAATAGTTAAAAAGTACTGAAAACATAGGCTACTATGTGTTTATTTAGATTTTTTTCTGATAATCAATGTATTCAGAGAAATAAGGACATGTTTCTAAGCAAGTCACCAATTAATAGAGCACAGTCCTACATCATCTGCCATTATAATTGTATTCCAGCAGGAGAAGAATGCAAGAGTTCAGGTGCTCTCATCCCTGAGAACTAACTATTGATCAGACTCACTTCCTCTGCAAACCATGTAATACCACATAAAGGTCACCATGGACAGCACAAATTGCTTTTATTGAACAGTATAGTGAAGAGGCATTTAAGGCAAAAAAAGAACCTTTATTTTGGCAGGCAGTTGATTATGACTGTGTAGTTCATAGTTCTGAAATTGTAACACTGGCTTTTCTGAGTACCTTAGATTACTTACTTTGGGAGTTTAATATCTCCCGAATGAATCAGGTTGAGCACTCTGTTTGCACAGAACAATAGAGGATTAAAAAACTAATGAAATGCTTCTGCAATGTATTTTTGAATATCTACACAGGTGAAGAGAATCATTCTTTAGAAGACAAACATCTGTTTGACTATGTCAGATACTTTCATATTTTGTTATTTGATTGTTAATAACTGGTATATCCTACTTCAAAACAGGTGATTTAACTAAACCAGTATTTATAATTATAAATGACTGTACTATAAAGAAACAAAACCCAAAATCAAATAGACATAAAACTCTCCAACTATATTAGATAAATTAAGAAAATGGAATGTTTTGATCCTTCTGAAGCTAAGTTGAATTTCATTCTAGCTCTTCTTTTGGAAGAAAAGATATTCCACAAAATTGAAATTGTTGTCATCCAATACCCAAGTTGTACAAAAAAGGTAACATTCTATTTAAAAACTCCCAACAGCATTGATCATATCTGAAAAGAAAGTAATGTGCAGTTTGTAAGGCAGCTAATGTTTAACATCTTATTCCACCATTGTTATTGACACTGATACACTAGTTTTAAACAGCTTTCAGTGAGCCTGTGAATCTTGCTGTGTGGGGGAAGTCAGTGCACTGTTCTTCTAGCCCAGCTTCATTATTTAATAACTGGTAGAGGACAAATCATGCAAGGAAATTTCTGCTGGACAATTCATTGTCTGAAGACCAGTATGTATGCATTCAAGCACACTGGAGACAGGACTCAAGTGGAAATGGTCCCAAAAATTGATTGAAAAAGTAATAAAACAAAAGCATCATTCAGTGGAGATGTGGCATGTTTTCCTACTCATAGGTATAATCAGTTGAAGAAGTATTGGAATAAACAGCTGTGCAAGAATGTTGTCAGACTTTTGGAGAGATTCTGTTAGACAGCAGTGGCACTGGTCAGAAATCAAGAAAACACAGTATTTGGGAAAAGGTTAAGAGTTTGATTTATATGAAAGGCAACAGAGAGAGCTATTTTGTAATGCCCTTCAGACAAGTGTAAGCTTGCTGCAAAGAAGAAACAAACAACATGTTTTCTATCTCTGTCAAGAATGGGTCAGAAATATTTATTTGTAACTGTTGTTGTTGTTGTTATTTTTATTATTATTATTTCAGATGAAGTATTAAGATAAAGTTTTCAACTGTGAAAATTATTAAGCACCAGCCTCTGGAGGCTATAGAACATCCAGACTTGGAAATTGTTAATAATAGGTTATTGGTACCATTGGCATGTTCTTGGCTAGCGCAGTTGACTTTTTCAAGTTCTCCAGTCTTCTGTGATTTCCAGCATCTTGACTGTTACATCTATAGATGGTAAACTTGAACAAGCTTATTTTCATAGTTACCCTCAGTCATAGCACTCCAAAGGTCAGCAGCATTAGCATTTCAAAAGGAATCTAACTCATAACATAAGTTTAACTCATACAGTAGTAATCATACATCACAGAGGAAAACCTGTGTTCTCTGACCTATCTTCAGATAGACTTGAATACTCTGTTTTCATTCGCATTGTTGAAAACATTTTATTTTGGGTCAATATTTTTTCTAAATTAGATCAAAATCAGGACTAGGGTTAATACTTTTCATATATTTTTCCTCCCATAAGGTGGCTTCAATAAAAGAAAAAAAAAACCCCAAAACCAAAACCAAAACCAGCCATCCAAACAATAAAACCAAAACAAAATAAAACAAAAAAAAACCCACAAAAGATGACACCTCTAAATTCCAGAGTTGTCTATCCTGTGATGATGATCACCAAACTGTCAAACATTAGTAAAATCTTGCTACATTTGTGAATATTTCTCATCTACAATTTCCTAAAGCAAACAAAATTTGGAACAAATATCAAACAAAAATGCATATCAAAGCTTCTAATTAATATGAAATAAATAAAAAAAAATCCATCCAACAAACCCAGTTATTTTTCTACCAAGGTTGTCCTTTAAGAAACAGTTAAAGGATAAATAGAGAGGTAAATAATTAGATTTTAAATTGTTCAGTTAGTGAAAAATAAACCTAATGTCCTTGATAGGATTTTGGGTTTGGAATTGATTTTCCTATTTTTAGCTACAGAAAATCAAATACTCTGATTCACTATGGTATGATTGCAAAGTTTAAACTTCTGAGCAAATGTGTACAAAATCGCTCTTTGCAACAAAATATTATATAAAAATCCAAAGAAATAATTTTTGTCACCAGAAGTCTGAAAGAAATACTACTTTAGGAAAGACTGAAGGAGTTACTTTAGTGGACAGTTTGCTAAGTAACCACAAATCACAAACATTTTCACACATTTTATGCCCACTGTTTCCACATCCAAATCCTTTACCTACAGTTCAGAGTAAATAACAAGGACTAATTTTCTGATAGTGAGAGTGTAAGATAAACGTTTGCCAAAAAAGTTGGCAGCTTCATTGTTTAGAGCCTTTCAGCACTAAAATAAATCATAGCAGCCGCACAGCGTTGGCCTCAAAGACTTTGTTTTTGTTCTCCTCCATAAAAAGCCATCTTCTGTTCTTGGTGTGCCTGAATCCTCCTTCTAGCTAGAAAAAAAGCAGAGAAAGGGAACTCTATTTCAAGATAACTTTTGGTATTCCAAAATTTCCTTTTATTTTTTATTCAGACAAATGACATATCTATCATTCACTTGTAAAAAAAAAAAAAAAAGTGTGTGAGGTGGCAGTTCATGTAGTTTCATTTCTGAAGGATACTAACATAAAAATGATGAAATGTACAGAGGGATTCAGTAGTTTGTCTGAGTTCAAGGATGTGTTTTGCCTCCAAATTAAGATATGTGGGATTGAGTGTAAATGCCCACATGTGGATGTGTAGGGCCATTTGAAATATCTGCTGCTAACCTCCAGCTGTTGTTCCAGAGTGACACAGGACTCCCCTCAGTCTTTTTTCGCTTCTGCCAATGGTGTGACTTGGGATTTGGATGATTTGGGGCACCTCAAACACTATTACACATGTATGTAACAGCAACTAATCAAATCCATAGAGAAGGATTGTCATGGTTTAACTGCGGACGGCAACTGAGCCGACAGCAACACAGTCACTCACTCTCCTTCAATGGGACGGGGAGAGAACTGGAAGGGTAAAAGTGACAAAACTCGTGGGTGGAGATAAAGACCATTTAAGAAGTAAAGAAAAAGTCATGAAAACTAGCAAAACAAATTAGAGAATTAATTTGCTGTTTCCCACATGCAGGCAGATATACAGGCAACCCCAGAAAGTCAGGGTTCAATCAGGCATAACAGAAACTAGGAAAGATAAATACAGTCACTTAAAAAATGTGTTCCCCTTCTTCCCCTCACTTTATATACTGAAGATGGTGTTGTATGCCATACATTATCCCTTTGGAAGTTGGAGTCAGCTGTGCCAGATGTGTCTTCTCCCAACTCCCTGTGCATCCCCACCCTCCTTGCTGGTGAGCTGACTCTGTGTAAACATTGCTCAGCAATAATGCAAAAAATCCCCTCTTATCAACACTATTTTCAGCACAAATCCAAAACATAGCCCCATACTAGATACTATTAGGAAATAAACTCTATCCCAGACAAAACTAGTACACAGAGTCATTTTGAAGTTAGATCCTTACATTTTGGTGTTTACACATGAACCAGATACACAGGCTTGGGTAGCGGTCCATGGGCTGCAAATCAGTGCAGCCAGGGGTGTGCAGAATACTCCTGAGATAACTTCAAGGTAGACTGTGCTGAACTGAGCCTGTGGTCTTTACAGAGCACTGGCTACCTTCAAGCAGTTATCTAAATTCACATTTCAATCAGAAGAGATCATGTCAATACAGTCAATAGAGAGAGGAATTCATCTTATTTTACAGCAGATAGCTATATATTTTAGACTCCACTGCCTATATTGACTTCCATTTACTAAAATGGCAATCCACACTTCTCTCTTATAAGTAAAAGGCTAACTGTGTAGACATGACATGTCAGTGGGAGGACTCCAACCTCTACTTTAAAGTCTTGATTCAGGACATTATTTTTATTCATATTAGTCTCTACAGAAACACTCAAATGTAGGTTTCTTCATATTGCAGACCAGCTGGGACTTGCACAAAAGTCTCTCTTTACACATAGTAACCTTTTTTTAAGGAAAATTGTTAATAAATAATTTTCGGTCAAGAACTTTCTGGAGCCAAAGCATAGTTTTTCAATTAAAATAATTTTTGGTGAAAAATCTTTTACTTAGTTCTATCAATATAATTTCTCTCTTCCAGAGTCCAAGTTGTCCTCTTACAGTAAGTGTCTAATACATTTTCTTCCTCAATGTTACAACAAAAATATAGCAGTTCTGAAATTCAAAGATTTTCCTTGTAGATATCAAGCCTAAAACCACTAGTGTTTTCAAGCCTTTTAGTTGATTAAAAGTCTTAGGAAAGAGTTTAAATTTTAGTTAATATTGACGACTATTTAATTTCAACCTTTTTTTTTTTTTAGTAAATTGAAATTAAGATCCACAAACTCAACATTATCCCCAAAGTAAGGGACATATACTTCCATGAATCTCTGTCATTTCCCTTCCATTTCTATTTCCCTCTTGTAGTCAGATATCTATGCCAACAGTAAAGTCTAGATGTGAAAGGCACCTAATTACTCAATTTCAGTGATAATGTATCTTAGATAAACAGCATTCTTTTTACTGGAATGTAATAAATATATTTATGTGTATCTGTGCATGCATTTGTATAAACAAGCAGAATGATATAAATGCGTTTAAACTCGTTTACCAATTAAAGAACTATATTCAAATCTTCTTGAAATATAATAGTACAAAAAAAAATTCAAGAAAAAAAATACTTCAGGATGTTAGTGATCATTTACATAACATGCCCATCCACTATATGACTTATAAATGAAGCTGAAACCTTATATGGCCTCAGTACCTTTTAAAATATTCTGTTGATATGATTAATTTTAACTGGACACAATGACTTCATATTGTGTTACAGCTTTTATTTCTGGATGCATAAAATAAGAATATTGGCAACCTAATAAAGATGTAGGAAAGAGTATGCATGTTTTAAATTGCAAGCGATTGCATCATTTCAAGGAAGATATATGCAGTATTGTAATGAAAATGTTACACACAAATGTCCCTTGAATCCTATTTCACATATAGAAGGTCTTTAAAATGAAATGTGTCTGAGGAAAATTGCCTCCAAGCTACTGAAAGAGGCAAGGAGACAACGTAACATAATGAAGAGGACAAAAGCCTTATTTAGCCATTTCCTGATAGAAGCTTTTCATTATTTTATTACATCCTGAAGATGAACCATGGAACAGAAACCTGGAAAATAAAATATTTCTCTACTTGACCCTTCACCCTTCACCCTTTTCTACTTGACTTCAGTATCTACCTCTATACCAAAAATTATCTGACTCTTAATTTTACTAAAGCTGACTTTTTTTTTATTTTTGGTCGTAACTTCATGCAAAATTAACACTTTTCAATATTTATATCTTATTATATGAAATGTCAGATAATAACTCAAGGAAATCTTATACACAAATAGCTGAGTAGCAGGAGACCTCACCAATACATTTATGAGATAATTCCAAAAAGTCTGAGACTATATAAATAAACCAGGATTATTTGTGACACAAAATAAATGATCTAATAAAATGGGCCTATGTTTACTTTGCAAAATTTCATAATTTGATCTCTCAAATTATTTCTTTCTTTTTGAGACTTGAGTTTGGAAAGTAGAGTGGCCCTTCTACAAATGAAAGCTGCCTGATACTCTTGTTGCAGTTGCCAAGTAATGGTACCTTTAGTCAAGGCGTCTCCACATCATGTTAGCAAGAAGCAATAATGGCTGTAGAAGAGATATTTCGTCCTCTAAATTTTTTTTTTTCAGATTTTATAATTTTAAAATTATTTAAAATTAGGGTTTAAAATTGTCCTTTCTTCTAGGGCTGAGTAAAACTTCATGTTCTTTTTAAAAAGCCTTTAAAATTGGGCAATGACTTTTCAAAATCAAAACATTTGCATAATGTTCTTACATCTGTGCTAAAAAGTCCCAATGAAGTCCTGGAACTCTTTGCCTGACCTTCTCTTTTGTAACACAGTTTTAACTAAACATATTTTGGTTGCCTATCTCCCAAGTGGTCTATAGATAGCTGTAGTGGTTTTGGTTTACCTTCCTGGTAACTAAGGTCATAACTANCTGAATGAATGGATGGACAAAAACACTTTATAAATACTTGTTCAAAAAAGGAGTGTGTGGTAGTGATAAGGTTGTAGTGATAAATCTGCTTAACAATGAATATTGAAATTATCTAGAACAAAAGTAATAATCCCACCAATTTATGCCTCCTACTGTGGAACAATGTTCTACTGAGCTAGAACATGTTACAGAAGTTGTAAACACATAACACAAAAAAGGAGTTGACAGAAAGTCAGTAAAACATGTGAATTAACAAAACATTGTATTTTCTCTGCAGACAATCTTCATGTACACAGCAAAAGCACATATCTTTCTTAAACATGCCATGAAGAATGTTCATCAGTTTAAAAGAAATTGATCATACTAATGGTAATTCAATGGTCATTCAAAACATGGTGAGCAAAGCTGTGCATAAGAATATGTCAGCTTTTTACAAAATCAAAAGATATTTTTAATCAAACATGTTACTTAACTTTTTTTTTCTAACTACAACCTTTTCATGGATAACTTTTGCTTATTTATAGTTGAGGATTCATGACAGAATCGTTTAGATTGGAAAAGACCTCTAAGATTATCAAGTCCAACCTTTGACTGATATTGACCCTGCTGTATTTTATGACAGGAATTAAAGAAATGGAATTTACAGCAACTACAATAATTCTGAAAAACATAGTTTCTGCAGTTGCAACCTATCTTGATAGACTGAAGGGAGAGTGATGAAAATTGCAACCTTAATAAATCTCCTGAAGCTAAAGATTTAAAACTCACACTGTTTCAAATTAGTGAGGACAGCAATATTTATTTGCTGTTGAATTCTAACCAGCATGACATTTCAGCAGGAAACACTTTATAAGACTTCAACTTATGACTGTAGAAGTTGCAAACAAGTACTTAAACTATGCATAAGTAGGAAGGTTTACGTATCGAACAAAATGACAAGTCAAATTGATTGCCATTTCTGTCTTTGATCTTTCCAGAATCAGAAAGCTACACATGGATTGCAGCAAAGGAAGGGAAACAGGAAACAAAGACAGCACACACATTTTTGTCCTTGCATGCTTGGGGGCAATCAAACAGTATTGCAATCCATCAGATCCAGTGCTTTCCAGCAGATTTTCTCTGTAAAATAGCAACTAGGAAGACATGGATCCAACTGACTTATTTCTTGTTTGTCTGTTTGCTTGTTTTCTTCTTCAAAGGAGAGTTGTATGGTAACTAGCAGAAGAAAATTGAGAGTAAAGCTCAACAGCAGAGGAAGCAGTTACCAATTGCAGTCTCAGCCACAACAAAGGATACAAGCCCATAACAGCTCTTGCTACTAGATTTAATTCCTTCACTGTTCTGAAGAAGCATTGCAAACCCAGTGTTATTTTCAGTCTGCTTTCCCCCTGTGATGTGGTGTCTTGTAGGCTGAAGTTAATCTGTGCTTTCAAAATGGTGATATGATTGACCCAAATTATCAGCCTACCTCAGTACTCCCAGTTGACTCTGAAACCACTTTGAAAGGTGTGGCTCAGGTTCAGTGGACAGCCTACTCATGAGACTATAACATTTTTTTTTTTCCATATGGAGTAGGTTCTATCCTAAATGAGCTGCCTTGGTTGCCAGAAACTCATGTTTGTATAGACTTCACCACTGAAAAAGTGAGAAGTGAGACAAATAAATCTTCTAATGACTCACACCACCCCACTGTTGTAATGGATTGGAACGGTTTAATGAAAAGTTGATGGAAATAAAGCAACAATTAAGCTCATCAATGAATTTGCAGAGTTCTAAGAAAGACATTTTCATATAGGTGAACAGTGTCTACTTTTTTTGACTACAATGTAAAAGGTAACTTGCAACCACCTTTACATGTCGAACTACATAACTTAGTTTGGAATTAAAATATGAATATTTAATGGAAAAGACAAATTAGTGTTATAAAAGAACATATTATTTTCTTTAAATTAATATGATCCAGTAATTTAGGGGTAGAGACAATCCAGGAGGATACCTTCAGTCACTTAAAATTATATTAACTGGAGATTTGGAGTAAGTAAAAATGCTGTAAACATAGCTTATATGAATAAGAATTAATCAGAAGTTTTCCAAAGCAACACCTTTGTAGAAAAATAATCACAGGAATATGTCAAAAGCTGAACACTGCTGGCAATATTTATGAAGATCTAAAAAGAGAAACATTTCAACACTTCATGATTATAGCACTTTCTTTTTCATGCAAATATTCCTTTGATATAATAAAAGGTGAAAAAATGTCAAAATAAAACATTTCAATAGGCTGAAAATAATGAACGGCCTAAACCAAAAAATTCATGATTTCTACAGAAAGCTAAACTGTGTTCTTAAAAAAAAATAAAAAAAACCCATATGACTCATGAAATGCAAAACCAGTTCAGATCTCTCTTATAAATGAACCAGTACAGGTTATTGTCCTCTGGATGTTCTAAATCAGTTGTGCTGGCCATCTTCCAAAATGGATAATTGCATTCTGCTTACCTGTTGTCTTCCTGCTGTTTTTCTTGTAAGACGTATTTTTGTTACATCCTGTTCCAAAATATTGTTAATGATGCTGTCTTCACAATATTGTATTTTTTTTTAACATTAAAAAAATACCCTTTCTATAGAAGGCATTACTTAAACAGCAGATAATCTCTGTCACCTAAAGATGACTAATTCTTTAGCACCAGATTTCTCTTTTTGAACCTTCAGCAAAAAGCTTTGCAAAAAAAAATACCACAGAACCTGTCATGTGAGAAAAATATGCATTTCAATAGCCTCAAGAACACCCAAGAGCAAAATTGAATTCTTAACTGAAGCAACTAGTGCAAATTATGATAAAAAAAATTGAACTGAAGATTTACCTACCACAAGGAGAAGGATTTAATTCCTCTGTAAGCTTTCTTTACTAAGGTCTCAAGCATTTGAAGTATCAATGGTGTTATGTAATTATATAAACAAATAAACCCCTACTTCCTCTATTGATTAGTTCTCCCACATACTCCTGATCAGTGTCTCTTCTGGCTGTTAGGAAAATGCACATATATGGGAGCAGCCTTTTACACATACCAAGTTTATTTTTGAATAGCTTCTTACAGCACTATCTAAAAAAGCTATTTCATTGTCAAAGTTCTAGGTCCAGCCAGGTTCCCCATATGCATACCTCATCACTAGAAATTCTGTTGGACTGGTTTCCATTTTCATCCTCCAGGCAAAGCTTTCAATGCTTGCATGCCCAAGTACCTTTTCTGGTAGGCTTAAATACTTTTTCAGGAAGATACGGGACTTTTGTGCCATTCTAGTACTTTGTAGCAATTGGGATTTCAGCTATTCATATTATCCCACATTTCAAAGTCTATTAATTAAAGGAGTTATATTTTATTGCTAAGCTTCAGAGTTTAAACATATTTATGGATAATTCCAGGTTAACCACAAATTAAACAAATCCTGGCCAATGTGAATTATAAACATAAATGTGTAGAAATAAACACTTAGGCCATTCTCTGGGCAATGGGCACAAGTCCTTCCACAGAGAGTAAGTGGTGTTTTACTTTTAAGAAAAATATGTTTCCCCTTCCCTTCCCTCATTTCAGCAGATGTGGCTGAAATGTGGCAGAGCTTACCAAATGAGCTATCTTTTATAAAGACAGAGATTCAACCATTATTTTTAATAAATGTGGAATCAAAAATGTTTATGATTCCTGAATTTTGGCACATGCCCTCAAGAAAAGTGTATCTTCCTCCAGTAGGGATTTCAAAACTGGTATTTAATTTTCATTTTTAAGTCTATTTAGAGCAATGTGTTCTCCAAATCTTTGGCATGCCTGGCTTTCATATGATAATCAGAACTGCCATATGTTTAAGAGATTTGCTTCTCACTTAACTGCTTTAACTTGCAGAAATAATCAGCATGACTCAAAGCCAAATTCAATAGCTTGATGAAAAGAGCACTCAAAGCAAGTGTCCATCAGTTTTTCATACTGTGACAAAATGGTTTACATTTTGTTGCAATTATTTTAAACAATTGTGCGTTCACAGCATTCTGTTTCAAATTTCCTTTTGAGAACAGAGATTAGTTAATTTTAGTGAAATAACTATTGTAGTTATGGATGTATATTTCTATATATTCATGGGCGTAATAAACAAAACTCATGTTGTTATAGACTAAAATGCTAATTTAGCACTTCAAATTGCATATACAGACAAATTAGAAATAGAATAACATCTGTCCCAAATCACAATGTTTCAGAACTTAGGTTTGTGTCATAAATAAAAACCTAGTATAGAAACATTTTGCTGAATGAAAAACCTCACCAGGAAGTGCTCACCAAACCACATGTAGCTTCCCTATGTTTCTGCTTGAGCACTGGTTCAAATGTAAGCAGTGAAAATAAAAGATGGATTATCTTTTGTATCTCATTTACACACTAAGGCAGACATCTAGTGTCTTTGTTAGGAAAACCTAGGGTTTAGGCTTTGCATGCACAACAAAAAAGTTACTGAATCTTTCAAATCACTGAATTTGATTAAGCCCTAAATGAGCTTCAACTGCTGGTACACCTTAACAAAATAAAAACTTATGATTTTCCCTAAGTGGTAACTTCATTTCTTATCCTGTACGCACACAAAATGTTAGAAGGGAAGGCAATAAATATAACTAGTAGACATGTTTCTATTAACACTGTAATTGTACATAAACATTTTTGTTACAATTTTCAATACTGTGGTCTGAAAACTCTTAATCAGCTGTGCTCATAAAACTTTATTTAATGTTTTCTACCTATCTGCCTGGAAGTAAAACTACATTTTTTATTCATTAGATGCACAAAAGCCTATGTTATAACAAATCTGTATATTTTTATCACATTTTATCAATATATTCTTTTGCACATATATAGTATAATTTTTACTTATAGAAGAAAAAATGACAGTATTTTCATCTAATTAATCACCTTATCACAAAATTATACATATATTATATATTTAATATTAAGACCAACATAGAAATGCAAGAAAAATCTCAAGAGAGAAATCAATAATTAAGAACCATTTAAGTGTTCTGGTAAAAAGGAACTAAAAGTTATATTTTAAAAAATCTATTACTTAATTGCAAAAAATGCTTTGTAATACCTTTTTGCCCCCCCTCATGACTTGAATATATTAATATCTGATTTTTTTAAACCAATTTCAGCGATTAGGCTTGACTTTCTTTTTGTGGATATGGTTTAGCAAAGAAGGTAGTTACTTCCTTGTATGTTAATGTCTTTGTAGCTTTTAAGTAGGTGATGACATAGGGCTTTCATGAATTTGTAGATTTTTATGCTTCTAGGTATACTTCTCACATATAGCATAGCTAACAACCTCTGACCCTGTGTTAGCTGTCTTAAGGGTCAGATAATAGCTGGAACACTGCACAAGGAAAACATGTACCAGAGCTAAGGCAACTAGATAACATGTTAGTCAAAACATGTTAGCAAGAAAGCAAAGCCCAGAAACCTTGGAGAAGCTCCAATAAGGCAAAGGGGTCTTAAGATCTCCAACTCAATCCTAAGAGAGGCGTGCCATGAGGTGGAACCAAGGGAAGTTCTGGGCATGGACAAATCTTAGATTGGATGGAACCTTTAGATATGATAATTGAGTATAGTTACAAAATTAGCATGCTGCCACGTAGACGGGAGCTTTTCCCTGCTTTCTCCAGCTCTCCTACACTTTATTGACATTTTTCTCTCTCTCTCACACACACACACACTCTCTGCTGCCCAGCCTGGTGTGGTGCCTGGTGTTCCCCCCCAGAAAAGGGGGGAGGGGAAGGAGCTCAGTGNTGGTATTCCTGAGGCCATGAGTTCATCCTAGCACCGGTCTTTTCTATCTGTTACTTATCAACACGTGTTGTACTCTTTTATACTTTTTATACTTTATATACTCTTTTATACTCCTTTATATTCTGTACTCCAAAACCCTATCAGTAAAAGAACTCTTCTCTGCTTTACCTACATAAAGTTGTCTTGGGAAGGTTTTTTCCCCTTCCTTAAGGCAACAAGGCATAAAAATAAAATGGTATCAGATGAATTATTTTCTATTGGTGCTATCTTCTATTATTTCTATGACATCAGAAAACAGATAGAGCTGATTATATATCATATAGGCATATACATATTATATATAGATATGTAGCACACACTTTACTTTGCTTTTCTTATTTTGGTGCACTTTTAAAACAGAATTTTACAGCACAAGGAAATAATTATTAGAAGAGGTGATCACTCAATTGACTAAGAGTGATCAGACCATAATTATATTTAAATGGTAGATGCTATCAAGAGTTACAGTCACATAAGACTTCAGGAAGGGAGGTACTGGTAAAATGTGACAGGTTCTAATATTAACATCAAAGATTTCGATGTCTTAGAAGTAACATGAATGTGACTTAAGGAAATTATAATAACTTTGCAGGAGAGGCAAATTAATTATCTCACATCTTCCTAGTCCAGGTTTTTTACATCTTCCACTGAAGCTGCTGCTTTGACAAACCTGTTACTGAACTGCATGAACAACCATGCAGCCCTGTAATATGGTGTTGCCATTGCTAGTAGCTTGTAGCCTTCTTTTCCTTAGTTTAGCCGCAATAATAACTTCTCTAAATGATCAGTTGTCTTTATCTAATTTGTTTTTAATTCTCCTTACATGTGTATGATACAACTGGAGTTTTCCACAGTAGTAAAAGCCAGATTTTCCAGGTAGAATGAGATATTTACAAGTAACATAATGTACTGTGTAGAAATGCAGACCTGGTAAGTTAGCACAGGCCCTGAGAAGTGCAGATAAAGGATGCTAGAATATTCCACATGCTTTATGATTCTTTGTTTAATGGTCATTCTTTAATTAGACTTAAGATTTCCGCCATACTAACAACGAATGCATGACTGTACTTATACACACTTTTACACAAAGAGTGCTTCATTTCTTGGACATAAACAAGATTACGAATGTAAGACATTTGAATTTGTTCATGTACTTAGAAGCTATGTTTAGATGTTCAGACAATTGCTAGATGTTTTGACATATGGCTGAGAAGAAGGGTGGACTGTATCTAAGTTCTTTGCATTTTACAGCAGAAAGTAATTTTTCACTCAGCCATCATAACTGAGTCCCATTCTGTATCAGGTCAGCAAGCTTTTCAGTTTACCTAGATAATTTTGATTCATCAGAGGTATGTTATGCTTATGGCCTTAGTTATGCTGACAAATGCAGGGAAACCAAGGTGAAGGATAACCAAGAATTCACTACTTGACTCCAAAGATAATCTAATGTCAATGCCTCATTTGTGCCTCAAAGCAAAATCATTTATTTTAAAACATGATACCTTTATAAGTATATTGTCTTAAAGGAACTCAATTAAGACAGCAAGAAAAAGATTCATTTGAGAATCTTCATGGGACTTTGGATTAAGTTAGATTCTTAGCAACATCTTAGCTAAGCAGATAGAAGCTCAGTTCTGTTGATGCTGAAGTACCACTAAGTTCAAAGACAGAACTTCCCAGGAAATCTTAATGCATGAATTCAGTCCAGATCAAAGTGCCTATGTCTTTACTGAGGGCCGTTCTAAGAGCCCAAATCTTTTTGCAGTTCTAGTTCCATATATCCACCTACTGCTTTACATATATCAACACTTTAAAAACATTACCTTGATTTTCTAGAAATAAAACAGTCAACAGAATAAGCAGATATGTGGAAAGTAAGGATTAATTCACAGACTTTTCTTATGTACATCTTCCCATTTATTTCTTAATTTCCACTTTTCCACAGGTAAAAAATAATCCACTGTATTTTCCAATCCCTTTTCCTGAGAAATCAACAATCAAATAAGTAAAGGTTACTGCAAAAGCAGGTTTAGTCTTATTTAGCTGTGTACAAAATTGAACTTTTAAAAAAGAATGTGATGAACAGACTGGATTAACATTTCCTGGACTGAGCAAGTCGTTCATTTGACACTTAGAAAAGTGAATGCAGAAACCAGAGGAAGTGGTGGAGATCTGGTGAGCAAGTCCCTATTACTAGGCTCAAGGTTGTAGTTTTTCCTTTTATAGAGATTGAGAACACTGACTACCATTTTCTCTCTTTTTAAAAAGACCGAAGGATCCTTTGTATTCATTGTATTAGAGGAAAGTTCATTTCTATATATCTTTATCTTTGGTATTTAAATTGCTTCTTCCATTTGATTCACCTTTGCCTTCATCTGTTACTCAACTCATCAAAATTGTTGTGTCTGGCTTCATCTAGAGATTAAGACTGTGACTGAGACAGGGTCTTAAACCTTGACGGTGCTTGATTTTTCTTCTCTAGCTAACATCTTCCTTACCACAAAGAATAAAAAATTGAGTCAGAATTTTAGACTGGTTAGATTTGTTTGGGACTTTTGCTTAGACTAGTGACTTTTACCAAAGTCTATGTTATTAGCTTTCGATATTCTAGTATCTCTAATTTTAGTGACATAAAATTATAGTGTAACTTTTGAGGACAAAGGCACTACTGGAATCTCATATGCTTTATGCAATACACAATATTCTTTATCAGCTATTTTTAAAAAAATCTAGTTGACCATTTAATTTTCTTCCAATATTTTTCTCACAGCAATTAATACAGAATTGTATTAAAGAATGTATTTAATATATTGATAAAAATACATTAATCAAAATCTGTCAGCTAAAAATTTAATACCTGTTCCCAGTAACAGATTTTGTCAGAATGTTTTTATGTGGAATATTACATTTTAGACAGTAATTTGAGTGGCATTACCATGATACTTGCCACTAGATTACAGCAGAAAGAAAATCTGCAGAGCCAGTATACTTAAGTGTTAAGATAAAAATGAAAATATTGCTTCTATGCATGTACTACCAAAATTTCATTTTGAAGTGTATGAATACATTTTTGCCAAGCAAATGTGCCAATATCACAGGAGCTGTTGAGAAGACATTTTAGTTATTTCATATAAAATAGCATTGACATAACTTTTGCCTCAGAAACAGATATGTCTGTGCACCCAATTAGTTCTCTGAGCTGGTATTAATTGCACATTGCGTTGATAGATTTACCTTTTTCTTGAGAATGCAGACTTGATGTGTTTCCTCCTTTTGCTACACTCCCCAAAAATAATCTGAATTCTTACATGCAATGAATGGATGATGCTCATTCTCTACCACCTAACACACTTCACAGACGCAGGTTTAACAGCAAAGATCATTGTTTCATTGCAGCAACTGAGATATTTTTAGGCATAGGTCCTTTGCTACACCAGGGGTTTCTTGCTGTGGAGAGAGAGTTTTTGCAGTTTATTCCCTCGTACTTTTCTAGTACACTCATTGTCTTGTCTATAGCCTTTCATTTTCACTTGTTTTTTTTTCAAAGTCCAAAGCATAGTTGGAGGTAGGGGTGCCCAGTAAGTCAGTGAATTATACAAAAAAGAAAAAAATAAAAAGAAGTACTCAAATCTCTGTAAAGGTGCATGAACTCCACAGACACATATGTTGAGAGTACCAGCACCTGAGAAAGGGTTAAAAGTTTCATTTGGACTTCAGGTCCTCTTCATCTTTTTATGAAATGGGAAGCAAAAAATGAATTAAAAAACCTATAGAAGTATTAAGAATATAAAAAGCTCTGAGTCTGGCTAAGTATGATGGAATGGTGTGAATCAAGGACATGGTCTGATTGGTGGTTGAACAATTATCAAGAGGTAGATAAACTGTTGTCTGGCATTCTCAGCTTTGTAAACTTGAACACTTTTATACCTACCAGGTCCCAAAGGTGTCTGCCAGATGTCTTGATTGAAAATGTACTGCACAGAAGAAAATTTAAAGAACAAGTCACTAAAAGAAATCCCTGAATTCATCTCTAGTGTTTTTGTTATAAATGCTTGAACTGTTTAGTGCATTATGAAATAAAAAATATTAATGCATTAAAAAAATTTAAAAGGATACTTCTGTAAGCCCTACATAAAAATTTTGGGTTTCTCCTACACACAATTTTAATAGATAACATTTATTTAAATAGATAATATTACAGGCTTGAATACTGCAAAGTAATTAAATGAAATAATATCCCATTATAAAAGATCAATATGCACTTGAGATCAGGGGAGGATCTATTTCTGAAATTATATAGCACAAACTGATTTCTATCACATTTTCAGTATTGATCTGATGTGAAGCTCGTTGATTTGACTTTGCAGTTTGTTGTTTGCAGAGGTTTGAAGAGTGCTTGTGTCTCCAGAGTGAAATTAAAGTCAAAGCTGTTTGCATGTCTACATAAAGTGCTCTTAGCAGGTCTCAGTCACAGACTGTTCAGTAAACAAGCTGTATATTCCTTTGAAATGATCAGTTCCAACTCTGTTTTGACAATTTCTTAGAAACTGATTTACATGAGAAATCTTTGATGGGAATGGTGAGTGCAAGAAGCACACAACATACTACAGCATATTACTTTGTCCTATGTGTTGTTTGTTCTTTTATGTATGAAGAAGCTCTTTAGAGTATTCTGATCAGAAAAAATGCTGGTGGGGAAATTTTGGCAATGATTCTTAATTGTCTTTACTAGAATTAGATATAGTTAGTATCAGCAATATTTAAATAAAAATAACTAAATTAAAGGAATGACAAGGAATCATTGCAGCATTGTTTAGTAACAAGACATCCAACAGAAAACACTAACCTCATTTTTCTTAGTCTTTTGGAATTAGAAATTCCAGAAAGATACCTACAGACTTTCATTTACACACAGGTCCAGGATCCCTTTTTCATTTCACTCCATGAAATATGGATCTTTGGACAGTGGCTGTTGACATTTATAGACATTGGCAGGGATAGAGGTTGAACCCCAAAACTCCCCCACTTCTCAAAACTACTGCCTAGCTTCCACATAGCATTTCAAGTCCACAGATTCAGGTGACAGAAGGTAACTTTTATTCTAACACCAGGGAAAGTTTAAAGCTTTCTTCAAGATAGGACAAGGGAAGACGGTACCAAATATCATGTTTAGACCATATTGGGATTTCTAAGACAGACAGGTGTGTCACTTTTTTGTACTAAGTTTCTATATGCAGCTTTGTTACATAAAAGAAGAATAGAAGAAAAGAACATATTTCTCTCTTCTCCCCATGCATCTGGCATTTCAAAGGTTATATGTCAGTTTGAAAGACCTGGGTTCAAGTATGAAATTTTGTATTTGTGATTTTCTGATCATCATTACCATGAGGTTAAGCTGTTTTTAAATGTCATCCACCTTGCTTTCAAAGGGCTCTGGAACCACTGTGTCAAACTCAGTGGATTGAGTACTGATTGCAGTTTTTGTAGAGTTGAAATAATTACCTATAAAATATATTCACACTTCTCTCTGAGGTGTGTGTGGGAGGCAAGACAGAAGGGTATGATGAATCTTGAATTTTTTTGACACAAAATAGAACAGCTTCATAAGAAGTGGCTGGAAATAAGAGTGGTCCTCCCTACTGAGTGCCTTCAGCCTGCTGATAGGACATTCCTATGGGAGGTGGGATGTGGGGTTTGGTGCCCTGAACTCCCACATGCTATAGGAGGTCCCTGATGCTCCAGTATGAAATGAAAGGATCACAGTAACAGATCCTCCTCCAGCTGTCTCCTACAAAAAGGAATGACTCATGTTCCATTTAGGAGAAGTGAAAGATACATTATACAGTAAGAAGGTCTGATGAATACCTCAATAGTACAGAGCTCACCACGTAGGAAAACCACTGCTTTTCTGGGTTTATCTTACCCTGGCTTAAGTAGTTTCCCACTGAGTAAACTGATACATAGTTTTGGATGCTATTCTGAGCTGCCTAATTTTCTTTAGACCAAGAGGAAGCCCGAAGTAATTTGGTCAAAGAAGTTAGATTCTGTTTGCAGAATCAGAGACCCCAATCCTTTATTGTACCTGATGTAACTCTGACATAACTTTAACATTTCTATTTTTATTTTTCCACAAAGGAGTAATGAAAGTTCTTGAATGTAAAACAAACAAAAAAATATTTTTAAATTAATGCTTTTCTACAAAAAAAAAAAGAAAACATTTCTTTAATTATACATAACTAGTGCTTGTATTTTACCCATTACCAGAGGCTTTCTTGTTATATTTCCAAAAAGTCTGCTTTTTGGTCCAAATCAAAGTTGTGAAACAATCCTTTAATCTAAAATTAAAAAAAAAAAAAAAAGGTTTCAAAGAGAGTAAACAATGTTTTGTAATTTTGTTTCTTTGTTTTGTGAGTCCCTTAAGTTAGCTTAAACTTGCATTTGCCTGGACTTCCAGGTAAGTCTGATTGCAGTTAAGTTGTATTGATTTGCTTATTCTGATTTCTGATAGTAAGATGCATCTTTCTATGAAGGGGTAACTTCTCAGATTACGCAAATCAATGTAGTTCAATTGACTTTAGTGTTATGATGATCTACACAAAATAAGTATGGCCCAAAACTGACCTTGCCCACCTTAGTACCTGGAATATTGTTTTTGTTGTTGTTTTCTGGTTTTTTTGTTGCTTTGTTGGCTTGGTTTTTTGTTTGTTTGGGGCTTTTTGTTGTTTTTGTTTTTTTGTTTGTTTTGTTTTGTTGTTTTGCTGAAAGGGCTTAGTTATATTTTGTCTAGATTCTTAATTATGGAATATAGCTGACAACCAGTGCTTCTAGTGCTGTCTAATCATTATATATTACTGACAGCAAAAAAAAAAGATTTGTTATTTACTCCCATGCCTCCCTGCATCTTAAATCTACAAGATTAAGTGTTTAAATGCCGCGGTCTCTACAGTAGTTTAACATTCAAGGAACATTTACTCAGTTAAATCATTTAAGTGGCTTATGGAGGTTAATGAAAATACAAAAGAGCCTCAAGCTTCCTAAACAGAAGCTGGAGGGTGATTTTCATAAGCTAAGAAATACAAGATCCTAGACATTTCAAGAGGGTGGTGTAAAGGTCCTTTACCTGACCTGTTTCACAGTAAAAGAAGAAAGTAAAGATTATAAATCTGTTTCAGTAGTTTAGATTTGTTTATTGACAGAAATTTCAGCAAACGATGGGTGGTTATTTTCTGGGTATTAAATTAAATAAGATACACAACATAAAATGTAGCGCACAGAGATATTTCATTAAAATAAAAATTCTGATTCTGCTTATTTGGGTGAGTAATCAAGAATGATGGGACCATCACACTATTTTAAAAAAAACTGATTGAAGTGGTTCTTCTTGACTTCTGTTCAATTGTGGGAGACAGTGACTTGACTTGGAACCAGCATCTGCTCGCATCCCAGCTGTACTGCTATTTTGAATTGTCCTTGGAAAAATCTGAATCTCTGCCTTAACAATACTTTTGCAGTGAATTTATTCAAGTAGTCTCTGTGTTCTTCAGGTATAAATTCCTTAAGCATAATGAAGAAATAAAAATATTGTGTTGATTTCTCATAGAAACTAAATATGAGAGTTGCTGCCATACTTTCTAGAAAACGTGTGTATAAGAAGTTAGATATAGCCTACTTTTAGACTTCCTGCTATAAGGCAGTGCAAAGACTAGATAGTAGACCAAAACAACACTAAACAGTGGTGGTGTAAAAACTCCTTTAAAAAATATTCTCATTCTTGGTGTCCTTTGTTCTCAGGTTCTTTTGTTCCTGTCATCATATTTATATGTAATATAAAATATTAATACACAGATGTCTGGACACCACAATGTTAGCTTTTTTTTTTCCCTTTAATCATGTTCTCACAGCAATGTATAGTTATAAAATTAACATCACATATATAACCCCAAAAGTGAAATACATTTAGCAATTTCTTAAATGTGAAAGAAATGTTTTCTGATTTTCTGCCATAAGATTTTGAAATCTCCCTATTTACATTTCATTAAAGTTTTTCAGATTAAGCAGCAGTTCAAGAAAATAAAATTATTTCTAAACATTTATAGAACAAAGCACTGCTGTTATAACTTTTACCAAAATTCATTAAATATAGATTGTACTCATTAAATTAAAGGTATTACTAAATCATTTTAGAGAACTGATACACCTATAGTCTTTTTTTTTCTTTTTTTTTTTAGGGGTGGGAGGAGGGGGTCTAACTTTCCTGCATGTTCCATCTAGACCAACTTAGTTGCTCACTAATATTCTTTCCTCAGGTGAAGTTTCCCCATTTTGTTAACCTTAATAACACTGTAGAGAGAAACTAAGCAAGCTACACACCTGTAACTATTTTAAAAATACTTACATGAACGTTTGCCATTTCAGGGACGGTTTGCATTCCAGATAAATGTTCAGATCTGCTTTTTTTATACTTAGTGACTTACCCAGCCTCCCAATTACTACCTGCCTGGCATCCAGAATCACATCTCATATCTCACCATTTGTGTGGATGTTGTATGTCATCACTTCACTCTAATAAACATCTGAGATCCCAGCTTCTCTCAATTCTTAGCAACTGTGTAAACAAAAGTGAAAAGAATAATCGTGGAGGGGGGGGGGGAAATAAAGAGGGGAAATAAACTCTTTCACCTGTGAAACCTCAGTCTGTGCTGCAAGAAAGGAATAGGTTTAGCTTGGCTCCTATTCATTCCTTAACTTACATCCCAAAATTGTCATGCATAATTTGATCCAAATGGATTGCTTTAGTTTCAAGAGGGAAAACACATCGTTCAACTAGTGGAAAAGAGTGAATCACCTGTAAGTTATTGAGAAGTCAGACTGCCTCCTGGGTCAAGGTTAGGGTAATTAGCTGGTCAGCCTGAACTGTGATTTGCCTGAGGAGAAACAAATGAATTTGGTTTCCGCGTTTTCAGCATGACCCTTGTTGCATTCTTCCTGAATCTAACAACCTCTTCCTTACAGATGACTGAAAAATAACTTTCCAACTACTAAAATACTGTTATTTCTTTCAAAGAGAGTAGTGGGTATCTGCAGTCAGCTCCATTCATGAATATTTTTAATTTCTTGTCAGTTTGCTATAGTTTTCACACTTTTTACCATTGACATTGCAGATTAAGTCGGCTGTAACTAGATTTAGATTATGTATGCTTTTTATTTTTCAGTTCCTCATCATTTTCTCAGTAAAATACAGAAACCTGAGTTATTTACTGCAGTACATTGCCCGAGCTTCTGTAATATAAGCACATTTATTTGTGATTCTTGTCTTTTTCTCAACATTTCTTTTTTTTTTTTTGTTTTTTTTTTTTTTTTTAAAATTTTTTTTTTTTTTTTTTTTTTTTTTTGGCATTGTATTTTTAAATGTTAGATATTTGTTGTAGCTTTATGCATGGGTAAAAATGCCTTATTTAGGAATTGTAGATATTGAATCATTTAATTTCCTCTGGTAAAAACAACAGAATATTCCAAGTGAGCTGATTATTGTACCTTAGCCAGTGTCTAGAATGATCACACCAAAGGATTAAATTCAGTCTAAGCAGTCAGTTCTACTTGGTGCACTACTCTGCCAGAAGAATTCAAATTAGGATTATTTTTGATTCTGTAATAAGAATTTTCTTCGCATATACACATCTGCATGGATGTACACACAACTTTTAAAGTTCAAGGAAGTAGTAAAAGAGAAGGTTAAGATCAGTCATACCTGCTTTAGTCTGGAGCTTGGTGCAGATGCTTTCCAGAGTTTCTTCCCTATCCCAATTGTTCTGTAATTTTCAGATAATAATTCATTCTACTGACAGTTTTTGGAAAATATTTTTGTGATAACTTATGAATATCCCCACCAGATACATTTTTGTGCATTAGAAATGGTAAAAAGACTTCTCAAAAATTTAATGTTAGTATTCTCACTAATAGGATTAAGATCATCTTGTGCTATGTATTGTACAAACACATATACAAAGACAGTTTAAACTAATTTTAAGGATCTCTTTTTGGAACTAGAGACAATTAGGCTTTGGCTCACATTGCATTCCCCAGGGAGTGCAACTGTTTCATTCTCATTAAGAATGAATAGGTAATATACAGCAACACATGGGACTGATTGTCAACAGAGACGGGCAGTGGAGAACAAAAGTTACTGAATAAAGCTGTTAAGATCTTGTCAGTCTAAACTAGACAAGCACAGAACTTGGTTGATACAGCTTTTTGCCTATATTTAAATGTGCAAAACAGAACTGATATTTATCAAAAGAAGAAAATTTTTTAGGTCATGTTGAGTAGTAGTCTATCATAGAAATTAAAAGAGTTTGAGAAACCCAGAATACAGCAGGTGTTGCTTTCCTCTATGATGAACCATACTGGGGGATCATTACTACCAACCACCTTGACTCTCAGCCCATATCTAATTGCACAGGGGCCAGGAGGGTATTCACAACTCACTTGCAGGATTTATTTCGGAAATAAAAAAAAAAGTACAACCACAAAATTCATTTGTGCTTGTGGGAAAAAATGCTCTGTTTGAGGGGAAAAGTTATTTAGACTTACTGTAGAAAAAGATTTCTGATTTCCTATTAATCAGACAGTACCCTAAAGTCAAGTCTAACCTTTCCAGATCATGCCCTGTGGATACCACTGAATTGGTTGTTTATTTGCACAGTTCACTTCATTAAGATATGATACTATGAGCTACCTTGAACTTTTATAAAGTGAGGGGTTTATATATCAGCCAATCTATCTCTGTCATTTTCAGACTGGTATAAATGTATCTTGTTTCTGTTTACTTTCAGTAAACAATCTGTCCTTTTCCATTTCACATTTTCCTGCCAAAAAAAATATTGCAGTCACTTGAATTATAATGTTTTGGCAGAACTGAAGGATGAATTTCTTTGTTTCCCCTTGGGGGAAAACATGTGAACACGAAAATACATATATGCACACACTATCAGCTACAGCCTGAGGCTTAGCAGCAGCCAGTTTAGATTGCTTCAGGACAGATTTTTTGTGGAACATTCTCATGCTATGTGGTTATTGTTGACTTACTATAAAACAATATTTCTCTGTCTCTATTTGTAATCTTTAAATCATTCACAAAAGGCTGGAAAAACTGTCCAACTTACTTGGCTTTAAATACTTCAATGCTGCCTCTGAGTTGGAGAAAGCAATTCTTGATTTGAGAGCAAATGAAGGAAAACTAGTATGCTCATATTGTGATTTTAAAAAAAAAAATAATACGCATTTAGATTCCATGCCAGCCCATTCAGAACTATTTCAGCTTATTGGCAAATTTCGTTAGACTACATTTAGACCTCATCAATGAGCCATCCAATTTAAGGTTTAGTACTTAGCTTTAGGATAGGATGCACTAGGGCAACATGATCTTAGTGATATTTATATGCCACACAAAGTACTCCAGGCACTTCAGAGACCAGGATTAATATGCAATTTTATTCCTAAGGAATTTAGTATCACAGACAACCTACGTGGTACAAAGATATTTTTCTGGGAAAAAGCCCTTCTACTTTTACAAGTGAAAAAGTGTTTAAGCTGTTTCCTTCAGCTTATCACAATGGTGTGAGACAGAGCAATGTTTTCATGTCCCAATAGGATGGCTATCCCAGTACAGCACCTGAATTATTTGTCAAGGTTATGTGGCTGTCTTGCCTCACAAGATCATTACTGATACTATTATCAGACTAATCAGACAGATATTCTTCTCTACGTTGTATTTCCCAGGATTCTGTTATGGAATAAAAACCACAACAAAGTGGCTGGATTGTCACTGCTAGAGGAGGCAAAAGCAAGGCATCTCGGAGTAGCTAAATTCCAGGGCATCAATGTAATTTGGGTGGTACCACTCCATGGGCAGGGTATGAGATCTACCTTTCTGTAGCTACCAAGAGATAAAATAACATTAGAAGTATGCAGGTTATTCTGTATGTGCCATCTAGGCATACTATGGTCATCTGGTATCATCCCATGCTTGGACATGGAGTGCTTGTTGTAGGCTGGCCCCAACTGGCAGCCCAGCACTTACCCAGCTGTTTGCTCACTCTGTTCTCTCCATTGCAGTGGGGTAGAAAATAGAGGGAACAGAAGAATGAAAACTTGTGAGTCAAAATAAAAACAGGGAAATTACTCACCGATTGCTGTTATGGGCAAAACAGACCTGACTCGGGGTATTTAACTGAATTTATTACCAAGTAACATAACTATGTCATTACTGTTTGGGTATTGGGAAACTAAGAAACAAAAAAGACAAACACTAAAGCACCAAAAAAATGCCTTTCCCACTCTTTGCCAGACTCCATTTCCAGTATCACTTCACCTCAGATACCTTTCTATTCTCTGCTTTACTTCACTCTGGTTGCTCCTTTTGCTGACTAAGCTCTCACTCAGTTCCTTCCATGAAGCAAGAAGTAGTGTTGGGCACTCCTACCCTTTTCTGTAGCTGCAGTCCCTTTGGGAATATCTGTTTCTCCATGGAGCACCACCTCCTCTGACCTTGGTATTCCTTCTACATTTTCTAACCCTTATCCTGTCCAGTATTTCTTCCCATTTTAAAGATGTTTTTCAAGTGGTACCACCAGCTTGTCTGATTGGTTCAGTGCTGTCCTGTGCTGGGGTAGCTGGAGCTATTTGGAACTGTCTGTTTCCAGTTAAGGCAGCGTCTGGACTTATTCCTGCAACCCCTGCTCTACAATCACCTTGATGACTACCCTCAATACAGTCCTACATGGCTGATTTGTTCTTCCTGAGTCTTTCTCTGACATTAAACTAGCTGTGCCAGTGTAGGGCTTTTTGTAGAGGTGTCAGGCAGGAATCTGAGGCCTGACACGGGCAGGCAGGGCAGACCTTTCCCCACAGTTTAGGGCATGAGGGAGGCTTTGACTTTGCCCAGATTTGAAAGCCTAATCATTCCCAAACTGACAAAAGTCCCTTTTCCTGAAGAAGATCTATTTTGCTGCCGTAACTCTGCAGGTGAATGTTTGAAATATGCTGTACATTTTGCTTTTATGACAAGACTTTCCAGAGAATAAAGTGTGGACCACAGTGTCCTCTTAGGGCCTCTGTGAGAGAACAAGCTAAAGGCATTCAATAGGAAGATATACATCTCTCTCGGTATTTCTTGGTGTTTCCTGAGATCACAGTCTTCAGATGCAAACTAACAAAAGAGAATAGCAAAAGCCGTTCAGGTTTCACCTTCACTTCAATGGAATTTCACACGTGAGGAAATAAGAGGATCCAGAGAATTATATACCATGCAGTCTAACTTCAATACTCATTAAGGTAATAGGAAAATTAAACTATGATTTTATAAGCATCTGTAGTATAATAAGGTAATATTTAGTGGACAACATGTATTTGTCAAACACAAGTTGAGTTAATTTTACTTTGTCTTTGAAAAGGTAACTGACCTACCAGTTAAAGATATCTTGTATATCTCCATGTTTGTAAGAGATTTTGATAACCCCCACGCGATGCTGTCATAAACTAATGAGGAAAATAAGGTTTAAGAGACTAGCAGTGTCAGAAAGAAAAAAAAAAAAATGCCCTCAGAGACCTGATTGTCCGGAGGTCAGGAGGAAGAACAGACCAAGCAGAGTCCCACTCACCAGGACATGCTGGGGGCAAGACAGCTGGAAAGAACCTTGACAGAGAAAGATCTGGGGGTTATGGTTGACACCAAGCGGAACATGAGCCAGCAGTATGTTCTTGCATAAAAAAGAAGGCTGATGGCATCCTGGACATTAGGAAGAGTCTTGCCAACATGTCAAGAAAAGTAATCCTTCCCCTCTGTTCAGCACTGGTTAGACCACGCTTTGACTACTGGGTCCAGTTCTTGGCTCTTTAGTACAAGATAAATACAGAGCTACTAGAGGGAATCCAACAAGTTGCCACTAAAATGATTAAGAAACTCAAATGTCTATCCTGTGAGAAAAAGCTGAGAGAGATGGGGCTTTTCAGCTTGGAGAGGAGAAAGCTCAGGGAGGTCACATCAATGTATGTATATCACCACTCTTTTGAGTGGTGCCCAGTGGCAGGACCAGAGGCAGTGGTCCCAAAGTGAGGTGTGAAAGGTTGTGTCTGAACACCAGTAAACACTTTTATTAAAGTGAGGATGAATCAGCAGTGGCTGCCCAGGGAGGTTGTGGAGTCTCCATCTTCGGAGATACTCAGAAACTGTGTGGATAGGGTCCCAAGGAGTCTGCTCTCAGTGATTCTACTTGAGCACAGGCATCAGACCAGATGACCTCCAGAGGTCCTTTCCAACCTCAAGTATTCAATGATTCTGTTTTATATGTATGTACTTGTCATGTAGATTTGGTCAATATTTTAATTAAGGAAATAGATGAAGTAATAGGTAAACACCAGGAAATTGTGCAGGACATCAAACGCAGAAGAAATGCAGGGGAACTTAAAGCCACTAGACTCCAGCATGATCTTGAGAAACTGGAAAAATAAGCCATTTATAAGATGAATTTAAATGGATAAGTGCTTTACTTACCAAAAAAATTAAAAAATAATAAAAATGTAAAACTTAATTTAAAATTGGCAAATAACTGGCTTGAGAGCAGCCCTGCAGGAAAGTCAATATTATATAGTAGACATCAAGCTAACTGTGAAACAAATGGTATTTCAAATTATTATTATGGATCTCATTGAAACACAGAAACCAGTCACGCTTTTCTATTTAACCTTTGTGCAGCCTAAGCCCAATACTGGCTACGTACTGCTGTACGCTGCTATTTATTTATAAACTGGATAAGCATAAAATGGAGGGGAAGATGAAAGAATTGTACTGGTTTAGAATATAAAGGAGAAGGTTAAACATGGGATATTAGAGTAGTAATATCTGTGTCTTATGTAAGAAATGAGGTATCAGAACAAAGATAAATGTAGATTATCAAAGGATATAGTTCCAAAATGTTACCACAAACTGGAACAAACAATCCATGGAATTCTGAGAACTGCTGTGAAAAAACAGTTTGGAGGTGCTGTTTTTTGTTGGGTTGTGGGGGTTTTTTTTGGTTTTTTTTGTTTGTTTGTTTGTGGTTTTTTTTGGTTTTTTATGTGATGTGTTTCATCAGAGCTTAGATAATTGGTTTTTAATGGTAGAATCAAGGACTAGCTCTACCAGGTCCTCAGAAATAATATGTTCTAGATAATATTCAGAAGTTCACTTTCTGTCCTGCAGTTCAATTAAAACATAAACCTAATTACTTTCCTGTGAGTTGTTTGTTTGAAAATAAAAAGAAAAAAGAAAAGTGGATTTGAGAAAAAATATTTTCACTTACAACTGGGCTGTGTTTCAGATAAGCATGAGCGATTTGCAGAAAATATGTTTATTTGTTTGTTTAGTGACTGGAGACTGAGAAAACTGCATTTGCCTTACAAATAATTTCAAAATTGATTGATGACTTACAATTTTCAGTTCCTTCCCTCTAATTATGTTCAGTAATGGGGCACCAATTTTATGACCTTAATTCTGAATAATGTACAAATTTATGCTTAAATCCATCCATATGGATGGAAAAAAAAAAAAGTGAAAGCTTCCTTTCAAAAGATGAATATAAGAGACTAACAAACATCTGTATGTTTACAACACATTTGTACATTTATACATCTGCTTGAGATTTCTGCTGATCTGATCTGGTAAATTATTTCTTTTTAATGTAATAATAAAAAAAAACCTAGTGAAATGCATCAAATCAAAAAAATTGGTTGTAAGGGTGATGATTCCAGTTGGTCAGAGTGAGTTCCTGATGAATACAGAGGCATTTCTGGTGATGCAAATATAAAGGTAGACAAAATCTGACAAGGAGCCAGATTCTGCTGTCAAAAAGAGATAAAAATGGCCTTCATTTTTTTATCTGTTTATTGTGGTTAACATCAGCAGTACACTTTCACTGTTTCTTTTGAAATAATTAATCTTGGGAATACATTTGTTCAAAGTAAAATCTGTTTGAGGTTACTTGGTCTGTCATCTTTTTAATTTCTCATAAATATCTTTATTTCACTTTGTTATGAGCATTTGCCTAAGTTTACTGAGACAGTAAAGGTTCCAAGGTTTTGTATTTTTTGAGCAAAGGCTATTTCCAGAGGACATTCCTCTAATTATCTGCACTGTGTGCTCAAATTGTTTTACAAAAATGTATTCAGTGACAATATATTTTCTCAACATAAGAATCCTTTTCTGCTCTTGATATGGCTAAGTAATGTTTATGAATTGTTTATTTGATCCTTGCTATTCCCTCACTAATTGATGAATACATTTGTTCACAAATGAAATGTGTTCATTATTTGCCTACATTGCAGATGGCTGAATAATATTAAGCAAATATCTGCAACATTTTCTACTGTTCACTGTTACTAATAGCTGACTCTCTTATCTCACCTAATTTGATCCATTTGATCTATTATCCAATCCACATTAATTTCACTTCAATACAAATCTCATAACCATAAAAAAAAACAAACAACAACAACAACAAACCCCAACAAAACCAAAACCAAACTAAAACAAAAAAACTACCACCACCAAAAACCACATAAAAAAAAAAAAAGGACATCAAAAGTTTCCCAGGTCACAGAAGGCTTTCATATTACAGCACTCAGGACTTTTTTCAGCATGTTTAAATGGTCTGTTGAGAATGACAGAGCTCCTCCAAAGTATATCCACCACCATTCCTGCCTCAAGTTCACCAGGAACAGCTTCTCCAGACCACAGTGCACCCCATACCCTTGGGTACACCTCCAGGAATGCTGGATCAGGTGATCCTTGGAGAGTCTGGTAACATTTGCCTATTTACATGTATGATGGGTCAGGAGAGAACCACAGTGTCTCCTGACTTCATTGTGTGTAATATTTTAGAGTATGTATGTATCTTTTAGAATATTCCAGCTTTAGCCAGAGCTTACTGATGTTTATAACTTGGGATGTCCAAACAGAACAAGTATCTGGGTATATAGCTAAGAGCATTTGACCATAAAAGTTTATTTTTAAGAAAGCAACAGGGTTAATGGACTGTGTCCTGAAAAATCTGACTTCAGCTCCCGTGTTGGCCCCAAATGTTTTTTCTGTGCAAACTGTGCAAAAAAACCCAGTGCCAGCTGTGTTTTGTCTGTGTAGCATTCTTGCATATAGACTTTGGTCCAGTTCTTTCTCCCTTCAGCACTCTTCTCACATTTCACTTCATCTCTCTTGTATTGTTTGCTCCCCTTGTGTAACAAAGCAATAATGCTTATGTTATTTTTACAATTAGTTATTTGTATTTATAATTTTAGGTCATGCATTGACTGTTCTGTAAACTGTCATTGCTATTACATATTTGTATTAAACTAGCATAATGGGACTCCAAGTTCAGTTGGGTTTTTAGGCACTACAAGAGAGATTAATAATAAAGTTTATCACAAACAAAAATACTTTTTTTAGGAGGTGGGGAAGTTGCAGGTTTGGAGCACCTTGTAATTATCATGACAGAATGTGTTAGATACTTGTTGATTTAAGCAGAATAGGTAAAACTCCTCCACTGCATAAACTATGCTTGTAAAAGTAAAGCAGCATCAAACCTCAGTTGGTGAGAAACTCTTTTAAGTTCATGTTTTATTTCACTTCTGAAACTCAGTCTTAGTATATTTAATTGTATGCTCTGACCTAGCTGCCTTTAAGGAAAGAAAAGTATATTTTAGTCAGACTTTATTTGCTTTACTTTGAAACCATAATAAAATACAATTAAGCCAATGTCTTCTGGAAACTGGGAGATTATTGCACTGTGATCCCCCTTGTTCTAGCTGTCTAAATTGTATAGACTAATCTGTAACCAGACAGGACACTATCTTTAATGAAGAAATTTCAGTTTCAAGCAGCCCTATGAGAGTATTGATAGACACAATTCATTGCATACTCATGTGATAGCAAGGCAACATTTTGACCTAGAGATTGAATATGTGAGATGAACTGACCTCCTTGTCCTGTAGTTCTTTATCTGAAAAATGTGACTAGTGGTGCATTATAAAGTATGTATTTGTTCCATAGACTTTTACATTTCAATAACTGTACATATGTAAAAAGATATGCTCTTACATTTTCAGTAGGCTCACAGGTGTCTTTAGAAAGAACCAGATCAGATTGTAACATAAACTCTGTAGTTTCTTGTTTATGATTGATGGTTTAGATTCTTGAGAATAATTTTTTTTCAATTTAAATTAGACTATTAAAAAGTGTGGCAGAAGGTTGCCTTTCTGAGTTCAAAATTTTCTCTTTTGTGTTCAATTTATTGAAACTCCCAAACTCTTGTTTGTTTTTTGTTTGTTTGGAGGGTTTTGTGGTTTGGTTTGGGTTGGGTTTTTTTGGTTTTTTGGGGTTTTTTTTTGAGTTCTTTAATGAAATCATGGTAACAAAATTTATACCTCAGAGCAATCTTGACTCTGTGTGCCACTCTCACTTTTTTTAGTCAGGAAGGAGTTCCTGATGCCAGGTCAAAAATAGTAACATAATATCTATCTATTTTTCCTCTAAAAATGAATATTATACCTATTCCACTCCAAATGGGGTACACTATCTTATGTCAATATCCTGTAGTGTTTTTATGTCTGTCTTGATTTGTTTTCATGCTAGGAATATTGGATCATTCTACTAATCACAAAAGCTCGAAAAAGAGGAGGGATAACCTTTCTTTTCTGTCTCCAATTTACTAGTGAGAGGGGCATGGCAGTCTGCTCTATTGCTTTTGTCTCTGATATTTAAAATGTTTTTGTTTTTTTTTCCCCCCTGTTCCCCCCTTATTAATGCCACTGTCTTTCACTGATAGAGCCCAGATTTCAAAGAACTTAGGAGTCAGTCCAATTGCATTTGCTGAGGAGTCAAGAAAGATTTCTTCACTCTCAGGTGAAAATGGGACAGGCATGATGGATTTGCTTAGCTTCCTCAAAGTCAAGCAAAGCAAGGGTATACATTTTGAGGGAAGGATTCAGGAATTGTCATTAGTCATCTGCAAGTGTATTGTACCCAGTGGAAATAAAAATCAAATAACCAATTTTACTAAGTAAGGAAATCCTGGGATTTCATCAGTGGACCTGGAAAGAAGAATAAAGAAGAATTAGTCTGTATGAACTAATATCTTCATTTCAGATCCCCTATTGCACAGCCATATAAGATGGTAGGATAAAATATACTGATGAGAATAACTTTTGGAGCAGTTTGAAGAAAACCTATCTCTATGAAGTATTATATGATGTAAGTCGAGTAATTTGACCCATTTAAAGGGCTGGAAAATTAAGTTAATACACTGAGTCCTGCTTCTTAAATTGTTCCTGTTATTTCAATTATCTGTATATTCAATTACTTATCGAATTTTGTTTTGATCAGCTTTGTATAAGAATTCTCTGTCACCACTGTACTGACTCTAAGCATTTTTAGGCTCTTTATTGGTGGGATGCATAAACTTGTTTTTATGAAGACTCCTCACCTCCAAAGGAATTCAATGTAATTGTTGTAGGGTTTCAGAGAAACTGCAAGAAAAATTGTCAGACTTGCATCCTGAAATCTTTCAAATTAGACAGCTGCCAGGCAAAAGGGAAATCAGGTCCAGTAGCTCAGTCAGTAGAGGGAACTCTTGCACAGTACAAAATCAGGCAGGAATACAAGGTAGTACATTAAGGATGTAAATATGCATGAACTTGTACATTGCAAAAATCTAACAGTAGTTTTTGGCTTCTTTGTACATGACACATTGACGTTTGTATTTTTATCCAACTCCAATTTAACGTAGTGAGACTATGCTATATATATAACTATACTAGATACAAGACTGCAACTGTTCAAAAGTAATTTCCCAAAATTTAGTGTTTGCTTAGGGGAAAGAAAAGGGAACATCTGTGACTACTTTTTTCATTAAAACCTGCAAGAGTGGCAAAACAATTTTGGGTTAGAGGCTTTTTGATTTCAGAATGCAACTGCTTTTCTCAGAAATTTGCAATGCTGTGACCATGAGATTTAATTCAAGTGTTTTGTTTCCTATGCAGGAAACAAATATTGCTGACTAAAAGTGAAAAGCATGTAGCCTTATGTTGTCCCCAGGAACTAGATTTACAGCAGTGCTTAACATCTTGATAACAAGAAGAGGCATCTAGTTTTCTGTAAGTGGGTTTAGACATTGAGTACTTTAAAAAATGCTTTCAGCAAACACTAAAGACTTGTTCCTATGTCCCTGTTATTATGTTTTGTCCAGATCCATAGTTTGATCACAGCTATTAAACATTTATAACTCTGATAATTCATTTTCTGAGCCATTGCTAATCAACTGAGTGATGACTGTCCTTGATTGTCTAATCAACCCAGATATTGCTTCAGGACTCCTTTACTGAGAGTTTGCAAGAACATTTAGTTTTTATAGAATAAAATATCTTTTTCTGTTTGTATCTGACATTGGTGTCAGCCCTGAAATATAAGATTCTACTTTTATCAAAGGCAGATAATAATGGGTAAGCCCTTATAATTAGGTGTATTTCTGTTTAAAATCCTACATCTCACTCCTGTCTGGGAAAACCAAATGCAGCATCTACTTTTTCTTTCTCATGGCACTTTGTAAGATTTCTTTCTGTTATGATCTTTGCATCATTGCTGACCTTCTACAGAGAAATTTCTCATTCTTAGGTGGCCCTAACCAAAGATTTTTCTTAATTTTTGGTTTTACCTTTCTTATTTCCTTTCCCCCTAATTCTGGCAGTTTCTGCACATTTTGTGACTGGTAGTCATGGCCTGTTTTCTGATGATTATGAACATGTGTCAACCTTTTCTTGTGTTCTTTGTGGTGTCCTTCTTCCATTTCTGGCAGAAGAACAAGAAAGATACACAGTAGACTGGATTATGTTTTCTCACTGCTGTAAATTCAAGGCAAGATCTCTGATAACACACATTCATCCAGTGTTCAGTGAACACATATTTTGTCTTAGCACTTTTTCATTTCCTAAAGAAAGGTAGTGTGTTCCCATACCAACAGGCTGTGATCGACGTTTTGACATGTAAATAAGTGATTTTTTTTTTTAATCCCTCTCATGTCACTCAATCACTAAGGCTGATAATTATCTTTTTCAATGTTTCCATGGAGTTCAGAAGCTCAGTGGAAGCTGAAAACACAGCATTTAGGTATTACTTAGAATGCATTTTGTGATTTTAGAAGCTATTCTGTATGGAACCCTCCCTGCTTAATGTTCTCCCACATGGAACATTTTGTTACATATTTCCAGACTTTATTTATCAACACTTCAGCCCTTTTGGCCTCACAAGGGCAGAGGCACCATAAATGACTTTGGATCTGCTCCTTGTAATCTCAACAGAGACACCTCAGCGCAGGCTGAACTGTGTCTCCATATTCTCAATGCTGCACCCACACTAATCATCTCTTCCAAAAAGGTATTGCCCATTGGCCTTCTAGAAGTTGCTCTGAAATTTCCAAACTTGGGTTATGAATCATTTAGGGGTACCATATTGACATGTCAGATCTGATATCTGATAGTCTAGGCTTTTAAGCTGACAAGTACATCATTGTAATGTCAGTGAGAGTATCTTTAAAACAAAACTTGAGTAAATTGTAGCAGAGATCATCATGCTTAACTCTATATTGCGGAAGGGAGTGTAAAAGATGGCTAAATGTAATGTTTGTACATTAATAGTGAAGATATGTTCTCACTTACATATAAAGAAACAAAAAATATCTATCACTGAAGGCAGTCTGGCAAAGTCAGTTCTTTCCTTCATGTGACAGGGCTCTTTGTCGTACTCACACTGAATCTTTGGTAGCTGGTTAGAGGAAAACAAAAAGTAAAATTAAATCACAAGTAGCACAATGGGAAAGAGCTGGGAAATAATGAAAATCACACCACATTCTCCCTGCAGCCCTGGTCTAGCCCCAGCAGATCAAAGTCTTTCTATTTTAGAATCAAATCATCTTTATATTAAATAACAAAAAAGTATGTTTAGATAAAATTAAGGGACTGACTTAAACTATAAGAGTCAGGAAATCCAAAATTAAGACTGGCACTCAGATCTTAGATCACACAGTGGAGAAAGGCAGGGGTGGAGATGGGGTAATGAACCCAGGCACAGTAGCATAAGCTGAGGAAGAAAAGTGAGAACTATCTTGGCATCTTCCTACTCATGTCACTGGAAATCTAAAATAGATGAGAACATTCTGGTTAGTTGTGCATGGAAAGAAGAGTGAAAAGTTGCATCACACACGAAGTAGCCAATATACCATAGGTTTTTATCAATTGTTTGTTTGTTTTAGTTCCATCCAATAAAAATGCTTTGTGTATAAAAATTTAATTACATAATGCAATTTACAGGTCTGATAATCTTTATAGGTGTTAATTGCTATAAAGTTCTAAGTACTAAAAAAATTTGAAAGACAACACTATTTTTCACTGGAGACCAGCCCTAAACAGGCTTGTATGTTTATATAGTATTGCACAAATAGTATCAACACCAGCTTTAAATGTGCTGAAAATTAGGAAAGATTTTATGCAGTTGAAAGCTAGATAAAAATTAAATATGTTTTTAATTTCAAACATGTATTAGTTTTTAAGTTTCTATCCAAGAGCTTTTCTATTAGAGGGTATTAAAGTATTTGTTGAAATTAACTAAACTCCATGACACACCTGTTATATATGTCACATCAATATCTTATCTTCTTTACAAGCATATATACTTAAGTGTAAAGAAGTAATTAGTGCAGTGATATGATGCAAGCAAGTGTCATGTAGGCTTATCTGAAGAGAGACCTATATAAACTAGTTAGGATGCCAAAATCAGACACAGTCTGTAAGCCCAATCTGTTTTGGCAGTGTGGCTGCTGACCTTTTTATTTATTTATTTATTTATCTATTTATTTATTTTTTTTGTTCTGATTAAAAGTTTAATTTAGTAATATTAAAGAAAGAAGAAAAAGAAAGAAAAAGAAAAAATGTAAGCGCAAAAATGGTATATGGCTTTTATATAAATTTTGGTGCCTGTCCAGATGCTACTGTTACTATTTTGGAATCTGTAGCTTAGAGGTTTCCAGAGAAATTTTTTCGTCTTTGTTTAAATAGGTCAGAGATATCCATCCTACATATGAGACATCTGGATGCTTAATTCCAGTCTCAGACAATTCATACTGCAAAAATGGTTTCATCAAGTTAAGACAATACAGTGAAGCTAGCAACATACATGTAGTTTATCTTCACTACTTTCATGTAATTAGTTCTTGTTCTCTTACTAAGTCCTTTGGATATGTTTAAATTTTGAAAGTGATTCAAATATATGCCTTAATTATTACAGTATGCAGCTTAACGCACTCTCTATAGAATCTCAGCAGTGAACGCCTACAAGTTCCCCCTGTGCCCCTTTTCTATGGGTCTGTATTCAATTTCCAGGTTTCTAACAACCAAGCATGCAGTCTCAGCATACCCACTAAGCAGTTTAATCCTTGCCCTGCTATGACAAGGACACATCCCAAACTTGTCATTTAGCTGATTTATAGGAAACATACACTTTTCTTCATCTCTTTTTCACTGTCTTGATATGCAAAATTGACAATATCTTTCTGATAAATTCTGTCTTATTTTTTTTGTTATGGATTTGATTCCATGTGCTTTAGCAGCACCCTTCTTCAGACAAACTTTTGTTAGAAACAAAGTATCAAAAGACCTAGTAAGCACATTGCCAAGCAAATCTGTTTTGACTGAGAAATTCTGTCCAATTCTTAGTAGCACCATACGTAGTGCGGTTCCACATCACAGCAGTCAACATGTAGAGATCATCTTACTCTTTATCTGGGTTTTGTTGTCTGTTTATTGCAAATTAAAGACACATCCACTGTATCAATGTAGCTGTGTTTTCTCTGGAGTTAACGGTGTTGAATATTTGCAAGTGTACCTCTTGTTTGCAGATGTTGTCTATCCATAGAGTAAGAAAAAATGTTGTTATTTGGAGTGATAAAGGACTAAGATATGAAAAACAAAACAAAAACCAAACCAAACAAAAAAAAAAAAAGAAAAGAAGGTCTCTTTCATTTTGAAGGTGATAATGATTATTCTTGAAAAACCTGTGCTGGTACATATCCCCTTATGTCCCAAGTAAACATCATCTTTAGTTTGAACATCTTGGTTAAATCCATATGATACTACAAAGCTAGAAAACCATGATTTGGAGAATGAAACCCAAATCAAGTGGACTAGTTCAAGTTTTATGCTTTTAGCTATGATGCAGAGCTGAGCCAAAATGCTATCAGGTCCCATAGAAATCACATGCTGGTATGAGAATTTTTGGTATCATCTATTCTCTTGAAAGTTCAGAACCACTTTGCAAAGATTTTCTTTAGTGATAGACCCTCTGGTAGTTACAATAACAAATAAAGAGGTTGCATACTGAACATTAAAATAAATACAGTTAATAAATATATTGAAAGTAGATATATTTTAAAGTATAAAAGGTGTTATTAAGATGTAAAGAGGAGAAACAAGTAAAATAGAAGTGTAAGGAAAAGGCTATAAAAATGCATTGGGAGAATAAAACCCAGAGTCATTATTATACCAAATGTTTTAAGGAGTGATTTTAATTTATTTTAGAGCATTTCCAATTAAAGTTTTGCTGGAAAGAAAATCCTTAGCATTAATTAGTTCTTCTAAAAGAAAGATAATCTCCAATAATTAAAGGGTTAGAATTAATGTTTTTTGAAGACAGAACATCCACCTTGCTCACATTAAATTAGTCTTTTGAACACTTTTTAAAAGGAAAGAAATTATTTAATAGGGAAGTATTCTGCTGAAAATCATTAGATGAAGGAATTTTCAAATTCAGCTTTCTTTGAAATGATTTGAAATATATTATATCAGACTGTCTTTAGTGTAATCTACCATAACATAGTGTAATTAGATTGTATGTATACCCACAACTATTGCAAAACTGCTGTGCAGTTGTGTTGGCACTTAGAAATATCAGTTTTCAAGCATTCCTATAATGTCAGTATATAGAATTTCATATTTGAAATGCAATCTATGTTTTAGATTAATACCACAGGAGATTAATAAAGTTTTTCAGTAAGCCTTTTCTTCTTCAGCTTTCAGGTGCCACTCTCTCAATACTGCCAGCTTGCCTCAGTGTGAGATGCATGAAATGAAACTTGTGAAAAACTGTGAGTTGCATGCTTAAAAATTATTTTATCTTATAGGGTTTCACCCTTGCACTTCAGTCTTCCATTTCCCTTTCAGAAGTCACCACATACATCAACTCCTAAGTCAGATGCTGAATTTAGACATAAGATATAAAAAATTGAAAATACTACTGTCAAAAACATGGTGTCTCTGCTAAAAGATAGGAATTTTAATAAATTCACTTGAGCAGTAAAATGCCAGAACATGCCTTAAAATTAATTAGGAACATGATTATCAACTCGATTGCTGGACACAGGTTTTGCATTTTTTTTCCAGATTTTCACAACTCAGTGACACCACTAGTAGAGCGCAACAAAACACATGCAGAAGCAAATGAAGATTTCTCAAAAGCCTGTAAAGAAGAACATTAACATTTGGAAGGGAGATGTTGCTGAAGATGATCAGGCACCCCTCTCAGCCAGAAAATGGAAGTTTCTTGTAGAAAAAAAAATTAACATTATTAAATTCTAAAATAATGAATCATTAGATGTGATAAATTTAGTGGCACACTAGTCCTAGAAAGATGACAAGGGTCAGATATTTGAAATTTTGGATGGAGGATATGACCTCTGTATTCTGAAGAGGAACAGAGATTTGTGGTAATTTCTGGGGGCTGATTTTTTTCTGTGGGGGTTTGTTTTTTTTCTTTTTTCTCTTCTTAAACTTCAAATTCTAGGTGCAAAGTATCTAATTGCTGTGTGATAGTGGCCACAGATTCTTTTTAAAGCCAAATAAATGCTTAACTAGACCTTGGATTGGGTCCCATGTTACGCTTCTTATTATATTTATTAGATTTGGATGAGGTGTTGGTAATGAAAAGATCAGCAAGTAAACTTAGCCCCTATTTGCATCTTACTTCAGAAGACACTCCGTTGATTTAATTTGAGTTTCTCATGGGACTATAGTAGTCCAGTCTGAATGTGCATCAATTAGGAAGATAAAATCTTGATTTCCAGAACCCTCCTTACATATGTTATACACTCATTGTATAATCTTTTCTGCTTCTTCTTTCAGTCCCAGCATATTACCTAAGCTCACATGGAAACTCTTAAACTCTAAATAATCCCACTGGAATGTGCTTAAGTATCTTGGGTGAACTAGGCTCCTTTTCTTTGCCTTCTGAAAATTAAAATAGCAAAGTATGCTTGAAAACTTCTTAATTCAAGCCTCAGATAGAAAGTCTCTGCATTTAAAACATGACTTGTTTCTCCATTTTTCTTTTTGATTTCTGCATCCTCTCCTGGCAGACATTAATCTTCCACCCTTTAATACAGAATCCTGAAGGAAGGAAGGAAGGGAGGGGCACCAATTAAGCCTCTGTTATCTCTGTAAAGACAGGCAATTTCTTCACTAATTAAATTAAAGATTGTGGAGGGCAGCCATTTCACTACAATCTAAATTTGTTTCTGTAATTAATAAAACATGTCTCTAATGTTGACTAGTTAAAAATCATAAACAACTAATATTTGACCTTAAGGAATGATCATTGTTTCTAACACATGAAAAAATGTGTTTTCAGCAAAGTATATTCAGTAATATTGGCAGCTGTGGTTTGGGGGATTTGTTTATGTGTAAGATAGTATTTTCTTAAAAAGAAAGAATACACTAGATGGTAGTATAAACCCTCATAAATGGATACATTTCTTACAGAGAGAAATGGTGAATGTAATTCCTAAAGTAGATAAATAATTTAGCATTAAAAAGTGAACTTATGCTTTGATACAAACTTTATTTTGTGCTTGGATGCTGACATGTATGAGAAACCTGAAGCTATAGTTTTCTTTTATGTCACAGCCATATGAGAATGAAAATAAAAATATTCCTTTTTTATTGTCGTTCCACTTTTCCTTTGCATTTTGTTATAAAGCTAGAATCATGACTGAACATGTTCACTAGCCTCCCAATCCTCCCACACATTTTTAGTTACCCATATGGAGGTGTCAGATATAATCTGAAAAGTGGTATTAGTATCAACACTCACAGTTATTACTCTTGCGGTAACCATTTCACAGCACTTCACTGTGTACCGGTGTGCTGTTGTCACAGGAGGTGCAGAAAATAGTGTGTTTTTATACAACTTCTAAAGTAACACTTTTAACTGTGAGATAGCATCACCAGCAATGTTAAAGGAATAAAATAATCTCCTATCCACTTAGCTATCCTGTTTTCTTATAATTTTACCAATTTTAAAAAATCTATTTTCTGAGATCTAAAGAATTTTCCATCAAACCCATAGAGAAACATGACTCAATCTTTGTCAGAAATTGTCATTTGCAAAGTATCTCTTTTCACTTTTCATTTCTGTTGACTACAAGTTAACAAGATTCTTAATTTTATGCCCGTGATTCTTAATCTTATTGTGTCAATTTGAGGATTTAGATTTAACACATAAGGATTATAATTTATTTTTATGAAAAGATTGTAATGCAGATTACATGTTGCACATTTAATTCATTGGGCACCAGACTGAACTTGAAGTGATAGATGTTTATCCACCATTATTTTAGGAATACCAATTCACTTTATATTTTATTAAATGAGAAACACATATTTAAAAATAGATGGAAGACTTCAAATGAAAACTACGGATTAGCACTGAATGTTCATACTCTATATTTTTTTCATGAATATTCAATTAAATGGCATAAACTCCACAAGCTCACAGTTTCCCTTCCTTTCCAAATGTCTCTAAAAACACAAAATCTAATTTGTTAAAATAATAGTTAGAAATCTATGATGGAATAATATTAAAGATACCAAGAAAATTACACTGGTATTTTATGGGAGTAGAGTCATGGTGATTTAGGGCTGAAAAAAATTGAAGCCTATTGAATTTGTTTCACTAAACAAAAGGTCTAAACATCTGTAGAAATAACTTCATTATAATGCCACAAGACACGCAGAGACACCTGCTCCAGCCCTGACAGCTCCCTTGCAAGCCTCTTGCTAGAAAGTCCACTACTCTTCTTTGTTGTGAAGGAATACAGGGTGACCTTAGCACTGCAATTAAAGATGTCCGACATTTGAGATATAAAAATGTTCACTCAGAAAAAGGAAAAAAAATTAACTCAGAACCACAAACTAAAGAGGGGGGAAAAAAAGAGAAAAAAGAAAAGAAAAAAAATTGTCTCACAGAATACAGTTACTGGAAAAGAGAGGTTTAATTTCTTAGCCAGTATAAATCAGCCCAGCTCCCCTGGCATGAACTGAGCACTGCCAGTAAACTGAATACTTGAGAAAAGAAAAGAAAAAAAAAAAAAAGAAAAAAATGTTATTATGGAGGAAATTAAAGGATTAGAACAATAGAAGATTCAGAAACATCCTTTGTTTTACTGCATACACATCTGTGCTTCACATATATATGGGTGTGCATTTGAAACCAGATGTAAAGTTTAGATTTTTTGCATTCTTCTTATTTGGATAACTCAAAAACACATGGTCCAAGTGGAGAATTTTCAGTGCTCTTAAAAATGTGGAAAACGCTTGAAGAAGAACATACTTTCTTTCCAGGAAAAAAAAAAAGGACAAAATCAAATAAAAGTGCTGTAAAGAATACCCACCTCTGCTCTGACAAAATAAATAAATCAAAACATGACCATATTTTGGCAAAAATAGCACTGTCATATCATTTCCACCTGTTGCAAACTTCATCTGAATTCTGGTCAGAAAGCCACCACAACTTGCTTTTCTGGCAGAATATGCCTGTTATGTGTCTTAGTGTTCAACAGGAAACTGATAAGTATCAAAGTCCAGAGAGTTGAGGACAGCATGAAAAAATAGTGTTTCCTACTCTCAAATGCTTCCCATTCTCATGGCAGGAATGACAACTTGGATAAAAGAAACAAGCCACTATTACATGATTAATAAAAATATCATCAGATTACATTCACTCCTTCTAGAAACAAATTTTATTTCCTTCTAAGATGTGATAAATCACAGAATATCCTGAGTTGGAAGGGACCCACAGGGATCACTGGAGTCCATCTCCAGGCACTGCACAGGACAGCCAAAAGAACCACAATGTGCTGAGTTCATTATACAAATGCTTGAACTCTGTCAGACTTGATGCTGAGACTGCTTCCCCGGGGAGCCTGTTCCAGTGCCCAGCCACCCTCTGGGGGAAGAATCTTTTTCTAATACCCAACCTAAACCGCCCCTGACACAACTTCAGGCCATTCCCTTGGGTCCTGTCACGGGTCAGCACTGAGGAGACATCAGTACCTGCCCTTCCCCTCACAAGGAAGTTGTAACTCAATGAGGTCTCCCCTCATTCTCCTCTTTTCCAGGTTCAAGAGACCAAGTGACCTCAGCTGCTCCTCATACGTCTTCCTCTCAAGGCCTTTCACTATCTTTGTTACCATCATTCCAATCATCTCCTTTGGACGCTAATAGCTTGAACTCTTTCTTATATTGTGGTGTTCAAAACTGCACACAATATTCAAGGTGAGGCCACCCCAGTGCAGAGCAGAGCAGGACAATCCCCTCCTTCAACCAGCTGGCGATGCTTTGCCTGATGTCCCCCAGGACAGGATTGGCCCTCCTGGCTGCCAGAGCACTGCTGACTCAGATACAACTTGCCATCAACCAGGACCCCCAGGGCCCTTCCCATAATGCTTTTCTCCGGCCTCTCATTTCCCAGTCTGTACATAAATCCGCAGTTGACCTCTTCCAGGTGTAGAATCCAGCACTTCTCTTTATTAAAATTCATATGCTTGATCATTGCCCAGCCCTCTAATTTATCCTGTCTGTTTAAATGAAGATGCTGAAGAGGACTATCACTAAGATGGAGCCCCCTGGATCCTCACTAGTAACAAGTGCCGGTCTGATGTAACCCCATTTTATTATAACCCTTTGTGCCAGTTGTCCACCCATCACAGTGTACATACTTACATACTTACATACATATGTACATACTTACCCATATCTGTTTTCTCAGGCATATGCATCCAAACATGCCAGTTATGTATTAAGTAACATATTATAAAGATACAAGAAGTCTCTCCAGTGACTGTAGTGCCCCTTACGTTTCTTACCTGATCTGATTCCAGTTATTACACTTATTTTTAAAATCTCTCATTTAACTTAGAAAAGAGTGTTTTTCATTTTCTGAGCTATTATAAATGCAAACGTGTGTGCAGAGATGTCTATCTTCAGTACTCCCCTGAAACTACTGAAGTACATTTGGCATGACAGCCTTGTAGTGTCTGTGTGTTGGTGGTACCAGCAATAACTACATTTATGTATATAGATCCTTCTGTTCTCTGCATCTTCAGGATTTAAATATGTTATTGTTAGGAAGTAATAGCAGACCTTGCACAGGTTTTATTGTGCTCTTATTTATTCTCACACAAATTATTGCTATTATAACATTTGCTGTTCCTTTCTTCTGTTCACTTCTTGTCTGAAAAGACCTTCCTAGATTTATCTGTATTTTATTACAGTGAGCCCAAGAATAAGGCAGAAACTGAGAGCAACTGCCACCCAGCTGGTCTGCAATGAGGGGAAGCAGAGGGGCAAGTACAGATCTCTTCTCTCTATTGAGAAGTGACAGAACCTGAAGAAATGGCATGAAACTGAGTTGGGGGAGGTTTAGGTTGGATATCAGGAAAAAGTTTCTCACCCAGATGGTGGTTGTGCACTGAAACAGGCTTCTCAGGGAAGTGATCACAGCATTAAGCCTGACAGAGTTCAAGAAGTATTTGGACAATGGTCTCAGGCACATAGTGTGACTCCTGGGCTGTCCTGTGCAGGGCCAGGAGTTGGACTCAGATGATCCTGATGGTTCCCTTCCAACTGAGCATATTCTATGATTCTATGATTCTCCATGTCATGCTTAGTGTTACATCACTCTTTCTGGCCCTTGGCACCAGCATTCTTGGATCCATATTGACTCAAACACACAGATGTGAAACAGCCTTGCTCATGCTGTACACAAGCATTTACATTCTTTTTTCAAGAAATGAAAGATGGGGGTTCAAAGACTTCCAGCATAAGGAGAAAAAATTTAAAAAGGCTCCTGCTTGCGGATTGGATATTTTATCCAATATGTTGTTATGTAAAAAATGTGTGACTATAGTTGTGATGCACTGTATTGGATTCAGATTATGGGTCTTCAGAACACTTCTAATACTATTAAGGAGGCTAAAGTTAATCTGACAGTGACAATTAACAACACTGCTAAGGCAGAAGCTTTATTCCCAAATAGTATGTATTCATGGTACTCAAGCCCAAAGACTAGTCTACCTTTTAAATATTGGTATTGTAGGTGAATCTCTTGTTATTAAGCAGTAAAATTTCACCCAAATCCCATTTTAGGAAAACTAAAAAAAACTCCAAACCTAAATGTAGGGAGCCTGAAAAAAATTTCTTTCCCCTGTTCCCTATTCATCCAATGACCTGCTAGGTAGCTCCAATCAAGTCATGGTCCCCTCTTCTGTCTTGTCTTATTGTCTCTAGAGTTTCAAATAAAGTAGGAATGGTTCTGTGCTGTTTGTGAAACATCCAGTTTAAACTATTCCCAACCTAGACACTACTGTGATAAAATTCTTTGTTACTTTTTTATGGTTTTTGCTTTATAACATGATGCTCTCACATTTGGTGAGGCACTGCCAAAGCCACATCTGTCTGTTCGCCTGTCGGGACAGTAGAAAATGGGCAGAAAGATCTATCAATCAAAAGAATGGAGAAAAACAACTTATGTCAAAGGATTTCAATTTATTTCTATTTTCATTTTGATCTTACTTAGACCATTTAGTGTGGTGTTCTGCCCCACTGAATGTTGTTTGATTACTTGGGCTATGGTCAATACATTCTTCTACATTCTTGGAGTTTTGCCTGTTTGTCAAATGTATCATTGCAGTCTATTAGACCTTGAACTTCTGCTGGGCACAGCAACGCAAGCTGACAGTGCCTTTTGACCTGTGCAATACACGTGCTGCACATGTATTTGAAAGCTGTGTATTTACTATTTATTCGTTTTTAATGTTCCTTTTTCTAAGGCATTCTTTTACGTCATACAGCTCAATGGAAACATATATCAAACTTGTAGCTGCAGTTGCAAGAAATCAAGTGATGCAAGACTGTATTTTTAAATAATGAAGGATACAATAACAATATTATAAACACATTGCACTAATCAGTGGTTCATCAGTATCTTGAATATATATTTCTCTATAGCTTTTATGTCTGAAAACAGTTGTGAAACTGCTTATAATTTTCACACTTTTATTATCTCTTATGTCCATTTACTATTGCAACATTAACATAAGAAATAGGCACGACTGTGGGTTTTTTTGTAAATGAAGACTAATCTGGAAGAAACAAATGTTTTCAGTCTTAAGAAAACAAAAGTGTTTGGCTACAGCTATGAGGAAACTACATGACTTAAAAAACACTAACAATGGTTGTGAAAGCATAAATGAGCAAAGTTGAGATTCAGCTCTTTCTAAATTCATTCAGTTTCTACTTTTACACAGTCAAAAATATCAAAGATCTAATCCAATCTACTTGAAAGCATAATACTCTCTCATGTTATACTAAAAACAAGTTGAATTTTGCTTTCATGCAACCGTAATCCAAGATGCAAAACATTTCAAACACAGGGATAAAAGGCAATTCCTGCCATGATTAAAAGTTGTTTTTCTTAATGTATAAAACCAGTCATAACAGGTTTGATAAACACTAAAACTGTGAGACAATATTGTCTAAATCAATATGCAGTAGAAATGGGTGCATCAGCAAACGGATATCAACATTTTTCATAAACATTATGATGCAGAATTTTAAGGGGAGAGGTGAAATATGGTAGCAGTTAGCTGCTTTGAAAGTATTTCTGAGAAACTCCTCCCAGGTCTGAGAAGTAGCATGAAGCTTATTTGGAAATATAACAAATAGCGGCACATTCATCCGAGGTGTGCGATGACATTGTATCATAAATAAGATATGATAGCTGAGTGTTTCAAGGTTGTGAAGGTCCTTGAAAATGAAGGTAAGTGGATGATGCTTGACTGTAAAAAGATGATGAAGTAGCTCATGGAAGAATTCAAAAATGGAGGACAAAAGCAATGGAAAAATACAGTACATGAATATAAGTGGGTAAGCACTTACCAGTGGATGTCAAATTATGGAGAAAACATTGTATTAACTGAAAAGCAGCAGATAAGTATTTAGGCAAGAGTTTTAGCTCTTTAATTTGCAAGAAACTACACTTTAAACAAGTGCAAACAAAATTGGGCTCTGAAGAGCCAGAGTGACATCAAAGACAAAAAATGGCACTAAAATTAAGCCACTGTCATGGCATTGTATTAGCAATTTTGCTTTAGACCCCCTGTTGTTACCATGAGATGATGTAATAAGAACAATTTTTATTTGACAGATAAGAAAGCTGTACTGAAATAATAAGCAATGAAAGGCTTATTCACAAAGACTGTGAATTATTCTTGGGCATTACATCTTCTGCAAAAAAAGCCTTGGAAGAAGAAGAGTAAGAATTGGAAATGGAACATGTGAGGAAAAAGACTGTTATTTGACAGACTAAGACTTTTACATAGGTGACCAGGAAAGGAGAGTCAATAAACAAAAGTCATGCAGTTTACAGGAAGATCCTGGTTAATAGCACTGAAGGCATTTGACCAGTCAAGGAGCAAAAGAGTGGCATAATTATGAGGAATTTGACTAAGTTTCAAAACTGTGGGGAAAAATAGCCTTCTGTCAAGTTAACAAGTGATTACATAGCTTTAGTCTCTCTTAAATTCTATTGCTTTATGTTTTTAATAAGTCAACTTGAATAAATAACTGAAAGGGAATATAGTTGCCATACAGAGTTTGTAGAAGTCATTAATAGGTTCATTTTGATTACCTTTCCACTTGCAGGATGCTTGATTATCTAGCACATGATCAATCCAGAATTTTTCTTCCCTTTTTTTTTAGCATATATTAGAAAATAGGGATTTGAACATGAGTCTCTAGATTCCAGCAAAATAATTTCTACAATAAGTGGTTTGGTTGGACTCAATGTACTTAGAAGTCTTTTTCCACTTTAATTTTCTATGATTTCATGAAATCCATGTTTTAGAATTGAAGACTTAATATCCCAAAATTACACAATAGAGATGGAAAATCCTTTTGAATGCCTGATTTTGGAGTAGTGAGTCCACAGCAAGCCCACTAATGACACTACTTCTCCCTTTTAAGTCAACAAACTTTTCATCTTTAGAAAAACCTCTGGAGGACTGGCTTACAAAACTAGCTAATTGACTGTTCAAGAAGACTGTAAGAAATATGAAATAAATAGAATATTTTATCAGAACTCTTAGGAAAAGATAGGCTTTTGGACAAATAGATCCCATATAAAAATGCACTCTTCTGGTTATACCAGCTATTATTTCATGTGCAGTACACTAAGCATCCAAAACCAGGCAGATATATTTAGAAAAAAAACGAAATTAAAAACAAACCAACAAGCAAACAAATAAACAACAAAAAAACCCAGAACACCCCAAAAGAAAACACCCGCACCCCGCCACCCCCCTGCCACAAACCTCTGGTTTTCTGCTGAAATACTAGAAATGCAGAGGTATTTGCATAGTGGCAGATCCTAGGGTTTTGGGTTGGGTTGTTTTTTTTGTTTTTTACATTATAAACAAAAGCACAAGGCATGGTACAGAGTTCTACAGATTGGTATGTGTCTAGAATGTATTTTTAGTAGAATTTGCAGTAGGACTGATAAACCTGGATTCAATGATAATCTGGCATTCCAGCTGCTGAAGTACTTTTATTAATTATCTTCAGAAATCTGGTCCATTACATTTTGCTTAGTTACAGATCTCACAACTGCTGTGTTTGTTATCTCAAAAACAAAATACTATAAGTTTTCATGCACTTTTCATGTAAATGTGTGAGTACAATATCCTTGAAATCCATCCATCTCAGACATTGCTCCAGTAAAGATTGCTATTTTAATTTTGTGTCATCCTTTAATAGATGCTTTGGGTCCTTTGGTGAAGTGGAAAGTGACTTTGCCCATGGCAGTGGACTGGAGCTAGATGATATTTAAGGTCACTTCCAACCCAATCCATTCTATGAATCTATGAAAACTGTTAAAAAATGGCCAGTATTGACTTTTTTTTTCAATAGAATTATTTTTCCCAAAAAACCCAGAAAGATTGGACACAATAATTTTCCATGTATCTATATTTCAGCTCTCCTTCTACCTTGCAATGACTTCTCTTCTGTGCCAATTTGAAGTGCAAATTGTTGATGTTAAAAAGTGACTACAAATGCACTTCTCAAACAGCAACTGTCTTTTTCTCAGATAAAATTCAGTCCTGGGCAGGCTGTCATGTAAAACTACAAAACAAAAATCACACTGTAGGAGAAAAAAAATGTTAAATCTACTAATTGCAACTAAATCTTTGCTGGCTGCCAAGTTTATTAATGTTTCTATGACTCAGGCACTGTGCAGCTGAGCAAAAATCAAGTACATCAGCATGGATATAACCTGTTAAGGTGGAAATTACAGAAAACTGTGCCAGAGAGATTATTGGATGTAACTAAAGCTTCACTGCCTGGTAATGGTATTGAATCTATTATATTGAAGTTATAGTACATTTGCAAGAATATTAAAATACAGCATAAAATTAAGAGAAAGAAGCCTAGGCAAACTTCTAGAAGGAAACACACATGCAAAACAAATCAAATATTTAAGCTCTAATATAAGCTTCAAGAAGTGCAAAGAAACATGACAATTCCGTCCGCATTTCCAGAGATTCTCTGATGCCTCTTGCTCTTATTTTGCCAAATGCTCCATCAGGTTCAATTTTCAGGTTCTGTCTCTAATAACATGCAGTCAACATATGTTTTGTTTCCTTTTTGACTGTGTACTGGGACAATTGTATTGAAGTGTCTAAGGAACATAAGAAATGGAAGATTTCCAGATCTTCTGTCAATCAGGCTTTTTTTCCTTTTTTTTTTTTTAAAAGAAACACCATAATTTTTTTATACATTGTCTCCTAATAGACTATGGCAACTGAACTAAATGGGATTACAATAGAGAGAAAAAACTCAGCAGCAAGTTTCACTTAAAGGAAAGTTGTAAAGTTAATTTATCTAAACAGCAAATATCATGGTTCAATGCACTACCTGCAATGGTAGTGCAACTTTATGGTTCATTGAATATAGAATGTATTTGTGTCTGTTTCTCAGGCTTCATTCATTTTTGAGAACCTCTGTAGCAGTACTCTCACACTGTGATTAACCCTTTCTCCTAATTGCTCTCTTTACTGCATTCTAAATAATCCATGGAGAGATAATCAGTGTCTTGATTAGAAGGTAAGATAAGCAAATATATGCATAACAGTGGAATGAATGTCAGTTACAATTAAGGAAACCACAAATTGCCATCTCATTTAAAATTTCTCCATTGTATTTGTTATCTGAAATTTACTCTCTTCAAATACTCTTTAAATATTAGAGAATCACATAACAGTTGGAGTTGGAAGTGGCCTCTGGTGATTATCTATTCCAACTCCCCTGCTAAAGCAGGTTCTCCTAGAGTAGGTGGCACAAGATCATGTCCAAGCAGATTTTTATTATCTGCAGAGAAAAAGTAGTTTCCATAGTTACTTCTAAAATTCAACACAAGGAAATTATATATATGTATATATTTGCATACACATATGTAATCCTTGTGAAATTTTATGTTAACTTCTACATTTTGAAGTCTGCATTTCAATCTTGCATAGGAGCATTTTATTACTGTTGGTTCAGAATGAGACACAGATGAAAGCTCAACTCACAATTGTGTTACTGTAGAAATGAGTCCAGCTTTGCTGAAATAACTTCTAGCAACAGATGAACAACAAAAGAAAACCTTAATTAGAGCCAAAGAATATTTTTTAAAAAGAATTATTTAATCTTTTGTTCCCTAAAAACAAACAGTTTATTTTTAAATATACATCTTTATTTTTACTTTCTTCAATTTTCTTTATTGTTTGTTGGTTTATTTTTTAATTTGGTTTTGGGGTGGTTTTTTTTTATAATTTTTTATTTATTTTTTTTGTTTCTTTAGATTGTCCTATAGCAGGGAGTATATTTTCTAAATATAAATAAGAATCTTAGCCCTTGCCAATCGTCTCTTTTAAAGAAGGGATTGTTGTGTTGTTTCATAAATGGGAAACAGTCAAATCTTGTTAAAAGTGCGCACACACACACACAAATGCAGTGTATGGCACATTCTCCCTATAATTTACTGGCATTTACTTTGTAATCTTTTTCTTCTGCTAGAAAGATAAAGAATTAATTTAATATCACTTATGAGATTTTTGTAATGATGTTACCTTAATTTTGACTAATAGTATAAATGTTGCATCCCATATTTAAAGCCTCTTCGTAACTTTTTTTTTCTAATGCACTTCTCTAATACGTTACAGGAGAAAAAAAAAAACGAAAAGAAAAGAAGTAATCTACATATCTTTGTATAAAGGGTTATACAATATCCTGCTAAGTGGAAGAAATAGCAGTACCAATGAAATTTTACGAGAATATGGAAATAAAAGAAGGGCAAATGAACTGTTTTAGTCTAGGGTGGAGCAAAAATGAATCATAGCAAAGATTGTTTCTCTAGTTAGGCTCTGTTTTATCCTAGAACATTACAGTTTGCACATTTTAATGCTAAAACATTGTCTCAGATGGCCCAAGAATATAAATCTTAAAATTAACCTCTGTGATAAAGGGTTGTCAAGGATATTATGTATGTACATGTTGAAGACTGGTCAAATGTTTCACCACCAGGGATGTGTTTTTTTGTTTTTCCCATCAGGATTTAAGTAATATTAATAGAGCAAGATGAATACTTCAGTCTTCTATAACATGCTCTGGTGAAACTATTCAGGCTGCCAAACCAATGCTGAATATGTGGGAAATGTGTGTTTTTAAAAGCAATACACAAAAGTCATCAAGAACAAAGAATGCTTTCAGTTAGAAGCAGTTGGGAAGCATGCTCAGAATAGCATGAACATTCTGCAAGACCAAGGAGAACTCTTTTATTTTACTACTTCTACCGTATCATTGGCTAGACAGACTGTACTCCAGATTTTCAGGTTGTAGAAAACATTACAGCTTCAGTAACGTCAGAGTTCATCAGAAGGATACTTCAGCAGACTAATAAAGGAGACCCTTCTTAAGCAGATGGTTTCTTTGATGATCAGAAAAATTGATGCCCCACAGCACAACCTTCAGGGGTCAGCAAGATTGGCAAACGGAAGAAGAGATGGAAGAGTTGAGATGTGTCTGATTACTTATTAATAAGACTTGACAGCAGGAATTCCTGTTTGTAGGACACACATTCTAGCTCAGAAAAGACTTTTTTACAAAAACATTTTTCTTTTAAAATATATATTGGAGGTCTTGTTCTTAGAAAGAAAGATGTCAACATTGCTTTTCTAAAGACTTCTCTGGAAGTTAAGATAATAGCTGTTTTGCAGGGCTTAGCTAAGACAAATATTGCATTTTTTTAAATTAAGTTTATTCCCTATGTATCTTTTTGTATACATAAAATATATGTGTAGGAACTAAATATTTGGTACATCAAAAATACCTGAGCTGGAAATAGTGTAGTTTGGAATAAATAGTTCATTTTGATCCCATGGGTCAATACATTAATTAAGTTCAGGAGAGGATATCTTTTTAACTCCTCTGAAAGGAGAAAATATTTGTATTTCGTATAGTAAAATCCAACCATTATGAACATGCCATAAATATTAAATCTGTCTTATCTTATGAAAATTATACCTCTTTGGTATTATGAATAAAAATGTGACTATAGAGATCCAGTTCATCTTTTAAATAGATAAACACCATCAACATAAATCCTATTACCTTATGCTTGACATTGTCATAACATTCTTTTAGTATACAGAATAGAAGTTGAAAAGAAAGAACTGAAAAATTACTAAAAATAATAACCCAGTCTTAAAGCCCATTTACTGTGGTCACTTTTTACATTAACAAATGCATATATTCCTCCATAAACTAATTAGCAGAAGATCCCTTTATTATGAAGTTCCTCTATTTTTATGAGAATTGTATGCTTAACACAAAATGAAGTTCACAACAAAATAAGGTGTGAATATGCTCACAACAGACATGCATTTGAACATTTTGCCTCTCTACTGGACCTTCTATAAAATTTTGTAAGTAAGGGATTTTGCCTGATAGCAAGAAAATCTTAACCAAAAGGGTAAACAACACAGAAATAAAAAGCTTTATGAAAAAGAAAAGAAGGAATAAGAAGGTGATAATGACACAAACCTTTTTGAGCAACACGAGATCTAGAAAATCTATCTTCACAGTCTTCTGTTAATGGTGAGAAAATTCCACTATATTAGGAGGACAGATTAATCAATAGGTAGGTCAGACTTTCACTGATTGTCCTTAAATTTTTAAGGCAAATGCATGTGAGCATTTATCTGTATATGCAAATCCACAGATTTGTATTATAGAAGTGATCTCATGAACATGGCTTTTTGGGAGTATGCATGGTAAATCACTTAACACAAATACATGTCTTAATAAACCTGATTATTTTTTTCTGGTGTAACTGCTCAGCCAACAGTTAATTCCTTAAAACATCACACCTCTACATTTTGCCATCTTCCCTGTCACAAGTGCATTTTTCTGAGGTAACTTCCATAAATACATACATACACATATATATGTGTGTGAGTGTAACAATAGAATATTATAGGAAGCTGTAAATATTTAATATTTTTGTCACTTTTTCAATCATTGCTTTCATAACAGTACGAAGAGCCAAAATAAAAACAAACAAACAAACAAAAAAACAACCTGACCAAATCTGTAAAAAATTGAGTTGCCTGCAAGTTTTCAATGTTTTCAATTTGTAATAATAACACATGCAAAAATAGTTTAGAAAGATAAATTCAAAGTTAAAAATTACATTTATAAATGATAATAACTTGGCAGAATTTTTGAATATCAGTGAAAATGCAGCAATACATCAAGTAAACCAGAAAAGATGAGGATCATTCTCTAAAACATTATAAAATGAGATTAAGCCTGGAAAAATCTCGCCACATACAAGATCTGGTGTACAATGATCTGAATAACAGATCACATCTAATGATATAAGTATCCTGGAAACATTAATAATGGAACAGACCATGAGTTAAATGTAAACTATACAAAGTTTGAAATGAGATATAGTTACAGTGAGAAAAAAAACCAAAACAATAACAACTACACCACAAAAAAATCCAACAAATAAGGATGTTTAATTCTCAGTAAGAGAACCATTAAGTGAAGGCAGTGCACAAGCTAAAAAGTGATAAATTCTTGTACTATTAAGTCTTGATGATAATCAAGCAACAGCAAGGTAAATATAAGTTTGGTATTTGAATATAGCATCAGAATTTGTGGCATCCAGGCTTATGTATGCAGTTGAAGAATATATTATTTTGAGAAACAATAAAAAAGATATGCTGGCATTTCACAAAATGTATTTGTAAAATGTCCTTCTAGGTAGTCTTCATCTTAGAAAATATAGAAGGTACACAGTAAAAGTCCTTCTTGGACACTAAAAAATGATGGTAAGTAAAAGGGGAAAGAAAAAAAAATGGAAAGCAGGTTCAAAAATATATTCTTTGGTATTTGGTGAAGATTTTAGCCTGCTAAGATATTCCCTAACTTTGTGTGATCAGAAGGTTTTCTTTGGCAATGAAAAAAACTCTCTCTGAAATTAAATGACACAACTGCACTGCTTCTGCAGCAGGCACAGAAGCTTCAGAGCTTACATTTTGGAGTCCATTAAAAATATTGAAATATTTCACCCTGAAAACGTCTGTATTAATTCTCTTCTTCCCCTCCCCCTTTCCAAACGCATTAAAAATTCAAGAAGTTTGAAAGCAGTATTCTTGCGGCTGTGCAAAAGCTTTTATTGGCAGCTTTTGCATTTTCTCTGAAGCAAATGGATTTTTTAAATCTTAATGAACTCTGGATTTGCAACCCACCCCATTATTTCTGCTAGAGAAACAAACCATCTGGACAACACTTCTGTGGGGTGATTTGTATTTATTTAAATTAACAGCAGTGTATGTCATTTTCAACCATAACCAAGTCTTTCCATTCAGGTGAATTCTCTGAAGTCTTTAAACTTTATGGCTTGCAGTATTAAAGCTATAGTGAGCACATTGAAACAATTACACTGAAGTAAAGATGATCATAAAACCAAGACTGTGTGTCCCTCAAAACCATGTGAAAAGCTGTCATGGAAAGAGAAAGAGAAGACAGGCCAAGGCTGAGTGGAACCAAAATCTGCTACCACATGCAATTGAGAGGAATACATTTTGGGAATGCTTTGACTACTTTTCTTTTAGAATGAGAGTGCCGACATATAATTAAGAACTGGTAGGATAGTCCTGTGGCTACTTCTGTCCTTTTTTTAATCTTCAGTTGTGCCATATTCTGAAAGTTTTCCATAAATTAAGCACAGGAATTTAGTATCTCCTACCAGGTGTCACATTAATATAGGCCCAGTGCAGCAACTGAGTGACCACACAGATGTGACCTCAGAGTTGCTACTTTAAGATAATCCACTTTTTTTTTTTTTTTCCCAGATCTTCTCTTCTTGGTTTCTTTTTTTTTAATCTTTTTGCTTTCCTTTCTCTACCTATTTAAAGAAAATCATTAAAAAAATCTTGTATTCAGTTATTGAAAGAAATATTCCTCTGCTGCATATAACACCGTACTCTAGCAGTCATAATGCTAAAGCTCACAGACATTTTTCCACTACACTGCTCTATGATCTCAGGAATTTCACTTTCATCTCCCCAACATGTACTAGAAACAGTTTTCTCTCATGTCTCATATACATTCACACACACACAAAAAGGCTTTTCAATTACACTGCATTATTTAAGACAAAAATAAGTTAGAAATAGTCATAAGCTATATGGCTTTATTGAAAGGTGTGAGCACATACTTGCAAAATTTTTGGATGATAAACTCCTGTGCAGCCCTGCCAAAACCATGTACAAAACCTGCAATCTTAGCTTGTCATGAAAACAGAAATTTATACCGGATGTGAAATGTTGTGATTTAGGTTTTTTCCTCACCATCCATAATTAGACTTTTACACAGGCTTTATATATTTATTTTATGTGCAGAATGTACATCATCAAAAGTGACACTTTTAAAAGGGAGGGAGAAGAAGGGAGTTTGTTACTTCTATTCTGTTGCCTTCCAGAAGGTATTGGTCTACTCTGGGTACTTCAACAGCTACAATGAAAGTATTATAAAAGGGTAGCCCTAATTTCTGTTGCTGATGCATTAACTACTTTTTTGCCATGATAATATGGAGGACTGGAAGAGGAATGGAGCTAGCCACACGTGGAAACCCCACTAACTTTCTGTGGGGGCAACTTTCTTTTGGTTTTCTTGCTTGATAGTCGAGATTGTTCTGAAGTTCTGTAGTGTAATCAGAGGGTTGAGCAGTTAGAAAGACTGTATTTCAAATGCAGAAAATATACTAAAACAAGCAAACAAATTCATGGCAAATGACCTAGGAAAGGGAGGACGTGTCTTAAAATGATTAGAATTTTTTTCCAAATTATATATAGAGAACATTTCAACCAACTAAATTTATTGCTGTTTATCATAAATCTTTTTCCTTCTATCCTCAATGAAGAATCAGAAATAAGATGCAAAAAGACCATGAATTTTTTGTTCCATTTTCTTTTAGGCTCTCTTTTAGGAAAATAATCTCCCCTATGTATGGAAATAGTCATTCTTAAAGGGTAGTAAGGAAGTACAACACCTAATAATTTAACAACACAATAGGGTTAAGTTCCACTCTGATGTAGATGAGGAGCAGCCAAATGGACACAGTAGGATTAGTTCACAAAGTCTGAGTTTACCTGCAAGAGACTAGTTTATATTTAGATGGGCTATGGAAAATTTAAATTACAGCAAGAATTTCACTCTTTCAGTCTTCATGTTTATCTACTCCAAGCCTCTGAACATTTAAAAGTTCACCTATCATTCATCAAGTCACATTTCCAAATTAGTCAGAATTCAAATGTTTATCTGTTTTCACAGTTCAAATTACTTCCTAGGGTGTCTGATGCATTTTGTGGCTCAATTTCACCATCAAACCCAATATAGAAAACAAGTCACCTTATATTGCAGAGGCAAGTTTCTTTAAAAAAATAGTAATTAGCTACTGAGATTCTTGAGTTCCTAAAGGCAAGGCTTAATTTAACAGATTGGCCTCTATTTTCAGTTCTGCATTTTGCTGGTTACTTGACAGCTTAACAGCTGTTGCTGAAAACGTCCATACTCTGTGTTTTGAAGAAGATGAAAATACTCTATTTACCTCTTTAATTCCAACAAAAACAAGGTCATTCAAAATCAGTTTTGATCTACAGGAGGTGAAGTAAATCACAGAAAAAAAATAATTTGGTGCTTTGAACCATCTGTCTCACATCTTTCAGTGGCTTTCTCTGTAGTCTCCACCTAATAAATAGGTGTGATCCTTCTACAATTTTTGCTAGAAAGGTGGTGTGGTGGAAAGACCCATTCAAGGCTTTACATTCCAGTTGTTGGAAAGATGCTTCCTTTGAGCACGGAGTAGGATATTTCATCTTCTCACTGAAATTCCAGAGTATCTTCATACCTTTGTATTTTGGGAGGTTTTTTTTAGAGACATCTGCTAGCCAGGTCACATGTAAGCAGGCTATTCTGAATTTTTACCCTTGGTGCTCAGGTCTCCCTTGTAGCATATGTTAAAGCTATGAATTTCATACTAGATACAGACACCTAGAAATTAAGGTGTTGAGCCTTGGAAGCAAATTTTTAGTTTTTCTCTTTTTATCTCCGCAGACTTATGTTTAATAAATAAAAATGGAGACTTTTAGCAGAAGTATTTTATTTCATTGGTAATGAAAACAATAACAATTCCTTTAAGATTACTAAACATATATGATGCATTTGTACAAATGGATGAAATCCCCATATGCATAAAACTAACATTTCTAGCTGTGTTCCCTAGTGTAGACACCACTTTATGCTTCAAATTAACAACCTTTCACATAGTTACTGCCAATATGTTCAAGGCTTTAAGATTCAATGATTTTTGTAAACACAGAAACCAGCAGAAATACTAAGCCCTGAGGTAATAATTCACTGTATCATAATCTCAGGTCTATGATTGCCATTTTTTGTGGGTTTACTTACTTGACTTGACTTCAATTGATTTTGTCCTTGCATTGAGAATTTAATAATATAATAAATATAATCAATTTAATCAAATATAAATAAATCTTGATGGCTGGACTTGTTTTTTTCTCACTACATCGTACTCTGCATTCCCATAGGCATTTCACTTAGGATTTTAGGTCTTGGCTATAAATCTATGATCTGTTTTTCCTTCATAAAAATATGTATTCTAATGATGGGAAGATTTTCTATCCCACATGAACTCACATTATAAACCTTCCTCAAGGGAAGAAGGGATGCTGAACAATCTACAAGCTGAAATGGATGAACTGCAAATGTTGAACTGCCAATCTTTTGAGACTACAGTCAGACTTGAAAGTAGCAGAATGAGACTTACCCAAAAAAACGCAGTCTGAAACTTTGGACATTTAGAGTCTTCCTTTAGGGAGAAGTCATCATAGACTTAGTAAACCTAAGCAAGCATGTATGAGTAAGAAATAAAAACCTTATATATTCAAATTAAATTACTTATCCTTAAAAATCCCTAAATAATCTTCACTACTCAGCTGCTCTGGAATTCTGACTCCTTGTAAGCACACCTTAAAACTTCTACAGTATTTCTGACACGTGAAACAATATTGAAAGCAAAAGAATTAATTTGTGTATTATATTTAAATCAAGAATTATTTTGCTGTATGTTTTCTCTGACTTGAGCAAGGATGAGGAAGTATGCTAGAGCTGTTACTTCAGATACCTTGTACCACTAAATATATTGTACGACATCAGAAATAAACACATTTGGATCTCCCATCCCTAGCAGTGTTCAATGCCAGGTTGAACAGGGCATTGAACAATCTGGTCTAGTGAAAGGCATCCCTGGCCATGGCAAGGGGGTTGTAACTAGATGATCTTTAATGTCCCTTCCAACACAAACCATTCTGTGATTTTATGATTCTAGGACTCAAGCTTCAGTCTCTCAAAGTAGGTGTGGTTCCTGGTCTCTATCTAGGATTCTGAACTAATGAGCTTTCAGAAGAAAGTATACTTTTTCTGTTATTAACTGAAAGTAGATATGGGTTGCATTTGCTATAAAACAGCATCAGTGAAAACCAAGGATGATGAGCTGCTTTATGATCTCATGTAGTTCTAAATTGAAATAGGAGTTAAAGAAGAGAAACAAGAGCTTCCCAGGTATTACAAATCAAAACATTTTATCCCTGTTTTACATATGTATATATATGTTATACATTCTGCCTCCTAATAAAATGGGTCACATTACAAAAAGCCTATTTGTAGTGAAAAAAAGGAAAGAAATGTTAGGATGATCAGTCCAGATGCAAAAACCATCACTGGTTCCTGGTTAAGGTGATTGGGCTACACCTGCAGTGGATCAGTTATAAAGTTTCAAAAGAATGAAGACTCTTGGTTTCTCTCTCCTATCATTTTTCTCTGGTAAAAACTGCTGATTAAGAGTTTGACCTAACCTTTCTTAACCATGCATATGAAATGAGTATTTCAAGATAAACACTCATCTAGTAGAAGATGCTTCAAATTGTCTGGGTCACAAGTGACTTGTACCAAATGCAATCATAAACACAAGCAGAGATAGACTTTAAGAGCTTACATGTCCTGAGCATTCTAACCTCTTGGTACAATAGTGAGGCTGTCAGCAAGCTATGACCCAACACATCCTCTCAAGTGTCTATGTATCTTTCTTCATTGCTGACTTCCATCAGCTAAAACATTAATTGCTTGCCCAAAAGATTGTTACAGTTATGTAAAGCTTTTCAGAAAACATCACTTCACATGGATGTTTAAGCTCCAAGCCCTGAAGGGATGGCTCTGCCTGTTGCCAGGCTTGTCAATTAATTTTACATTGACAATCCTGCTAATGTACTTTGACGGAGAGAACTTTTGCAGTCAGCCAGCTGCATTAGATAAACAAGGTAGATGAGTGCAGTTCCCTGCAAAATTCATCTGAACACACATCACATCACAGCATATGTCTTATAAGTAATACCGCTTAATTTCATATCAACTATCATCCGAGATGATCATCAGTACTAGTTAAAAAATCACTTTTTCGTTCACCTGGGAACTCTTTCTCTCTCTTTTGTTGTCATATGTTACCGCAAATGTGTGCAGAAAATATGAATATAAAATATATCTGAGTACTTGGCTTACAATATGAACTGCCAAGCAAGATATGTACTTCTGAGATGTCCCTGAGATAAGTTCTTTCAACTTGAGGCATCTCCTTCAAATTCTGTCAGCAAAATGGAAGAACCTTAGAGGAAACAACAAATATTTAGGGTTTGAAAGGAATAATTTAAATAGGCTGAATATGTGCAGCTTGGCACACTAATGAGGAAGGTGTGATGAGGATATGATAATTTCCTAGAATGACCAAAGAAATAAAAGCAAAGGCAACAGTAGTTGCAACATGAGAGAATGAAAGTAGATATTAGGTTAAAATAATCAAAAGTGTCAGCTACACTAGATTTAAGAAAATATTTTAGACCAAAGAGAAAGTGTGAACTAGTTGATCCAAGATCAATAAATTGGCATCAACTAGAACATTTAGACTAAGACTGAATACAGCTGCAATCTGGAATCAAATATATATCTACTGATGAGTACCTTTAAAGTTATATGCTCCTCTTACTTCAAATTCTGTGTCTTATTACTGAGAATTATTATTTTTAGATTTGAAAGAGATTGAAAATTGCAGGGTCAAGAGAACTGTTAGAGGTTTCTGTTTTTCTGTGTTTTCCTACCTCTTTCTTTTTGACACTGAATTAATTCAAACCAAAGTTCTCACTTTTAAAAATTATTTGAACATGCAAAAAGGTTTAATTTCCCTTAAGACATTAAATAACTATGAGAGTAGGGAAATGAGAAATATTTGCCCGTCTTGAACCTGCATTAAAAAAAAAATTCTGAAATTCTGAAACTGAATATTGCGATGAATATAAATGAGCCCAGTGTAAAACCTATGAATTCAAACATTAGTCCTTGATTTTTCCCATCAACAGTATACTTTATGAGCTTGACTGTGAGCCTAATTGTGTTGGTTTTTCATGGTCATGTAGTGTAGCTGAGTGTGTAAACTACTATATCTTTATATGGACATTTATATAAACAAATTAAAATATATAAACAATACGATAGTATAGAAAAAAGTCCGGGAAAGTACTGTATATTGTGCATGCAAGAAAAACTTATTTTGTTCTACCTGAGCAAACTGTTGTAATTCTTAACCATACGGAGAATCACTCCATAAGTGTCTTGAAATATCTGTCTTTCATGGTGTAAAATAGGAAGACTGACTTTTTTCTTTTCTGTTTGTTTGTTTGTTTGTTTGTTTTAATAATTTTCCTCAAAGTAGGAAAGACAGGATCATTGTGTAAGCAAGCAGCCTTTAACCAGAGTGGTTAACAACTGAGGATGCAGTACCTGGTGCACACTGGCAATGAGGGCAACAGGAAGATGCAGTTACTTACAATAAGAAGATACTGTAAACTAAATCATAAATGTTTCTAATGAAAATACTTTCCTTTTTATATGTGCACGTATATTGTTTCCACTTCATCTTGTCTTAGAGCATAGTCTCTCAAGACTAAGACTGTATTTTTGTTCAGTTCTTATGCGTTGTTTAACTCAGGGGACAAGCCCTTAGTAGTCTGTCATCTACAATGTTGAACAATTAAAGAACTGCAGAAATGTTTACTGCCTCCATTGATCTCAGTTGTAATAATGGCAGCCCCAACTTTAACTTTTTAATTACCCATGGTAATGAATGATGTCAAAGCCCTCATACACAATATATTCATGAACTGCAAGTTGGGGCTGTTTATTAATCACAATGAAGTTCTAGTCGTTGTCTCAGTCATCATCATAATAATAGAAATAGTAATGGAAATAATGATTCTGAAAATAATAACAACAGCTAATTTAAAATAAACATTCTATTTTGTTATTGTGTTTTAGAAGAGCAATTTTCTTTGTAAAACTGTCATGCAGATTTGGCTGATTGAAAAGCTGGACAATATCTCAGAACATTCTAGGCAGCAATCAGAAGAATTAGACGCAGAGCTGAAACTACCAATAAGCTATCTTGGAAGTCCTAAGTCATCAATTAGAAACTGTTTAAAAATTTACTTAAACAGATAGGTCTTTGTCTGAGAATTGTTTGTAAGCCTTTCTGTATAAATATTATTGATTTTTACTATGTCTGTGCTAGGCAATGGTGAAGATGAGAGAGCAAAATCAGACAACAAATTAACAAAAAAAATTTAAAATTTTTGTGTTAGGGAAAGAAGCCAGGCAATTTCATGAAGAAGCAACAGTGATATTTGGGGAAAATCTATAGCTTAGCCATTATTTTAATGTAAAAGTCAGAGGGACAGCTGTGATTGGACTGTGGATATTAAGAGACACAGATATCGCTGCTATACAAGGGCACCAGGAGGAGACTGGTGCTGATCAGTAACAGCTGTGGTGGGGGGAATCAGCTCCTCTACTGTCCCAAGGTCTCCCGGGGTCTGGAGGGGATTACGAAATCCCCACGTGGTTGAGAGTAAAGAGGTGTAGCAGCCCGAGACTCAGTGGTCACAAAAAAGCGTTTAATTTCCCATGTCCAGTGTAAACCCTTTGGGCGGGGTTTGGGAGGTAGGATGTGATTGGGTAAGGGTTCAGGGGGAGTGGTGTGGCTTGGGGGCACAGGGGCCAATAAGGGAGGAGGAGGGCCAAAACCCAGGGGGAACCCAGGGATAAGGATTGACAGGTGATATATCCAATAAGGTCGGGAGGGGGGCGGGGCTGGACACCCGGGAAAAAGGAACACTCTTTTCACATGTGTGCTGGGGGTTTCTAGAGGTTACAATCTGTACAGGGGAAAACCCGTACATAAAAGACGCAAGTAATGCTGAATTATAAAGTTTCTGGTCCTTTGGAAGCTGTCACAGCACTGGTCCTGTCTCCAGGGGCTTCTTTCTCCACGATGTGCAGTCTGGATAATCCTCTGTCTCTGCTCTGCATATGCTGTGGCAGAAGTCTTTCCCAACAGATCAGCAGTGATAAATGGGTATGGAGAAGAGAGAAAGTGCTATTGTTTTGTGACAGAACATTTAGATAGAGAACAGAGAAATCAAAATTTTCTGGAATAGATGACCAAAGGTGAGGCTGGAGGAGAGGAAGCTGAAATGGGTTACATATTACAATCCATGCAGCTGGAAGAGAAATCAGAATAGTTAGTCACTATGGATCACAATCAATTTGTTTATTATCAATTATATAATAATTAATTATATAATTATGTACAATTTCTCTGCTCCCTGAATTTCTTGCTTATGGTCTCAGAGAATGGTCTTTGATTTACATACTCAAAGAGTAAAGTAAACTATAAAGTCATAATTTGCATTTTTGTTGATCAGTTGAGAAACTTTCAACCCTTTGTGGTGGAATGCATTATTCAAGGATAATCTTCCTGGTAGAATGTGTTTGCCAGCATATTTTTGAAATGTGAACACATAAAAAGTTATATCCAGTCAATTAAAGTAAATATATTTGGAATATAAATGCACTACCGGGTGTTACTTTTTCATCAAGGCTCTCCCAGCTGTCCATTTGGGAGTCTATTATAATATTCAGTCTTCTCTTGTGGCTCAGAAAAAAGGAAAAATATTCACAGTTCAAAGCCTCAGACAACTCATAGGATTTCCTTGTGCTAACTGGTAGTGAGCTCTGAGGTGCTTTCAAGAATTCTCTGTCCCTTGTAAATAGACAGAATTTGTTGTAAACTTGTGGATTTCTGTCACTGTTTCCAGAGAAGCTAGGAATGAATTGACGAGAAGAAAGTAATAAAAGTGAAATGTTACTTGAGGAAGCTCACTTCTCCTTTTGTGCTTTTGTTTTTAGGAGCAAGCTTTCTACCACATCTTAGAAACCAAACATTAGGATTCAAAACTTTCCCTCTGGGGGTCACTTCCCTACTCTTTTTTATTTTCCTCCTCATACTGGCAACAAATTTGTGAACCTCTGCCAGACAGATCTTTAAAACTCTCATCATTCTTAAAAAGAAATCTAGTGTTGGCGAGTTCTGACACTGGACAAACATGTCAACAAACATTGTGAAAGTGCTGCCTCCAAGCAGCAGAGCACACTAGGGCTCTGTTTACTCAAGCTCGTTGCTACCAGGCTTCATTAAGAGTGATGACATTTTTAAACACCATTTCTGTATTACTATGTGATACAAATCAAATCTAGCAGCTATACAAAGCCCTTTGTCTCTGCTCAAGGTTTGTACCAACTTCTGTGGTTAAAAGATATGACCACATTTTCTGGCTGAAGGAAAAAGAAACTGATCCTAAGCTGAACAAAGTGGATAGAAAAATTCACTTTTGATACTGGTGGGTTTAGGTTTAAGCACTGTACACCTCTTCTCCCTGCCTACACACAGGAAAATGGGAAGCTGATATGCAGAAGACACAGAGAGCCTCTATTTAATTCTAAATAGTGACCACTAAAATTAAATTGCTCCTATTGTTAACCACAAGATTACTTTCTGAACTCAAGCCTGCCTTTGCAAAACAAAGAAATCCACTTTTGTCTTGTAAAATCATCTTCCTTGTTGTTTTTGAGCACAAGTACAGCTTCATGTGTCTGGTCTATCATCTTATTGAAAGAAATTTTTGTATATGAAGATAGATACGAATGTCCTGGTTATTTCTATTCAACTTTAGGTACAAAAATTCTCAGTATTATGACATTTAAATGTCTAATATGTGCATATATTTTGAGCAGCAAGTTGCTAGACTTAAAACACATTTAAGAGACACTTTCAAAGAGGGAACTATACTGTAAGAGGATGGAGATGAATCACTTTTTCTCTGAAGGAGGGTATTAGACTTTGAGCTATTGTTGGGACCAAGGTGAAATTCATACAATTCTACAAAGAATAGACTAGACTAGAATAGCATATTCCAGTTAAAAGGGCCTATAACGATTATCTAGTTCAACTGCCTGACCAATTCAGTGCTGACCAAAAGTTAAGGCACGCTATTTAATATCTTGGCCAAATACCTCCTAAATACTGACAGGATTGAGGCATTGACCACCACTACAGAAAGCCTGTTGCAGGGTTTGACTACCCTCTTGGTAAAGAAATGCTTCTGAATGTCCAGTCTTAATGTCCCCTCTACAGTTTTGAACCATTCACACACATCCTGTCACTGGATCCCACAGAGAAGAGGTCGGCACCTTCCTCTTCACTTCCCAAGTGATGAAGCTGTAAAGAGCAATGAGGTCTCCCCTCAGCCTCCTTTTTTCCAAACTAGACAAACACAAAATCCTTTTCTGCTCCTTATATGATACTCTTTCCAACCCCATCACCAGGTTTTTGTCCTCCTCTGGACACATTCAAGCATCTTCACATCATTCTAAGTCCAGAACTGCACACAGTACTCAAGGTGAGTCTTCACCAACACTGAATATAGTCGGATAATCATTTCTTCTGACCAGCTGGCTGTGCTGTGTTTGATGCAACCCCAGGATATAGGTCACCCTCCTGGCTACATGGGCTCATGGGTAACACACATTGACCTGCTGTTGACCAGCACCCCCAGATCCCTTTCTGCAGGGCTGATCTCCAGGCACTTCTTTCCCCTTTCATATTTGTGCTCAGCGTAATATAATAGATAATATAATATTTAATAGTGTATAAAATATATCTAAAATGCATATAAGGTACAATATATAAAACACCCCATTATTTTAGACGTATACCTACACTGTGTCTGCACTTCTATCTGTTACTAATTTATCTCTAAGAAAACAATATGCAGGCTTCCTTTTACTAGGGTTTATGAATAGAAACTAAAAACAGAGAGGCCTTTTTTCTGAGCAGTGTGTTATTAGTAGTTCAAAAAATCTTTTCAAGTGAGAGATTTAAAATCACTAGAAAAGTTGGAAAAGCACTTTTAAAAAGTGAACTACAGAATTTATTACAAGCCCAGAGAAAATAAGTACATTTACAATGTGAAAATTACATAGGCTGTTTTTTTTCGCACATATGTGCCTCTGGATAACAGCCTTAATTCCTATTTAAGCACCCAAGTAGAACAAGCATGTTTTCAATAGAAGCAAATATCTACAAGGCAATTATATCAGAAAACACACCAAGATAAAGATCTGTCCAGCAAGAATACATTACATAAAAATAAAAATATTAAGCAAAGGCATCTGGGTTGGTCTTCAGTGATTCCCTTAGAAAATATGAAGACACATCTAAAGACCTAACTTCAGAATTCAGGTATGATTCTGCCAAATGCCTTTAACTTGAAGAATATATTTGATGAGGTCTTTATTCATAAAAACATAAACTTACACTTTTTTTTTAAAGTGGATATAAATATAGTTTAAATGTTATGTTACTGACTGATGACAAAAATGCTTAACCTAAGGTACTTGTGATTGAAAATCTAGTACCAGTGCATGGTTACATGAAAGAGCAATTTTCCTATTGAAATATTAGCATGCAGATTGCTTGCTAACAGCTAGAAAAGAACTTCAAAACCTTATATAATTTTTTTGTAAACCTTTTGGCTGTGCACAGATGTTAGCAGGACCATGTTTGCATGTTGATGTTATATGAAACATCGTTTATCAATGTTGTCAATTTTTGCAACTCTGGTACTGCAGAACTTTATCTATTATTTGACAATGATTTCCTTACTTCGTAAAGGTCTTTTGGTGTTTTTGAATTTTTTTGTTTGATTTTTTTTTTTCCAAAGTAAGCAGGATTTAGTTTTGTAAGATTGTCATTCTTTTATGGGATTTACTCCAGTTCTATGTTGAGAGTTACTTTCATTGTTTACTTGGTTTTTCTTTCTATACAAAATCAACAGTAGTCAAAATGTACCAATTTCTAAAAATGTACTGGAAAGAAGCAGCAGGGGGAAAAAAGAATATCTCCAAATATTTAGGGACAGACTAAAACTACCAGCAACAATGAAAACTTTATAGAGCTGCACTTTATTAACTCCGTCCATGTCAAGCTACTAATAATTAGCTCAGCACAAAATGATTGCTTAACACTCAGCAGAGAAGGTAGCATTTCTCCAGAAGGCACTTTGTTATTAGAGACTGTTTTTATAAATGCATAGTTTCCTTAATTCCAGTATAATGATCTTTCCTGACTTAGTTATTGTTGTTTTAAGTGGCTAAAATAAGCACTCTTGTTCATGTACTTTCAAATGAAAACACGAGTGTTCATGGGTTTATATTACTGAAGCTTTCCCTTACTGCCCCTACACGTCCCCCCCTTTTTTTCAGACTACAGTCTCTAGATATTTTCATAGTTTATGCTTTCTTCTCATAGTGAGGTGTTACAGTAAAAGAGTTCCTTTGGCAGCTACCAAAATAGGTCACACTGACTCTAATCTTTGCAAACCGAAATGCTCCATGGAGCTTTGGTTGTGTAAACGGCATACTCTATCCTGAAAATTGAGACATTGTAGAAGAAGAAATTATATGAAGGATGTTTTTGGGGTTTTTTATACATCGTTTTGGAACTTAGAGCCTCTTCAAGGCTACTGTTCTGTACAGTCATATTACCTAGACAAATTATTACTTTTATGAGTAATAGAGATTGGTTATTCTTTTGAACTCAATAATTTCCTATTTTGATTGAAATCAGAGCAGAAGAGCTGTTCTACGGGACTGCAGGGAAACAGAAGTCTGAGGCAGTGCAAGCACACCATTGTCATTGGGTGAGAACAAAGGAATCTGAATAGAAGGAACTGAGGCACACATCAATTAGGTTTTATTTATATTCAGTGTTTGCTAAAATTTGGGTTACTTCAATGAAAAACACTGGTAGCATAACCAAGAGATTTTCTATTTGGGAAAATCCTTCAAGCAAAGTTATGTCCCAAGCTTTGCTGCTAATACTTCATCTTAAATCTTGTGATACAGATCTTGGATCAAATTTGGATGGGGAAGCATTTTGTGTATTTGAAGGGTTGTCTTTTCTTTTTGTGGAAAAGACTCTGCATCATCTCAGAAGATCTGAAGTCACCACAAAGTGGGAGGATGCAATATATATATGCAAAACCCAAACAGTGCTTGTTTTTTTCAGATTATCTTTTGCTTAGGAAAGACTTTCCTATCTAGTAGCCTGTTCTAAGATCAGGGCTGAAGTCTGGGCAATTCAAGATTCTTTCAGGCCAATTCACTTCAAGTGTCCTGTGAATGGGTGGAGCTAAGTGTCTCATCAACAACCCTCTAGAAAAATACGGGCTTAGACTCCCACTTACATATCTTGTGGAGTGAAAGGTCATCTCTAGTGGACTATAGTAGTCAGTTATTACATCTCCCCTTTCTTCATTAATTTTTTAATATACCACAATTAAGTGCTTTCTTTGTGAAAACCTTATTTAATCTGCTGCTTGTGAGTTGATAATTACAGTTACATGAGATGCCGTCATCTATTTTAAATTCTGAAGATTCCTTCATCCCTAAGAATCAAGACTGTTTTTTTAACATTTTGCAAAGGTCGTCTTGATATTAAAACCAGACAACAATGGATAAAATATATATGCATATCTAAACCCACTATTACAAAAACTTTCTCTCCTATATTATAGTATACACTAGCATTTTAGAATTAGTTAGAAGCTGGATCAGGAAAGTGACTCATAAATGCATGAATATGCTTTGATTAAAAAAGAAAACTTTCTATAGTTTGAAACAAAAATCCATTCAAAACTTAAAAATCCATGAAAACTTAATTTTGAACAAAAAATGTTTTCAGAATTTATTTTCCTGTGAAAATATCTCTGAAAATTGACAAATGCTTTTAGTTGTTTTTACACTGCTTGTTAAAACACCACTGAAAACAGCCCCTCCCTTTGTATTAATGTCATAAAAATATAGTTTTTTCTTTATGCATTTGCTTTGTCATGAAGTTCCAGACTTATTTTCAATGCAGCTTGTTTGCCAATTAATTATGATCACAATGGGTCATGTAGGCACTACAGAAGACAACAAGGATGTATAAAGACCTTTATGTCTAAAGTGTAAAATTAAAATATCTTCAACCAATCAAACAGGTAGATCACCATTAAGATGCTGCTTAGACATCTTTCAAAACTAGTTTGATCAAAGCTTTTTTCTTATAGTGTCTGACATGTAGTTCATGATCACTGACTATTAGGTGCAATGCAATTCCCAAAGAATTAATAACAGTTCTGAATTAATACCTGTTTGAAAGATACTATTTCCAGCTAAACAACAACAAACAGAACAATCAGTAGTACAGAATGCTAACACCAAGAATCAATCTACTATCAATATGTAACTAATCTCTACTCACTGCATGTAATATACTCCCATTTTCAGAAAGCTTTCTTGAATATGGGAAGTTTCCTCAGAGGTCTATATTATTGAAGGGTACCACAAGATAATAGGAAAATTATATGTGCATTAACTATCAGTTGAAAGTAGATAAAGTGTAGCACCAAATAATAATGCTTTACAATCAAAGAAAACTAACAATAGAATTGCAAAACATTTCAGTGCTCAGAGAGTTCAGAAGTGGCCCAGACAAAAAGGTTAACAGGTAATTGACAGAAAACATGATCTAGTTGGAAGTTTATTCTTCATTTCAAAATAGTAAAGAAAACAGTGTAGTCCAAGAAATATTGATATAGCAGCTTAAAAATCATGCTTAGAATCATACTTAAAGGAAAATAGTTCCCCCTCACACCTGAATCAAATATGCAATACTTAATAATCACTGGACCTTGTGAAAACTAGAAAGGTTTTAGGGAATGGGTGGACAGTCTTGATGCTTGGTTTCTTTCCCTTAATAGCACCTACCAGAATATTTCAGGTCAGTTGTATGAAAATCTTCAATATCTGCCACAGTTTGCAAAATCTCTTTTGTGTTTGGTATTGGACAACATCACAATCTTAACAAATTTAGTTATGACAAAGTAGGAAATTTGTATTGGTTCTACTTTTTCCATATTTGATTTATAGTTGAAGATAGGACTTAGATGTGCCAGACTGTTCACCGTGTTTAATTTCTTGAGGAGATGAAACTGTGTCTTTCGCAAGATATTTAACTGTTGCACGTTCCGGGGAGGAAAAAAAAAAAAACAAACAAAAAGAAAACCTGAAAAGGTGGAACAAAAAATTCTAAGACAATCTATTCTCACAAGAGCTGTGAATAAGGTTGCAGAGGTTACAGTTTTATTACTGGTTTTATGTACTTCCTTAAAAAGTATAATTACATTTCCTAAAATACCAGGCCTCAATGCTTCTCCTATCTAGAATTGCCTTAGAAGGTTTCAGGACTATACCCACAACTGTGAAAAAATTATTAAAAACCGTCCTTTTTAGACTAAAATGGAAATACTGGCCAGAACTTCTTCCATCCTGTAAAGATAAACAAGGTTAGATAATTTGTGAATTTAGAGAAAAGTTTAGATTTCACCCATGTAACATAAATGGCCATTACTTAGGAAGAGACTGTTTATCTATAAGAAAAAAATTAAAATGTGGCAGTCTCAGGCAGTCTTCTTGTTTCTGACTGAATATTACTTCTGAATATTATAATGGCTACTGTTGACCATTGGCCACACAGTAGTAGGACTGTTATCTACACACAGAGATGGAAAAGAGAGACTCTATAGATTTTACCACATCTGATGCTTACAAAGGCAGATGCTGCCTTCAGGGAATTATTAAGATATTTTGGATAAATATGTTATACAGAAATAGATGTACCTGGAGTACATCAGAAACAAAAAAAATAACTCTCCTACTACATTAGTCTGTGACAGAGTCAAGTGAATAAAAATTACAACATAAATGTTCTTCCTACAGGTTGTTCTCATGCAGGTCTTCCAATGAAGTACCATTAATAGAATATATATGAAATATATATAAGTTCTTTGTAAAGAAAATGGAATAGAAAATTGTTACATGTAACATATAGCATTTCATAATGAGAGTGTCTCAACACATAAAGTTGCTTTTCTTCTAGACTAGCAGAACCTGTAAAAAAATTCCAAAACTCATTGAGATATAAACATGTTCTGGTTATTCCTACCTTTATTTAGACTGGAAGATACCCGAGATACTACTCTTTCAGTGATACAGTTTTTTGATCTCCTGGTGTAATAAAGAGAAAGGGTAAAGCAAAAATTTTCATACCTGAAAAGCTTTTGAGTTTTTTGAGGGACTTAAGAGTTTCTTTCATTCAAAATACAATTCTCCATTCCCAGCACTCCCTGCACACAACTGTTAGAATATAAACATGTCTATGAGAGATGGAAGAAAAAGTGGCCTTCCTTATGTTTTTTTATGCCTTATTCCTCTTGGTTTAGCAGTTTCTTTATAACATTTTATCTCCCCAAGTATGTTAAATATCCTTTAAACCTACAGTATCTTTTTATTTATTTATTTATTTTAATCTTTTTTGTTTAATAGTTGTCCTAGATTTGAATAACAACTTGAGCCACTTAATTGTTCAAAACTCAGTTCAAAATGTTCTATAAAGTCACACGTTTCCCTGCATTCTAACAGCAATATTTTATTTTTGTCCCTTCTTGAAATTTTGTCTTCTTTTCCTGAAATTTGCATTTTTATTAGACTGAACATACTTGTTCCTTGTGTACAAAAAGAACATTAATATCCCAGACAGCTCCGTCCTCTGTCAGTTTGGTCATAAACATTTCCTCCACTACCTGAAAAACACTGAGTAAAGAGGAAGGTGAGCACTGTTTAGAGAAACATAAGTTGTGTTAAAATGAGCAAGTCACTCCTATAATTAATTGACTTCCCTGGACAACTATTTTTAAATTAATGGTCTTATAGGTATGGACCACGGGAACAACTGAGCATATTGGCAAATGAATTCAAGTACAGCAAAATCATGAAATAATTTAGATTGGAAGTGACCCCTGAAGATCACCTCTAACAAACCTCTTCTCAAAGCAGAACAAACTTAAAAGGTATATTAAGATGGTTGGGTCTCTATCCAGTTGAGTTTTTACATGGATATTCTATGACTCCTCTTAGAAACCTTTCCCATGACCACCCTCATTAAGAAGATTGTTCCCCTTTATATTCATAAAACCTATATCTTCATTCTGGGGCTGAGAAGGTTTAGGTTAAAGTGGTACAAAATACTGAGCAAGGGGGAAAATTAAGGAGAAAGAAGGCTTAACCCACTGAAGATAAAGTCCATTAGCATTACGCTTATATATATATATTTAACAAATCTAATTAATGTAAATAATGACTTTTGTATCTTTTTTTTTATTGAACTGAAAAATATATACAAAAGATTGATGACTAGAACCATTACCACTTAACTAGAAAGCAAATAAAACACAGAGAAATTTGTGTTAAGGAAACTTTCCAGTCTGACCATCCAGGAGATAATCTGGCAGTCATAACTGCACCACTTGAGCCAGGACCAAAACCCCTTCACAGCAGGTAGCTACACTGAGCCAACTGTCCCACTTGAGTCCCTACACACCCCACACTCACACAGTCAGACAAGGGTACCTTATGAGGTGGACAACAGGCTTACCAAGATGTCTCAGACATCTTGGGCCTTCAAAGAGTTTAATTTTCATGGAAAAACTAACGAAATAACAGCTCACATTGGGTGCTTCTGAGGAAGGACCCTGAGCAAAGGAAAACCTGGACTTTTACACCCTCACAGTTTAAGTGCACCAGAGTCTGGGATCTCTGGCTCCTACTGTGTCTCTGAGCATCTAGTCCCCTGGCTGATGACACAGGTCCCTGTGCCCTTTGATGTACAGTGTTGTACAAAGTTCATGGCCCCTTGCCTGGAGCTCCTGCCACCCAGAGCTCAATCTGCAGCTGGCACCGCAAAGCAAGGTACTTCCACTGAATGTATACCTCAGCATTTGGTCATTTTCATGTAGAGGCTCTGGCAGAATCTATGTTTTTTAATTAACCATTCTGACATTATGAGTTAAGTCTGTTTGAAGTTTTAAAGAGAGCAAGTAAGATTATACCATTCAATAATGAATCAAAGTGGGGATATGTCTTAGTCATGATACCTGCTGATTTAGTTTAGTGGAAAACAACTGAAAATGATTGGAAGTGAGAAGGGAAAATATCCATCTTGGAAAAAAAAAATAAATGCTTTAATTTCAAAAGAGAAAAGGGAAAAAGGACAATCAATAGATATTTTTCCATTACGTGTGATACTTTTTTTTTTCCAACAACACAGTATCCTGCCAGTTCACAGTGGCAGTAGTAGGTTAATGTGGTTTTTTGGTGGGGAGGGGGTTTGTTTTTTTTTTATTTAATAATATACTTGCTTGTAATGCAAAGAAGCAGAATCAAAGTATTTTCTAGGAAAAAGCAAAGGTCAGGTTTGACCAGGTGCTCCAGAAATCTTTATCAAATATATCATTAGATGTAACTTTTCCACTTTGAATATGAGGTTGCATTTAAAGTGGACTTTCTCAAAATCTGAATTTGGATTTGATTTCATTTTGAAATTTGAATCTCCTTCCACAACTTGCAATCCTATAAACCACTAGACTAATCTCCACTTTTTACTCATTTATTCTGAGCTTGCAGCCTCATTTTTTAATTCTGTAATATACATAATGAATCAGCTACCATTTAACCCACTTCCAGTATGTTGGGGTTTTTATCATCTTTTTTTTTGTCTTCAGAACTCACACCCATTCACTATTTACCAAACATTATTTACAGTTTCCAGCAGTTCTCTACCTTTATCATCAATTTTTTATCACTGGATCACAGCTGAACCCAAGGGAGGAAGTTGTTATATGCAACTGAAATAGATACCAGCTCTGCATTTTCAAAGAACAATGTTACACAAAAGAAAGTTCTGCCCTGCAAATAATGACTAAAAAACCAAAAAACAAACCAAAAACTAACACTCATACAGGAAAGTCTTTACAATTCAGAAGGGATCTGAACTATTGTATGTAGTTAACCTATGTGAAGCATAACATTAGAAGCATGTTTTGCTAATCAACACAGTGTGGTTGATTTCAGAAGGTAGCAATTGTTATTATTTCCAACATAGAATTTCACTTCTTTACATTTATTTTGAATACTGTTGTTGACCTTAAGATATATCCACCTGAATAAGATATTCACATGCATAATATATGATTTCATTTTCTTTATATTGCTTAAAAGATTTCCCGAAGGCCAAGTAAATGAGTACATATATTTTGAAAAGCATATATAATAAATGACCAACAATAACCATTGGTTCCCTCCCTTCTATTAACTGAGTTCTCAAAGCAGTTTTCATGTGTTAATTAATTAACGCTCATGCATAGTCTATGAGATTAGGCAGTGTTATTAGTTCTGTTTTATATCAAGGATCTGACACTCAAGAAAAAAGGATTGGAAAAGCAAATTTTTTAGTAACAAACACTACATTAAAACAAGGAATTACCTGAACTGACCATACCATTTCCTTTCCATTTTGACCTTATAACAACCAACCTATTCTACATAATTTGCTAAATTCTACATTCATGGTTTCTTAAAAAAGAAAAGAAATACAGCAGCCTGGGTTACCATTCTGACCTTCTGGAATCAGGGAAAGGGGAATGAGGGAATGGCTGTGACCTGTGCTATGATCTGTGACCCAAAGAGAGAACATGTTTACTACTAGTGAAGTTGGAAAAGATGTCAGTCCACATATTCCTCATACTTTGTAAATGCATCCTGGATGGAGCAGACTATGAGATCAAAAGGCTGGAAAAAAGCAGTTTGCAGGAATTCATTACTGTTCAATACCCTTCACTTTTCAAAGCAGGAAGAACCTGGGACAAACAGAGATTTCAAAAAGTTCTTGAATTTTAGGAACTTAATTTATATATATATATATATTTCTGGCCTAAATGTAATGACTACTCTTAGAATTCTTTTTTTCTCAAAACTATTCACAGATTCCAGAAAGGCTGTGCCTGTTTCTCAGAAACTTTTAATATTTAATTAAACTTTTCAGAAAAGTAAGGAGGATGATTAGCAGAACTGCTGCCTTGGGCCTGTTTAAGAAATTTATTGAGAGAATTCCTTGGGAGTCATTCCTGAAGGGCAAAGGAGTCCACAAAGGCTTTAAGAAGGAAACCATGCATGTACAGAAGCAGGCCATACCCATCAGTCAAAAGATGAGCCAGTGAGGAAGAAGACCAGCCTGACTAAACAGGTAACTTTGTCTGGAACTCAGGAAAAAAAGAGAGTTTATGGCATTTTGAAGAAGGGACAGACAACTCAGGAGAACTACAAGGATATCATGAGGTTATGCAGGGAGAAAATTAGAAGGGTCAAAGCCCAGCTAGAACTGGCTACTGACCTAAGAGACAGTAAAGATGTTTCTATAAACATAAAAGCAACAAAAGGAGGCTTAAGGGGAATCTCTACCCTTTATTGGATGTGGGGGAGAAACATAATGAGAAAGGATGAGGAAAAGGCTGAGGTACCTAATGCTTTGTTTGTCTCAGTCTTTAATAACAAGAATACTTCTCTGCATACCCTACCCCCTGAGCTAGAAGACAAAGAGATAGGTAGCAGAACAAAACTCCCATTATCCAAGGTGAAATGGTCTATGACCTGCTACACCACTGAGGCTTGTACGAGTCCATAAGGCCTGATGAATCCACCCAAGACTACGGGCAAAGCGGGAAGAGGTGCTCACCCAGCTACTCTCCACCATCTATCAGTAGCCCTGACTAACCAGGGAGGTCCCAGTTGACTGAAGGTTGGCAAATGTGATGCCCATCTACAAGAAAGGCTGGAAGGAGGATCTGTGGAACTACCTGCCTGTCAATGTGACCTGATGCCAGAAAAGGTTATGGAGCAGATCATCTTGAATAGCAACATATGGCATGTGCAGGACAATCAGAGGATCAGTCTTAGACAGCATCGGTTTATGAAAGGCAGGTCCTGCTTGACTAATCTGACCTCTTTCTAAGACAAGTGAACCTTCTTAGTGGATGAGGGAAAGGCTGTTCTTGTCTACTTGGACATCAGTAAATCCTTTGGCACCATTTACCACAGCATTCTCCTGGAGAAACTGGATGTCCATGGCTTAGATGGGCGTACCCTTAACTGAGTAGAAAACTGGATGCATAGCTGGCCCCATAGAGGGGTGGTGAATGGAGTTACATCCAGCTGGCAGACAGTCCCAGCTGAACATGAGCTAGCAGTGTGCCCAGGTGGCCAAGAAGGCCAAGGGCATCCTGGCCTGTATCAGGACTAGTGTGGCCAACAGGACCAGGACAGTGATTGGTGCCCTGTACTCAGTACTGGCAAGGCTGCATTTTGAATCCTGTGCTCAGTTTTGGGCCACTCACTACAAGACAGACATTATGATGCTGGAGCATGTCCAGAGAAGGGCAATGAAGGTGGTGAAGGCTCTGGAGCACAAGTCTTATGAGGAACACCTGAAGGAGCTGGGGTTGTTTAGACTGGGAAAAGGAGGCTCAAAGAGGAACATTATTTGCTCTACTACCTGAAAGGAGGTTGTAGCCAGGTGGTAGTCAGTCTCTTCTCTCAGATAACAAGTGGGTTAGGGTACATTTAAGAGAAATACATTTAAATACATTTTAATTTCTCTTAAATACATTTAGAGAAAATGTCCTCAGAGTATTTAAAAGACATGTAGATGCAACACTTAGGGACATGGTTTATTGGTAGTCTAAATCATGAGTAACATTAATGTTTGGACTTGGTGATCTTACAGGTCTTTTCCAACCTGAATGATTCTATGATTCTGTGAGTATCAATGCAGGGTGTTCATCATGAAACTGTCACCAAAATGCAGAATGGAAGCTGGATTATATTGTCCAGCTTTGCCAGTCTGCTTCTCAGAAGTAATCTTTCCATACACTGAAGAACATTAGAAACTGGAATTACACCAAAACCTGCACTGGTTCTTAAGTCATCTAAGATTCTTTGAAAATCCATTCAAAATTTTTAAATATCCTTTGAATGTTCTGATTGGAAAAATGAATCTAAAAATTTACCACTGCTGTAAAATTTTAGTAATATACTATTTGTCTATTACCCTGAAAATTCCACCTAGTGCCTGAAAATATATATATACTTTTCTTGTTGCTTTTCAGATGTAAGGGCAAGCAGTTTTCAAAACATATTTCTTTGTTCTGAGTCTCCTAGAACATTTTTTTTAGACTTCAGCAGTTCCAGTTCAGGAAATGTGGGATTAAGACTTTCTGGGGTTCTCCTGTCCCTAATTTTTGTGCTTCCTTCCCCCTCCAACCCTGTCTGCAGCTAATCTATAATAAAGGTTAATTTTGAAAAGCGAGCTCCATAGTATTTACACAATGAAGTCAAACGCTGAATGAAACACACTTGTAAAAACAACAGCAGCCTTTTCCTTGTGCAATATAGGATGTGGTCAATCATTTGGCAATTTAGTTTTGGCACGTCATGAACTATTTATTTGTTAAGGCAATTTCTTGAGAATACAGAAACTCTGGGAGAGATTTTTTCCCTTTCTTTTATTTCTTTTTTTGTTCCTTTCTATTTCCTCCACTGGAAACTATTAAATTTGCAGAGCCTGATGTTTATTTCACACTGTAACGTGCACTATTGTATCGATAAATATTTAATGGTGCTGGGGTTCAGTGGATATAGCCTCATATGTTTCTTTTAAAAGGTGTTTTATTGCCTGGTGAATGCACTGTGGTCAACTGAGCAAGAAAAAAACAAACTCATACCAAAAACTTTCCACTACAAGCAGACACAGGGTACAGTTACAGTTTGAAGAGGGTGTGGAGGAAACAAGTAACCACATATTTTTCTGAGTCTCCATCCTGGCACTGAATAGTCAATTCCATTTGGGATAAACATCAGGGGCATTACATAGATCATAAAAGCATTTGAGCTCAGAAAGACAAGTGCTAGAAAAGATAAAGTTCTAAAAAGGAGCTTTCTTGAACAGACCTCAAAAAACCTGAAAGGTAAATCCATTCTTCCTTGAACCTTTGCACCTTCTGTGATAGATTTGCTGTGACACATGCAAGCTCAGACTGCAGGACTGGTTTAAATGCTCATGCAAAGTGTTTTCCAATATTTCTGGACAAACATTTATTGAAATTAAATTTTAAATATGATGTTAAATTATTTAAACATATCTGCCAAGCTGTTGGCATGCACTTTACCTAATGTTGCACTTGAAACTACCTGGAATCACTTTGGCAGGAGAGGATCATATAATAAAGCAAAAAAGCCTCAGTAATAGATAATAACAAAAAATTACATTATTCTCTTCCTTATAGTTGGTTCATATGCTACATATCTACAGCTCCACTAACTCTCTAAACAGGCTTGGAAGTTAAATTTTACCTTATCCAATTTTAAGAGGTAACTTAAAATGTCCGAGTAGAATATAATTTCTAGGAAAAACTTTGAAGACTCCTTAAATGAATATCTATTTCTAAATTAATCTTCAAGTCATACTCAGGTGTAATTTAATAAATCTGAAAAGCTGTTCATGTTTTTAAGGAATCTCTTATGGATTAGTAAGCAAACACCATCCTTACATCGAATTAGCATAAAACTCACATAAAAGCTTGTAATTCAGAAATTACATCAGAAATCTCTATCAAGCATAATAAATACGATCAGTGCATGGTATCTTGCAGGCAATTTTATTTTCTTATCTATGGTTAAGTCTCAGCAGTTATTAAGCTTACTCAATAGCTTAGTTATAAACTAAATACTTTAATTGAGGAATCTTTGAGGATATTACGTCAGCCTCAGTGGATTTGTTCTGTGAAAAAAACCATATGATACTGTGCCTGAAACATACTTGGTTCAACTTATGAGGAAAGAATAAAAATAACAAGAGGTCAAACAACCTGCTACTCTGATGGGAAATGATACAGATGAAAAATAAAGTCTAGATTAAAATAATGAAAAAGATGTTTAAAACCATGGTGCCAAAACAAAAGGAAAACCAATCTGCTTGCAGTGAATATTCTGAGCTATTGTCTTCTTTGCTTCATGGAATTTTAAATGTAGGACAATAAAAATTGCTTGAACTCAAGTTTCTACTACCCAATAAAAGATCACATTTGTGTATCACTAACCACAGGTCATAAATATAAATATAAATTCAAAAAATGCACACATTTACAATTAGGACCAGTGTTCTCTCAATAACAAGTATACATCAAGAATATTGTGTCAAATATTCAAAAATTCAGGTGAAAACCTGAATCACAAAGCATGTAGTGAGTTAATCAGTCTGGCATGTCTGAGTTCCCATGTCTTTTTAGTTCAACACTTTACATAATTTAGGTATTGAAAGTTGTAGATTGCTTTAAAGTTTATTGAACTGAATACAAACTAAAACATAGACATTCGGCATTAAATTAAACACCTGATGTGTCCAAGAAATATTATCCAGAGAATGTCCTCTTAGTAAAAGAATTGATTTCTCTATGACCATTTCCATACTTTGCTCAAAGCCTCAATTCATCACCACAGACAAAATTCTGTCTTTTTCTTCCAGTATTATTGAAGTGCAAACTTGAACTTGAAATCCAAGTGATGTGGAGTAATTTTCAGTGATGAATAGTGTCTTTTGCAGCAAAAATGAAAAAAAAGAGAAAAAAAGGGAAAAAAGTTATGCACACCTGCACATCTTATTTTACATATCTTATCAGGGTCTTCTTTGTCATATTTTTTAATAATTGTGCTATTTATTCAATTTTATTGTAAAAATCTTCTTTATCTTTGTATCACCAGGAAACAGTAACTAGGTGCTCAATAATAAGTCATAATACAGATGATCTTCCTTAAAAGGTACTTGAATATTGCTTTGTCTCCCTTTTACTTTGGTTCCAAGAATGTTGTCAGGATCCATTGTTATTATACAAAACTGTACTGAAGAAGCCCAAATATGTTTTTAAATGGCAGTCAACATCTCACTGTGCTCCGTAGAAATGAAGCTGTAGAAATGAAGCTAAAGAAATGAGTTCCCATTTGTCACCATAAATTATTGATTTAAACATCCACCGGTGTTGTACATTCAACTGCTGTGAAAAATACTTATGTTCAATATTCACATACAAAAAGTACTGCTTTCAAGAAGGCTGAGAATTGGGGCTCATGTGAGAAAAGACTATTTTTTTTCCCATAAATAGTTGTTTTATCACAAAAATTTGTACGATTTCAGTTTCCCTTCAAAACAATGGCTTTCAGTAACTTGGCACAAAGAAGACTGCCTGGATGTAACCAACTTTCACCTTTTTTAATTTGCAATGTTTGCAGCTAGAAATCAGATGAAATGCCTTCAAATTCTCTGGTTCCCACTGACTACATTGAGGGAATGCTACATCTCACAGGAAGCCAACAGAGCCAGTACCTCACACGACTGAACTCTATGACTTTTATGGCTTTCACAGAGAGATTTATCCAGTTTTTCTGGCTTTGCTTTTAGCTTAAAGTAAATTCTGCTATCTTCATTGTATTTCTGAACAGAATGAAAATGTTAAATACTGTAAATCATTCAAGGCAACTTTTACCCACAGGATTGCTAGAAATTTTAAACCAGAAGCTTGAGTTTATTTTGGTAAGCATCTACACTGAACCTCTGAACTTTCAAAGATTAACCTGTTGCAATGAAGGATGTGTGTGTTTTGCATGATAGCAAGAGAGAGAAAAAGAGATTCTCTTAAATGTCTGTCTCACTGAGCACATTAAGTACCTATAACTTTCTTTTGATAAGGATACCTTGTAGACCAAAAGTTAAAAGAGTAAAACTCTGAATCTCAGCAAGCAGAAGACTAGTTCCAGTTCTCTATGCATGTAATTTTCGTGTTATTTCTGGTTTCTACATTGAATGTCTCTTTTGACTGTATCACACTACTTCGTTATTGACATTAATTTTAGCCGTAATTGTAATTACACATTTTTAATTAATATGTGCTTTAAAATCTAGCTTATAAGCACAGAGGTAGAAAGATCATCCTCAGCAGTGGTGGCAGGATATCTTGGTGGCACTGAAAACAGGTAAATTCAGTATTTCAAGTGAAGACTATTACTGGGACCTTTTGCAATGCAATAGAAGTATGAAATGAGAAAAAAATACATATGTAGTGGAGAATAGAAAGTAGATCTGGAAATTATATGAAGGAAACAACAGTGCTGAAACCCCAGCATGTTGTAGATGCAGTATATATTGACACAGAGAAAACTCAGCAAAACATGCCTGAGCGTCATATTTCACTCCTATCTGACATAACAATGTGGGATACAGCAATCCACACTGACAAGCAATCTGCTCTCCATTCTGACGAGCAGGCCACGTCAGTGTCTTTCCGTACTCTCTAATTACATGAAACTTTGGTTTGCAAACTTGTATTTTTACTTTCAAAGAGATTTCTACAGACTCTTTTCTGAAGCTAGCTCTCTTCTGCAGCTCTCTTGCAATCATTGAAAGTACAATATACAGCTGCTACATTTTTCTGTCTCCCTCTTGGTCTAGTGAATAAATCACCTTTAACTCTTGCCATTGAATTCATCCCTCCCATGTTATACTTGCTTTGCAAAACTTGAATTTGAACTTGAAGTTTTCTCTACACATTTTGCCCTTGGATGCATCTTGATATAATTACCCTAGTTATTTTTTGTTCCTACTTGTTTAGATGTCATTTCCATAAACTAAAATAATTAGATTAAGAGATTCATAAATCTCATAGAAAATTACAATAATACAATTTACCAGATTATACTATTGCCAAAACTGTCTCTAGATATCCAAACTATTAGTGGGAGGGGTAAGGTTCTATCAAGTAATTTTGTCTTTTGCCAAAATTGATTTGAAATCAAATGAGACACAAGGAGATAAGACCACTTTTAAAGCCATGTCACATTGCAACAAGAGCAGAATTTCTACTGTGTGCTCAGATGCAACCCAAACCAGTTACTGTATATGACCAAGGAAAACAATATATCAGAAGGATGAGGAGAAAGAAACAACTGGAAGGAATAAGAATTTCCAAAGCCATATGAGTAATTTGGGAAAGGTCTCACTTTAATTACAGTTAGAAGAAATCTGTCATTGTCACTTTTCATAGACAGCACAAGTCAGTTCTGGACTTTAGCAATGGAGACTTCGTCTTCAGTTTTTCATAACAGTATTTTTCAAGGAAGAGAAAACATTGAAAAAGATCAGACAATTAAAAAGTAATTTTGCAAACTGTTACACAGAAAGACACATTAATTTAGAAAGTTTTGTACCTCAGTTTGAAACAGTTCCCAATTCCTTGTATTTCATTTAAGTTAGAATCAGGGTTATTTTGGGTGGGTTTGTTTTTTTTTTTGATAATGAGGAATTTGGCTTAAGTTGCTTGTACCTGTATTGACTCAGACTTTGATCCACCACCATGCAAATTAGCAGCCATATCTGCTGGCAACCAAAACAGTAATGAACAATTTCTAGACAGATGAAATTTTAAAAAAATATTTTGTGTCCAAGATGTTTATTAAAATACATAAGCCACTTGCACTTCACAGAAATGAACCATCTTAGAGAGCCTGATGTTTCCCAAAGATTTTGTATTTTATATTTCCCAGTTCTATTCATTCTTTTATATAAGATTATTTGCATTTGTGAAAATGTAACTTAGGGGTGAACAGCAGCTTGGTTCTTTTCAGTGTTAAATATAGTTGATCTCTTCATGTTTGTGAAATTCTCTAGGATTTGGAACATATAGTGGATCTTGCATTACTTTGATGACGCTAAAAATGATCATCTCCAGCATGTGGAATCCCAGAACATTCCCTGTGTTCTGGAGCTATGCACCTGGAAAGAAAAGATTTTCAGATCTCATGCTGCATCACTGCATGACAGATGCTGCCATTATTGTATTGCTTGAGGGTTTTTTGAGGAGGGAAGGGAGAGGGCAGGGGAAGGGTTAAAATGCATGAAAAATGGGCCTGTTCCTTCAGGGAGATGAATAAATCTCAAATAGGCCGTGGAGCTGCCTATGTCTTCTTGATCTTATTAGAAAGAATGTGTGTGGGCAGGAAGAGATGAGACTGGGATTTCTTGCTACAATGCTCTCTGGAGGATCACAAATCTGGTCATTTAAAAATGATTTATTTGGGTTTATTACACTAGTATTCTACAACTCCAATTTGTCTTTGCTCCTTTCATATTATTCTTGACCCCTTGGTGAAACACCCACGGAAGTCCAGATAGTTCTCTTTAACAATTCAACTAAGCCTTCTTTATTCATTTAACAATTCTGTTGTTCTTTCTCTTTTTCTCCCTTTTTTAAAAATGTTTATTTTCCTAGAACTTTTTCTCATAACCTTTCCCTTTCAGCTATTGATTTATAATTTCTCCAGAGACATCAATAATAATAGAAGAAATTACACTGTCATTTTGAAGAGGAATATTTTACATTTTGTTGAGGATCTCAAAGCACTTTCCTAACAAATGGTCTAAGCATTATAGTTCCCCTATGCATGCAGGAAATATTACTATCTTCATTGTACAGATAAAGCAGCAACAGAAAGTGACCTACCCAGGGTAAGACTACAAGCCAGAGAAAACATTTTGAATATTAGCAAAAAAATCCAGACAGTTGGTCTCAGAAGCTAGCCAGGAGACCATACTCTTTTAATTTAAATTGCCACATCACTGTGGCAAAACACTGTAACAGAAAACAGTCATTTATTGCTTTTCTTATGAAAGAAAAGAAAGGTAAGGGAAACACACAGACTCAATAACAGAATAAAGCAGTAAGAAATCTCACCACTTCATTTACAGCCAAAAGAGGGATTGGGAGCAAATGCTCAGGCTATTTAATGCTTACTGTGGATGCTTTGGTTTATTTTCTCTCAGTGTTGGTAAGGAAGGTGGTGATTTATCATTGTCCAAAGTAGGCATATAAATTGCAGCTACAAATCGTTCATACATAGGGAAATGCCATTTTTACAGGTGTATTTTTACTGTTGCAACAATAGGGTTTAGGCCTTGCCTGTGGCTGGCACCAGCAGGTACTGGGATGCAGCAGATGCTGGGAGCTCAGCCATCAGATTTCCTCTGTCCACCCCTCGTTTCTATGAATGAGGAATCAGCGAGGTACCACAAGCTTAGGAACATAGACAGTCTGACTGAAAATTATACCGTATTTATGGTTTCTCCTTTATGTTAAGCAAATTTCTTAAAACTTACTATCTTTGTTAGATATCAAAATCTTCCTGTGGAGATCCTTCAGCAGGGCCCCAGCACTGCTCTGCAGGGCCCAACTCTGCTAAAAGTACAAAGGTGACAAGGAGAGATGGAAAAAATTGTGCTGTTGAGGAACAAGCCTAAGAGGAAGAAAGAAAAATGGCACAACTGTGTGAAGGAAGCAGCCAATCCAGTAAGAAGACAGACATGAAGCACTATAAATATGTTCAGCTCACCACTTTCCTGGCCAGAAGAAGACATTGTCTTGTCCTTTGATTCTAAAAGTTACTGTTTCCATTTGATTTAGAGCCAGAACTCTGCCTATTCATTTTAGGCAGGCACCAGTTGCCAAAGGATTCCCACTCTGTATATTTTACTTCTGGCTCAGAAATGCATTTTATTAGTCCATAAATTAAGCTTATGAACGATCTTCAAGCTTCAAATTCACTGGGGATGGGAGGAAGGGTAGAAATTTTGAGCTGGATCAGAAAACTTATTTCTACTATGATTCAGAATGTTGTTGCCACTTGTAAGGAGTAAAGAGTGGGAAAAGCTCTTCTTTTTTATAAAATTTTAGTAGCAGAGCTGCATTTTGTAGAAAACCAACAGTCTTTAGAAATATAAACAAAAACATTTTGAAAGAATTGCCAGATTCTGAGTTTGGAAGCTTGAGAGTCATGTTATATTTTCTACTCTTTCCCTAAGATAACAAAATAATTTGTTAAGTCTTCAAAATCTAATACTCAATTAAAAATCAGAGTTTTTTTCCCTTTTTTTCTTTTTTCTTTTTTTTTTCTTTTTTTTTTTTTTGGAGGAGGGGCAGCGGGGAGGGTGTGGGAGGATGTGTGTGTGTGTGTTTATTGTTCAGTTTTTCATTTAATTTTAAAATACCTAAGCTTTACTTCACAGGAATTTGGGCTTGGAAACGCCACTTTCAAAACAAAGGGTTTAGGCACAGGGCCATTTGCAGTATGACAATTCTCCCAAGCCGCAGCTGGGCTGTTGAGCCAGACCCACGGAAACAGGCATCATTTAATCTCTGCCATCTAGCGGCAACCACTCTGAGTTCTCTGACTCCAGCTTCCAAGGTTTGTTTTTGCAGTCTCCATCTGACTTCTGTGAAACCTATCATTGCTCTTTGCAAACGAGGAAAACAACCTAGGTAATTAAGTTGAGTTAGAACTGTGGTCTGACTCATTCCAGCTGACTTCCTTTACTAAATTACATTTTGAGTACATTTCTTTAGGGTGTGTAATGTTCGTTCCAGTGGTTCCTGAAACCATTTCCAATATAGTTTAAGAAACAGATAAAAAATGAACCAGGAAGCAGACATTGGTGGTAAAAGCAAACCTTTAAGATTCAGTGATTTCAGTTCTCTTTCTGCTTTGATAAATGGTATGACCTTGGTAAATCATGCAAGTATTTGATCCTATTTATCACTTTCTAAAAGTGGGTTCAGTTTACTTATTAGCTTTAGGAGGGTTTTCTGAGGTTTAATTAAAGAATTACATGCTAAGCCTTTTAAAACATGACAATTAAAGAAGCTAGAGAAATGTAGATTATTGCTATATATATAATTATTTATTTATTGGGGTGATGCATTTCCCATTTTATTGATAGCCTGCAATTGGACATCTCCCTCAGATAAGACCCAGAATAAAACTCTCCTACATAGCAGGGTGGAACTTAGTGCATTTATGTTTTCCAGTCCTGAAACTTCTTCCATTGCAGTAAGGTCAGGATATTAATCTCTTAGTGCTCCCTGTTCCTGGGGGCAGTTTATGCTGTTAGTTCATTTTGCTTGTCTGCTAGGGACCTGTCTTCCTATGACTGTCAAACAATTGGAGCATGTTTTTTTTGTTTGTCTTGAGTTTTGTTTGGTTTGGTTTTGTTTTGTTTTTATTTTGTTTTGTTTTGTTTTCCCTCAGGCCAAAGAACTTCAAAATTACACACACTTATTTATGGTGTTGAATCCAAAAGTCCACATCAAATATCTATAATTTTAATTTGGTGTTTCAGTGGGTAAAATTTAGATGCCTCAAAATGGCAGTGCAGAAAGACTACAAAGAACATACAACCTAATAATAAGCAGAAAAAATACAGAAAGGTAGCCTGGTTAGTTTCTGGATCAAAGAACTCTATAAAACCTGAGAACTTATAAGAATTTTCTGGAGAACAGGTATTTGCACACATACAAATCCAAGTGACAAAATCAGGCTGCTTTTTTTCCTTTCCCCTTATCGTTTCATATTTCTCAACTAACATAGTCTTAAAAAAAGGAGAAAGAGGATTGCAGAGAAGCAAGATTTCCTACAAGCTAGCATTAGCTGTATTTTACTGAAAAATAAGTCTTATTTCCTCAAACTAACAAGACCAGTGAATATTCCAACCAAGAGAAATGCAAGACACTGTCTTGAGAACCACCACCAGTTATAAGTAGATAGATCCAGATCCATGCATAACATGTGGCTCTTTTCTCAACCAACAATTTAAAAGAATTTTCTAAACTGTACCTCAAATAACTTGGTAGAATTTTCTATAGCTTAGCTGTCTAGACAGCAGTAACCTCTAAAGTAACTGCTATAAAGCAGTTTCCTCTAAAGGGAAAGCATTTCCTAATGCAGGCTCCTCCAGATTTTGAAAGACGAAAAACTACTGAGTTCTATGTTTCAGCTATTACATTACTTTGTGTTTTTATCCTTCTCTGAGGTGTCCCCCTAAACCACTACCCAGTAAGGCCTTGTGATTGCAAAGTACAAATAAGCTGCAGGTGCTCAGATTTTGTGATTACTCTAACCTATTCAGTATCAACAAGGTACCTGTAAACTTAGACTCAGTTATTACTATCTTTTCCTGAGCTTCTATTAATTTTTTTAAAGCTGAATACTTTCACTTTCCCCCACACATGTGAAAAAATAAATAATTCTGATTTTTCTTATGGTCTAAACCAGAGCAGTGGTGTTAAATGAGGGCAAACAAGATATCAAACAACATTTTTTATGAATAGAAAATTTAGTAGTTCGGAATTCATCACAGAAAATGACTAAATGTGTAGACCTTTGGGCTATGTGAAGTAGAAGAGCTATTAGGAATCTCTTGGTATTTGTGTAAAAAATATACATAATCTTCCAAGGTAAAAGGACTGATTCAATCCTCAAGGGCAAGGTTTAAAGCCAGCATTTGTCTCTGTGATCATCTGCTGGCTCTGTTCCTTACTGAAAGCATAGCTGCTCTTGAGCAGAGCTGCCAGTGTGACTATCCAGTATTGTTTGATTTGAGTTACATTAATTTCTGGCTGGAGTTTTGAGGTGGATATCCAGAATTCCTGGAAGGCTTGGAGGCCAGCAACAATAGCAAGCATCACCTGATATGTATGCCAGCTTGAAATTCCCACTGCAAGCCGTTAATTTCTAAGGATGCCAATGAGTATAATGAGCAATTGGTGAAAACTCTTTATTTTTTCAGCTAGAAAAGCAAATCAAATTTCTTTTTAAATGAAATGACATCTCAAAACACAATCAGAAATTTGACTTTTTAAATGCTTAGAGATCTGCCTAGCATATTTGTTTTATTTATCTTTTTTATGTTGGCTGAGAGTAAAAAAATCCTCCTAACGATGCACCTGCATTGTAGATTCTATTGCTTAGAGTTTCTGATCACAGCTTTCTATCCCTCTCAGACATGTCACAACCTTGAGGAATTATGGTCATTTAATAAACATTGAGCATTTCCATGTTCAGCCTTCAAAGCAATGATACCAAAACTATTCCCAAGTGGCAGCTGAATTCACTTACTCAATTGCTTTCTCTATAGTAGTAGAGTATATACAAATCAGCTAAAGTTCACCTTTTTCAATAAAGCAGAGTTCATCATCCAAATAACTTTCTATAGGCCATTTTTTTGCATGCCATTTTATAACAAATGATTAAATATCAGTATAAAAATGAAGATCCTGAGAGAATAACAAAGGATTCAACTCAGAGCTGAGATATAGTTTGCAGAAAATATTTGCCGCTAGAATGCTTGAAGTAGACAATCTGTGATCAGCCTGCAGATATTCTGCACAACTGCAGAAACTACCTAGCTTTCTGTCCAGTAGCAGAATAAAACATTTCCAAGGGAAGCTTCTGTCACATTATGACCCTAACTGTACTTGGAAATAGTGAGGAATGAGCTAAAATGTAAGTTACAATTTCTCTTTGCTCTGTTCCCTAGTGACTTTTCTGTTCTCCAAACTACTTCATGGCTTAGTTTAATCCATTTCAAAACTGCAGTAGAAAAGTGCTCCTATTATGAAATCAAAGGATACATCCACACTGCCATGCAAAATGAATCTTTCAGACAGAGCTGGAATCTATGCACCTTACACAGAACAAAACATGACTCTGGTCACTGCAGAAAGAATCTATGTGGTAGATCTACAAGGAGAGTTTTTTCAGGTGCTGTTGTGCTTACAGAATATTCCAGACCTTCCTTCACAACAGGGGCTTTTTACATAACATTACCATCCATGCTTACTTCTTCCCTTTAGAAATACTATGCGATCATCAGAAACGCTGCCATTACCACACTGAGAGACAACTGAAGCTTAAATTCCACCTGGGTTTGGTCTGCCTACACAATTAAATATTTATAAATCTGAATCTCATAAGTATCCCTGAGTATCCCTTTTTTACAGGTATTTCGTAATTCCAAAATATTCATAAAGATGTTTCTAGGCAGTGTTCAAGTGTGTGAAGCAAGAGGAAAGAACTTATGGTGCACAAACCCATCCTCCGTTGTTGTCTCTTAAAGAAAAATAATAAAATCAGTTGTTAAACTAAGGCCCACAATTGGCTGAAATGTTTCTAGAGGAATTACGAAAGGTGATCACTGGGCTTGCAGAACACAGATTTTAATTGATTTTAATCAGTGAGTTTTAGGAGAAATGTCATATTTAACAAAAGGAAGTTAAAAAGAAATATAGTGGGGCATAGCATGAACTTCACCTTGAATGGTTCAGAGGCCACAGTTTGTGCAAGGAAATGTTTCATTATAAACTCTACAAATATGAAGGAAGTGTAAAGCTGTGTTTCGAGTGGAATTTTTGGGTGGGCTAAGAAGTGTCTTGGGCTTTTTTATGCTTTTTGCCCCTCTGGGGAAAACAAACCAAAAAAAAGGTTGTGAACACAGAAAAAAACCCTCGAAACAGACCGATTGTTAGTTGGAAAAGGAGGATATTTCATTTTCTTTTGAAATCTCTTTTCCAGAGATTTGTTTTATGTTACATCTGAGAAAGATCAGGAAAGATGAGGAAAAAACTGAGAGCACTCTTACATCAGTTTTGCCATCAGTGTTTGGGAAGGGGGAGGAGATTTACATGTATAGCTCCTTATCAACATTAATGGGAGCTCTGTGTGTAAATGCTAATATCAAAAGGGGAGAATAGAATTCTATGTACATCATAAAACTTTCAGTTGAAATTATATGGAGAGTGTGCACACATGCACTGAAAATAATTTTGGTTTAAGAGGATGTATTAAATTTCAATTAATTTACGGATGCACAGCTAGTTTGTTTTACAAAGGCCCAGGTAACACTGAAAATTAAAAAAAAGCATTAGTGTGATTGTAATTAAGAGACTTGTCCGGGCTTCAGGCAAATGGAGATCAGTTCTCTCTGTCATTAAAAGGAGCCAATCTCATTTCATGCAACCTTTTTGTGCTTCAGTCATGTACCAATAGACATTTGCAATTGTCAGCTCTGTGGGATTTGGATATGTTTAAACACATGCAAAAGCCAATACATTTGCAGTCAAATGTAAAGTAAACTAAATTAGATATAATGTATCTGTTCAATTTAGGAATTTCAGGCGTCAAATGAACATTGAAATTATTTTTGTATACCAAAACCTTTTTTAAAAAATATCTGTATTATGAAATTTAATTTTCCTAGAGTTTCTACCAGAATGGTTAATTTGCATATGCAGCATTTGTCTCACCTAACTGAACTAGTGGCTCATTGTGTCTCTCATACAGCCTTCAGAAATGGATTTTCTAAAACAGCTGTCAACCTGAGTTTCAAAGGAAAGGAATATGACACCTTCATAGGATAATTCAGGCTGAAAAGGACCTCATGAGGACCTCAGTCCAATCCTTTCTTCAAAGCAAACTTAGTTATGAGGCCAAATGAAGGCTCAGGACTTTATTCGCTTGGGGATTTGAAAAAAGCCAAGTCTGGAGACTGCTCAGCCACTGGACAAGCTGTTCCACTGCCTGAATGTCCCCCAGTGGCAGAGATTCTTCATATAACTAAATAGTCTTAGCCTCCGTTGTCTCAGCCTGTGTTGTCTGTCATCCTCCAACACTGCAATAATGCAAAAGTAATTGTCTTTATAATCCTGACAGTACATTTCAATTCTTGCCAATATTGGGGTGCTGCAACTAGCAACCCCACCAAAGTTGTCTCTCCTCCTGGCTGAACAAAACCTGATTTCTCATCCTATCCTTACAGGTCAAATTGACACAGGTCAAATGTTTCACCTCCCAACCATGGGAAACTACACTTGTACTGAAAGGTTTGAATTTCACTCAGATTTTACACAAATTTACATTCTCAGTAGAGCTCTGTCAACAAGTTAATTCACAGTCTCACACTGGCGAACTTCTTGGTAAACTGAACTCTCCTGAGGCAGCTGACATTTTGTGAATTGAAGCAGCATACCTCTGATTAGATCCATTCTACTGTATCATGAAGATTATGCTTCAGTATTTCCTTGTAATGCTTGCTTCAGTGAAAATCAAGAGTAAGTCAAATTTAAAAGTGAGATGTTCCTTTTGTGAATAAAACCAGTAACTTCTAAAGAGCTTGTGTGACAGATTTTCACATCCTCTTGATCATAGCTTACTCTAAATATATCATTGCCAATTATTCTCAAAATATCATATTGGGAAAAATATTTTTCCACTTTTTACCACCTGACCCACTTATCTCAAACACATATCTGATCCAGAAAAAAATATGTGCATAGATCGAACCTGAGTTGTATATTCTGCACATTAGTGGAGTCCAACATAATTCTGTACAACAAAGACTGACAGTAAGAAGTGGTAAACAAAATGTTGCGATATCCAAGGTTTGTTTCACATCACTCAATTCAATGTGAAACAAAAAACATGTATAAAACATTTATGCATGTACAGAAAAATTGGTACAGAATATGGAAAAAAAACAATAAGGAAACCCAAGTGCTTCTCACAACTGCATTCTAGGTTTGTCCAAGCTACTGTTGGAAAACTTGAAAACATCTGTACTTTTGTATGAGAGATAATAATTTTAAATCTATTTTACAGAGCTTGAGCCTTTGAATTTATTTTTGAGAACTTTTCTTTGAGAAAAAAAAAAAAAAAGAAAGGAAAGAGTGATTCTACCCTGTTTAGTTTACAGCCTGATGAAACTCAGCAGAGAATGGCGGCCAGCAGAAAAATTGTCGTAATGATTCAAAGGCAGCTACAGCATTTGAGAAGAGAAGAGATAATGGTCTAATAGTAAGGCTACTGAAGACCTTTTTGGGTTTGTTTGTTTGTTTTTCTTTTTTTTTTTTTAAGTTCTATGCCTTAATATCCACTATGGTGTGATTTATAAACAATAAGTGAAATCTACGGCCATGTTGTAATACATCATAGGTTCTTTTCTGTCAGTACACTAGGCATACAGCAACCAAATTGCTTTAAGCTTTTCTTCACATTTGGATCTGTTGGTTTATATACAGAAACTTTTTGCATATATTTGAGTAACTCCAGAATTTAGTTAAAAATTCCACACTATTCTCAAAATGAAAGAGTGAGTTACTCCACCAAATGTTACTTACCTTGTTAGCGTTCTCAGGCACAAGTACTTAATCCAAGAATTGCTCCATTTTGTGAGGAAAAAAACAAACAAACAAACAAAAACAACAAACCAACCAGCAGATAAAAAAGATCACATCAGTTACTAGGTTATGTAGATTTGTACCTAACTTTGTGAGGTTTTATCAACATTTGTGAGGGAAACTCAAAACATTTTTCTTTATCAATGAATCAAGTATTTCCCTTTTCCCCCCTCCTCTTTGTCATCCTTGTCTTTCTTCCTAACCTTTCCCACTAGCTTAAACAATCACTTTCACCATTATTTGTAATCTCTTTGGGCTTTAGTTAACTTTCCATGGTCTTGAAACTATACATTTGTTTATTCAGTATTATTTTTCAAAGAAATTTTTGCCTAAGTGCTAACTATTCTCTTAAACATGTATGCTATGAGGTATGTCACTGAGGGAATTGACAGAGTGAATTGCTTGGTGAAATTGTATTGTTTCTATTGAGAGTCTAATACATTAGCTTGTAAACTTTTTAATATTTAATAGTTAAAATTGTTGACATACACAGGGCCTGTTTGGTTCTTTTAGTTGCTTGTTGCAAGTTGCAAGTGTTTTTCTTCTGTGTTTTTAGTTTCAACTACAAGACTCTGGAATTCAATTCTCTTATTTCATCTAGTAACTGTCACTTTCTGGAAGCAGCTAGGATTGTCATTAGACAAAATCTAAGCTAATTTTTCTTAACAGGATTTTATATGTATACTTTAATGTTAATAGAGTAATTTTGTGCATGTCTTTCAGGAAAGTTAAACACAATAATTTAGTCCATATTGACTTATTAATTACATTAATCCTGGTTTTAATCTATGTGGTGCTAAGAAATATCAGGCTGTTTCAAGGCATCTCTTCGAATATCTTTGTCATTCTGAAATCTGTATTGAAAAATTCTGGAGATTCAAGTCTAAATGAACTTGATAATTAGTTCCACAAAATAGCAAAGAAAATGTCTTGTAGGGATGAAATTTTACTATCCTTCAGTAAAATCCTGACTAGCTTTCTAGCATTTTACAAAATTAATTTTTGATAGCTGGTAAATACTGGTGATCAGCCGACTCTGTGTTCAAACCAAACACAAATCCCTTTTGAATAAGTGATATATTTTGAATGTTTTAAAAGCCTTGGGTTAGGACACTTGGGCTATAGACTAAAGTCTGACAGAAAATTTTTAATCCAACTGTTCTTCCTGCTAGTGTAGGCACACTCCTTAACAGACTTTTGATCGATAGGAAAACTTTTATGTCCAGGCAGTAAGAGAATTACAGATGCTGTACATAAAATACTGAAAATCTTGTGGCCTCTTGTGTTGGACACACACCATTACCCCTCTTTGTACTGCAGCTGAACATATCAGATGCCTGCTGCCCCTTCATCTTAAAGATAGATGCTTTCCATCATGTTCCTTTATTATATTCATGACGTACCTTTGTTGAAGTAACACAAGCTAAATTTTGACATCATTTTGGATTGTTTGATGCTTTCTGTTTATCACTGCAGCATAAGACATAAAGCAGAAGGTACTATATACGTTAAATAGCTGTAAAAGGACCTAGCTGAGGGCTAGGTTAGTACCAACTTGTTGTTTAGGCTAATACAGTGCACAGGAGTTCATAATCTTAATTTTAGGGGTTTGGGCTATGTCAAGTGCATCAGAACCTCTGAATCTGTGTATTTGAACTGAACTCTTATGACTAATGAATCTGGATATCAGTGTAGCTAGTACTGACAGCAGCACTCAGTCATGCAGATAATGACTGCTCTAGATTAGAACAAAGTTATTGATCTTTGTTTTCATGCTCTTTTTCCTTTTTTTTCTTTTCATGCACAATGAAAATGCTATTCAGAGAAAAAGTTTCACTTTATTTTCTTTGGAATGGCCTTTTACATTAAACAATATTAAAATAATCTGTTTCAGAGAAAGAACATATGGACAAGAAGAACAGTAAACCAAGAATTTCTTCATATAGCTGAAGAGAGTTCTGTAGCAAAATTGACAAAGTAACACTTTCTCGGCTGTGTGTGTTAGCCCTCAGGGTCTTGGTTGTACAATCAGCAAAATTTAACCTCAGGGAGCAGAACTATATTGTACACATATGTAATGCACTAGAAGTGAAACAGCGGAGCGACAGCTCTAATACGTGCTGCAGGGCAACATCCTACAATGTGAATGGAATTGCTCTGCGTCTGGAATTTCAGGGAAATCAAATAACTTACTGTTATGTGCCTGTGAAAATTTCATCATTTCTGTTGTTTGCCACTCTACCCCTTGCACATATTTTATTAAAAATGATTCACATTCATCCTTGAGTAGCCACAAGCTGTTTAGGCTCTAGACCCAGATAGCAAGCTATAGACAGTTCAGCACAGTACTCTTAAAATGTAAAGAAGGCTAGAATATGGTGTATGGCATTGCTGTACATTCTGACTGTTGTCCTTCCTTCTGTTTCTTCTTGCTTTTCTATATATTCTGTACCTTCGCTTTAATGTTATTCTACTCCTGCAATTGGGCTACATAGGACAAAAATATTCTAAATAAAAGACAATTAACTTTCATGCAAGACTAATACTTGGGCAATCCAAGTAACACTCAGCTGGTTGGGATTTGGCAGAGATGTTCCAAATATAATTTGAGATTTTCCCTTGGAGAAACTATATTGAAACTCCGCGTTTACAAGCACAGCATTGTAAAACACATCAAAGAAAAAATGTCCTTTTGAAGCATTCATTAAACTATGCACTTTTTGCATTCTTACAGCTTTTTGTCTTATCTATGCATGATGTCTTAATTTAGTGTGAGTGGAGAGTGAGACCTGCCTGTCAACTTCACTGCACAAAAAATCAGAACCAATGTGACTTGCTCTGAAAATTTTCATCTGCAAGGTGATGAATTCTTCTATTTTCCTTTACCTACCATCATACTGAATATCAAACATGATAACTGAAAAAAAACAAAAAACCAAAAAACAAAGAAAGAAAATTCTTCTCTGTGTTAACACATGGAATGCAGCAGGGGAGGACTGTTCTGGGATTCTGACTTCCTGGAAAACAGGAGTTCAAAGTTACAAATTTATTTTCAGTGACCCCACATTATTAATAGACTGCTAATGGGTTCCTGACTATTTAAATATTAAGAAATAAAAGCTCACTCTTTGGTGCTCATTTGGAATATGATTACTCAATTCAATGTCAACTTCTATGGTTGTTAATCTCTATGGACTAAATTCAGCATAGCATATGTAGGTCAACAGACAAAACCTCCATTGAAATCAATAGAAGAAATAAATTACTCTGGTATAGCATGTCAGTCTGCATTTGATTTGCTGATACATGATTACACTGAACTGTTAGCTTCATTTGCTTTTATTGATTGTTACTGTGAAATGCTTACTAATTACAGATCAGATTTTTAAAAGTGTTTAATTGCATACTTTACACCAGTGTTAAATTCCATACATTGACTGTCTGTGAACCATGTTCTAGGGAGTTACATCTCTATGCCATACCTGTTTTCTCTAATATTAGGGGCCATATCATTAGTTCAATGAAAGCTGACTCTAGAACTGCAGCTGGAGAGATGGAGAAGAGAAGCTATCTGTATTTTCACGGTTTGAATGCTACAGGCAGGATCAAAAACTGTTGTAAAAGAATTGTGTGATTCAGGTCCAGACTTTGAACACTACACATTCCAAGCAGTTTGTGTCTCAGGTCTGCGTCAAGCAAAGATTTGCCACTTCATCTACCACCTTAGTAGTTAACCCTTATTTAAGTGCTCAAGTCTTAAGAGCAGAAACAAAAACTCAGTCAGAACCCTTAGACCCTTACCTAATTTAGAACTCATACGCACCTTCTTCTAGGAAATGGGAGATATCCACTCTTAGACAACTCAGGGAGTAACACCTCCTTGACAAGGCTGTGGTTATGAAAGTACTCTATGACAGGCAGATGTTGTCATCAACACTCAGTGGCAATAAATGGGAGGATCCAAATTCAGTGAGTTTCCTCATACAATTAAGAAATTTAGGCATGACCGCACTTGCCATCCAGAGCTCAGTCATGTTTGGAGGAAAGAGTTCTCTGGTTAGGGTGAAACTGTACAGACCTCCAGGAATTAATCAGATTTGGAAGTGGGTATTGTACATGTTTTTTATTTTGTATTCTCAGTGGCAATTTATATGTATTGCAATTTGATTCCCTTTTTCAGTATCTAAATTTCTCTCTTGACTTCTCTACTTGTGTTTGAACTTAGACCGTCATTTACAAATAAGACTAAAATATATAGAGAGATTTAATGTCTCTGCCCTCCATATTTATGGATGTTCTCTTTGAAAAGTGTTTTAACTTTGAGTCAGTCTGTACTCAATCTTTTTTCAAACGATATTCCACTGAAGTGGAAGGAGGCCTGTAAGAGGTACAAGTATGAATAAAATGACAATAAAAAAGAACCAATAAAATTACTGGAACTTTAGCTAACCAATTTCAAATCTGAAAACAAAACTTGAACTAAGAGCTGGTTCTTATTTTATTCAAGTTACTCTGTTAATGCCTATAAAAATATAAATCATACATCTTGCTAATGTGTTCTATCTGGAGACTGTTAAATCATTCTGCAATAATATTGTCCTGAGTACCTTTGTGAGCAATGTGGATTTAAAAGGGTCTGATGGTCAAGACTATCTGAAATGTGTCCAATAACCACAGAAATGAGACATAATTGAGGCAAACACTGGAGAAATGTGTTAAATCTGCCAGGCTTTGCATTATAACACCAGGTAAAAACTCTCCCTTGGGCATCACCTGGCATAAGAGTTCTCAGGTCTGAGGGAAAGTAAAATATCCAAATGCTCAATATTTTTTTTTGAGTCACAAAAATATACAGAAAAATCAGTCACTGTTCTGTCTGCTTCTGCAAATCTGAAATGAGATTAATTTTTTTTAAACATAGCATTTGAATAGTAAATACTCCTAGCTAACTCAATTTCTAATCTTGTTGAGGGCTCTGAGTAGAAGTTTAAATCAGAAGTGATGAGGAAGTTCTGATATTTCAGTTCAAACTTATTAAATATTTGAGGGCACACGGTATCTGTTTATCATGACATAACAAACCTGTGTGCTTTAGGTGTAGCTAACCAGTTATGTGACCAGTTTCAAGATGGAAACAGCGGGTTGGTTAGTCTGATCCTTTATGCCTTCGAGCGTAAAGTAGCCATGTCCCCTCATGCCTCTCAAGAGTGCCAAGTGCTGCAACAGGGTGAAAAACAATCCTCGTGGTCTAAGCGGTACTGCTTTTAAAACCTTTAACTTCTTGGGCTACATTGCTACAGAAATGACTAATGACACAATTGACTCCAGGGAAAGTGCAGGAGGCAGTATATTGCACCTTCTGTAGCAAGACGAAGTATAAACCACAAACCACAAATCATCCTCATGATTTGGAAGCTGGTAAATATTTTTCTGCCAGATTCCTAGACAGTTGTAAAAGAGGTAGGAGTGCCCAGGTGACAAGCTCCTCTATGGTCAGTCAAGAGTCATCTAGATTGAAAACAGAAAAAATGAAGTAAACTTTTTTTCCTATTGAAACTGGAGAAGTACTTGCCTGCTTTTTGCTACTAATGTGGAACTATGAATATTTGGCTCCAAACCAGTTCTGGGAAGAAAATTGCAGAAAGAATGCTTTCTCATATGGTATGTCTCTGACATGGGTAGAAGTAGAAAATGCTGTAAATTTTATGAGAAAAAGTATTTTGTGGTAGTTCATACCCCAAACATGAAGTCCTATATATTGAATACAACCTTTAGGTACCTACCCACTGTATGAAAAGCTGGGTCTTGATTCCCAGCCACTCTGATTTTGTGTCTCTCCTCTTGGAAAAGGTGTGAGGGAATTGACAAAGTGAGAAATGCACCAACAATCCTCACCACAGCTGTTATGACTCTGAGCATATCTAAGACTTCTCTAATTTATATTCACAGACAAATCAGTGCTTTACAATGTGGAAAATGGAGGAATCTACTTTTATCCATGCCGAAAAAACAGGATCAGTTCCCCAGATCTCTGAATTGTTAAAAGTTCTCTTGTTTTTGTAGAAATTCTATGCACCAGATGATCTACTTCAATTAATTAAAGGGAAGTATTGTTAATACTAACTACATTGTTTTGATTTCCTTTGAAATATTTCTGATTTCCTGTGCTCAAACAAACTCATTTTAGAATTGCTAGGGGAAAGGATAGTGAAATTTATAAAAGCAGAACAAGAACACCGAGCAGAGGCTAAAGGATGGGAGATTTATGTTTATAACTATGTGGGAGGAATCAGAGAATACAAATGATTTACAAAACCTATTGAAGTGCAAGAAGAAAAGGATATAAAATATCCATGAAAACATTTATGGGAGATATCAGAAAAAACATTGTCAGGGAAATTTGGCTGTGAGAGTCACTCCATAGGGGAAGTGGGAGGTGGAATGCCAATGGCTTTTGAGCAAAAAGACTGCCTATATTTCTAGCCTTGTTTTTTTCCTTTTTCTTAATAAAAGCATACTAGAATATAAAAGATTTTAAGGAACCTTCATTACTTAACTAGGAGATTAGTAGGAAGTGAGAACTGATCTCTTCACAAGGTAATGAATCATGATATCATCTAGAGGTGAAACAACAAAAACCACTAAGTTCCTAAGCAAGATTGCCCTTCAGTGGAAGTCATGAGGATGACATAGTTACAGTAAGTTTTGAAATACAGTGCTGGGCAGCTTTGAGCTTCTAGATGTAACGGTGGAAAGGAGCTGCCCAGGAAAGGCCACTGGTATAGGATGAGAAGCAGTTGTCTCTTCATGTCAGCACTTGTGCTACTTGTGCTGCTGGTTTCCACTGCAGCCATGTAAAGGTGAGAACGTCTAAATCAAGGATGGTCCCTCACTATTCAACCTACTGGCAGTTAGCACACATTGCATATGCTTAAAAAACACACTCTGCACTATTTTTACTTTCCAAGGCAGTGTTCTGAGCAGCATTCAGTGCAGCTAACTAATCTTGAAAACCCAGCAAGGATGTTGGAAGTAAACAGATGCAAACAAAGCTGCTTGAAAATTTTCAAATACATTTTTATGTAGATGAACATACTTTACACAACACTGAATGTATTCAAAACAAACTACTGGTTTTCCTTCTTTTATTTCCTTTTTCTATTCAACAAATCCTTCCCACAAAAGGAAAAACAGAGGAAAGAAAGGATGACTGGCAAAAATAAAGGTAAAATAAACAAAAATTATAAAATTAAAAAAGGAAATGTTTTCAAAATCACAGCAGATTAAGAAAAATATTCACAAAAAATTGAGAGAACACTGACCATATTGAAAAAATCTCTCTTAGATAATGTGTGTTTTAATATGTTTTTAGGGAAAGTCTAAATGAAAAAGAAAGGAAATCAAAACAAAGAGGAAAAAAAAAAGAAGAAAAAGACAGAAAAGATGTTCTTGTTGCTAAAATGTACCTATATAGATGTCTTGAATATTTTAGGTGTTAGGCAAATCAAGTATTAATTTTCCAGCTAAAATTATTATAGTCTTGAAGAAATGCATCTCATTCCCTCATAGGAAAAATATTCAGATTGTTTTGAAATCCAACTTAAAGAGAGAACTCAGTGATGAAATAAGTGTAGGTGATTTGACTGCAATAAAAATTTCTTAAGCAATGGGGTTATCACATTTCACAGCTTGCGTAGTAGCTCTTTTTTTCCTGTTTTGGTTGGTTGGTTGGTTTAGTGTGGTTTGGGGTTTTTTTGGGGAGGGGAAGTGGTTTCAGAATACGTACGTCTCTGTATAGACTTATTGGTTTTTTTCTATTAATGCCCTTTATAAACACTTAGAGGAGCAGACTATACTACATTTCTCTCTGTCCCTGCTGTCACCAAGTCTTCTATTCTTTTTCAATCAAAAAGACAGGGCCATTTAATAAAGACAGAATGTACTGTACTTCTGTACTTCTAAACATGTCTCATCTCCTTGAGAGTATATCTTATGTACTCCTGTGTTGAATTTAGAATAGAGCCACGGACACTGAGCAACTTAAGTGTTAAAAAGTTGTCATCTCACAGTTGCAAGACTCAGTCTATATGACCCTGCACTACACTAGAGTGGAGAGTAAATCTTACATCATCTCGGTAAAAAAAACGGTATGAAAAATATTTTGTAATTTTCTTTAATATGTGATAAATAAATATAATTGCATTAGTAACTGAAATATTGAATTACAATCATCTTTCACAATTCATTGGTCTACTTTCAGGTGCGTCTCCATAACTTTGGAAATCTGTAAAGATGAAAAATTTTAAGAAAACTCCCTTTACTTTAAATTTATAAAAATTATGTTGTGCCCTACATACCTGTAAAGTTTTAAATGAGTGCAATTTGTGCACTAAAAGAAAAAAAAAAAGAGTTAAAATTGAGTGAAATGTACCATGGTTTTCAATTGCTTTCAATTACCATTAAACCTTTTTGAGAGCAATTTGCATAATGTTTCATAAACATGTAGGCAGATTAACCTTTTTAGTTAATTTATTCATTAGCAGTAAAAATTCAAAGCATCTCTTATGAGAAAATAATGCCTTGCTGTTAAATTACATGGAAACAAAAAAAATTGGAACATAGTTGCCTTACTTCTCCCTGTGTCAAAGCACAAAATAGTGGGCAGAATAAAGCTTTGCCTGTTAGCAGAGTGTTGATTAAATCGCCTGTTTGTGAACAATTAGCAGTATTACAAGAAGATTAGGTGAAGTATTAATTAGAGATGGGTTAGAGGTGTCTTGCCTGGAGCAGGTACCTGCCAATGCAGGAAATGGAAGAATGAAAAAAATATGAGAAAACACAGAGGGTTTGACCCTTTCCTGCCTTAAATTTTTTATAATCTCATACATTCTGTCAATGGAAAGTGTGGTAATTGAACACTGTTCTTCTGTCATTTTGTGATCCCTTTACAAGTCTGTAACTGGCTGCTTGAGATAGAAAGGAATGGTCAAATTCTTCTCTCCCCCATTGTGGTCTCCATCCTTCATTTTATCTGTGAATTCTTCAAATGTTACATTATAATCCATGTGTGGGAATGTAAAAAGCAGCTGAACTTTGTACACTTACATAATATTTTATTAGCCAGGTTCTTAAGCCATTTTATACAACACAAGATTAAACCCTTCTCACGAGCTGGAACTGAATCATTTGCAGATTGATCTTAAGGCACTGGCAGGTATATCACTTTGGGTAAAATTATATAACATCAGGTGACACAGGCCACAATAGCATGTAGAGGGCAGCTACTTAGTTGGTGGAGATAGTCAGAGTTTAAATGGGCAGTTTGACAGTTTACACCAGTTCTGGAACTTTCCACGTATATCTTCCTTAGGAAATAAAACAAAACCTTTTTGTACTTATGCAAGTGCAGACTGATCTGAATTCACACACGCTCTGTCATATGTTGTAATGCTGTCCATTGTCTTTAGAGTGTCCAAAACAAATATACAATTGAAATGAGTGGCCCCATCTTTATCTTATTTACCCAGCTATGTGTGTGAATATTTAGATTGAGTCATCTGTTATATAATATAACTCTATTAGATCTATAATAGTTTCCAACTTTAAATGTCAGATGAATCAAGCTGATACTTTTACACTTTCTCATATGTTTTTATGAGTTTACATCTGTAAGAGAAATACGGATCAAGGTTTCAAAGTGAAGGAAATTCCACAAGCCCTTCTGGTGACACAAAATAGGCAGATTGTACAGGTGGCATGAAAATGTTAAAATCACTAAGTGCACAGGTATGCATAAGCATTACATTACCTGATATTAATTATTATTCATGGTCCTTTTGCATTGCTGTCATGCACTGCTAATGGAATGTGGTTGACTTAACTGATCTAAGTTTCCCACAAAAGTTGCAACAATTTCAAACCAGACTGAAAAGAGCTCATAAAAATAAATGGATTCTCTACAGAAATTTAAAACAGATTAAATGTTTAAGGATAATTCTTTAGCTTTTAAAATGTTTACCAAATGTCTAGTTGAATTATGTATTAAAAAGCTCTCTTTCAACAAATAAACACAAAATAAAATCAGAAAATGAAACAATGTATTATTAAATTTAGGGCTCTAAAAGTCTAGGGGAAAACACAGTGGTTTTTCCTAGAAAGGTCTCATGTGAAATTGGCACTACACTTGCTGTGTTTAGTTTGTTTTGTTTTTTACCATGCCTTACAAACCACTGAAAGCAGCTTTGAAATAAATAAAATTTGTAGCACAAACAAGATTCTTGAACTCTGTCTATATTTATGATCAAATGAGTGTGTCACAGTAAAGAAACTCCTCTTGTCACAGTTACTGGAGTGCAGAGTCAAATCAGAGTTAAGTCTCAACATAAAACTCCTTTAATGTTTTACTTTCTCACTCTGTTCAGTTTTTTCCCCTTTCAAGCCACTCTCTGAATTCCCATGGTTGACCATCAAAGGAGGGAAGACATTTTTCCCAGACAGGTCTGTCTTCACTAATTTTTTGTGTTCCACTAAAAGTACATTTCAAACATTGAGGTAAGACGCTACCCTCGCCTTATGTCCATGCCTGGATTGCAGAGTAATGTGCAGGTGTAGTTCTTAGGTTATAACTGGGAACTGTGGAAAGGCCTGCAGTCTAAACTGAAGTAGATACCTGCCCATTCTCCTATCAGTAACACATAGTTTATGGGTTGCCCAGAGAGGTTGTGTAGTCTCCATCCATGGCAATTTTCAAGACATTACTAAAACAGTCTTGCAAGAAGGGCAAGAAACATCTGTTGCAAAAAACAAATCAGGCACTTGCATGACACAGAAGAAGAAGGGCTGTATCACCAGGTCTAAACCCTCAATCAAGCATCATTGAATATGATTTTGCTGAAGTATGTGAGATCTGCACATCTGGCTTAAAACAAACAAATAAACTAACAAGACACTTTTCATTCCATACCCACTTCATACCTTGTCAGAACGATTAAGGTCCAAACAATGCTAGAGAAGCATGCAAGTTCAGAGGTTGACACAGCTAAATAGAAATCCATGAGGAAAACAGGGAGCTGTATCTTTGATAGCTAACATCTTCTACATTCTAGGGATGACTATCAGCCTTGCTCTATGTTGAAAAATAAGCAACCAATGAGCATAAAAGTAGGAATAGTCTACCATATACAAAAATCACTATGTTTACCATTCTACAAAAATGGTAATGTGGGATCTGCTTACTAAGAAAATGCCAAGTGCTTCAAATATGCATGTACAAAGGCTGTCAAACACTCTCTTTAAGCTAATGGATGTTTCACTGAAAGTTTCCACCATGTAATAGATCTGTGTTCTTTCTAGATCTATATTAGACATATAATTCCCTACAAAATGCCTGAAGCAGCTGAAGCAATCACCTCAAACACGATGATAAATTTCAGTGGTATGAAGCCTGAATATTGAATATAGGAATACTTTTGTATAAAGTCTACTTCAGGAACACATTGCTTTGACTTTCACCAAGAAATCAGTTTGTAAGATTATAAAACATTGAAGTCAACATCAGAAAGTGTCATAATCTTCCTGGCAGAATCCTAAATGCAATTTATTTTCAAAACACCCTAAGGAGAAAAATCCCCTAAGGAGTAATTAATATTATAACTGTGGCCCTTTGGGGTGTTTTTAGGAAGAGAATTGGAGTCAAATGGAAAACAAAGCTCACTCTTGTTAATAAAAGGGTTAAATATTAAGTCAAAGAGCAGAGAACTCTCTTAAAACTCTGGGGATAAGACCAGAAATCTATTTTAATTTTGAAGTGCCTGTCTTGAACAATTGCATATCCACCTTGACAGGAAAAGCTTCTCTTAATGTCTCCTCTTGGAGTAGCTTCCATTATTCTTCATCCATTAAGCATAAATCGTAGGAAATTAGACATATTTTAAGGGTCGTAAGCTCATTTCCCTCTTAAAACAAGCATGGTATAAAGTGTTTAAATGTAATGCAAACTAGTGTCTATTTAATCCAGTGGTGATTTATAATCATTGCAATGCATCTGTTTATTTCAATGCCCAATTCCAAATGCAGACTCCTCCTGCTTCCCAAAGAAAACAGAAACTCAAATGTATGTTTGGGAAGGAAATACCAGTGTTCAAACAAAGAGGTCTTAAACAGAAAATACTAAAGAAACATGATGGAAACACAAAAAAGGAGATGATTCTGCTATCATAGGTGAAATGAGATAGCCAGATATTTTCTAAATCAACTTTATATTTTCAGATATATTAACTTATTAAATATCAGTAAATGTGGTATTTTTAGACAAAACAAGATGATTGTACTGATGCCTAAAATCCTGGAAAATAGGCACTCAGACAAACATCAATTGGAGAAAGATAGACAATACCTTTATTCGGGAGATCGGAGACTCCGTGCCTCCGCTGGCCCCACCAATACGCGCGTAGATCAACGTCGAGGGTCCCCAGAACCGAGACGACGACGACGACGAAGACCCAGCCCTCAGTAGGGTTAACCTTTTTATACCCTTTTACCCAATTAACATATGAAATATCCATAACCAATCACTATTTCTAATTTCCCCGGTGGTCCACCCCTCAGGGTCCCGGGCCATGCCCCCCTGGACCCCCTCCAACAGTTTCTGGGCTCTCCTGTTGTTTTGACTTCAAGTTATCTTGCAGGTGTCTCTGAAAAACACCATGGCCTTCAAAGAGCTCAGGAATGCTGAGAAAATCCTCTCAGCAGCTCCAAACATCCCTTAATATGTGAGCAAGAAACCTATACCTCTAAAATCCCAAAAATCCACAAAATTCACCCCAAACCTTAGGCATCAGTACCTTATGTTACACCAGTCAGTGACCTCTTCAGTAATAGGGCATATAAAAGATTAAGGTTGAGTCACTTTACTGCCTAAATAAACCCAGAACCTGGGAAGGAATCTCTTCTTGACCTCCAAAGTGCTCTAACTCCTCAGTTATTCTGGACTGACATTGTATCCATTGGAGTTGCTCCACGAAATATCAATAGATATTCATAATTAAATATTCATAAGGGAAAATAATTAAAACTGTCCTCTATTAGCACAGTTGATTGGAGCACGCTCTCCCCCCTCCCTGTCCCCCTCCACGTGGCCGGGTGGCAGGCCACAGGATCCTCCCCAGGTCCCAGTAAGGAGGACTCACACACTCCAGGCACAGGAAGCAGAAAGAGGAATTTATTCACCTGGTCAGGCAATTTATAGACCACCTGGCCAGGGTAAAGGGGAGGGATACAAGGGAAACCAATCAGAACACGGCCTGAAGGGGTCTTGAATACTAATTAGGAAGGGGAGAGGTGTCTGTTCTAGAGGCCAGAGGAAAAGGGAGGTGGCTTTCTAAGGACCTGGGAGAAGGGAAAGGTGGCTTTCCAAAAGCCTGGAGAAAAAGGTAAACACAGCAATAAACCTCATAATACAGTACAGTAAAAAACTCAGGTTTAGTCTACTGCCACACTCTATATGTTCCCTGTCACTGGACTACTGAACAGTTATTAATCATGCTGTCGTATGAGTCATATCAACAAGAAGTATGCAGAGATCCTCATTTTTGCTGCATCCTGCTGGTATAGGATACTTATAGTTCATGTTGGTGAAAGCTCAAATGAGCACAGGTAGGACTTGAGCCTAGACCTTCACTGAACTTGGTAACTCTTTCTTGAACTGAAGTACCAGTTTTTATGTACCCAAGGAGAGGACTGATAAAGGCACCTGTCTCACACCAGTGAGTGCAGAGCAGGGGGAGGTACTTACCTCTGTTTCTGGGGGGTAAAAACCTTTTCTTGTACATGACTTTCATGAAGTTAGCCAATGTCAGGATTTCATTACTAGGTACCTAATTCTCCTCATAGGCAAGACACAGACATGTCGCTACTTTAGAATGACAAAGACTACTGAATAAAAGTAGTGCCATGTCATTTGCCATGACACGACTAAATCACTGCCTAACAATTAGTTTAGATTTTGCAATTCTTTCTGTTTTATTCAGTTGATTACATAGCTTTTGAATATCAATATAAATATAAAAGCTTAACATTTATTTTATATATATTATACTTAGAAACATAAGCATGCCATTCAGATGTCCATAGAGATGACATTTAGAGTTGTTTGTCAATGGCACAGAGAGATACAGATTAATGATAGGACCACCTAATGGTCTTCATCATCTCCTTTCAGATTATTTATTAATAATCTGCATTACAGTCTATCAAGACTGGAAAAAAGGAAGCAGAAACAAACAAAAAAATAAAATCATAAATGACCTCCCACTTTGAAATGTAATGTGGTGAGCTTGGCATGCAGCAGCCCAAGGCACATTCAGGGAGTCTCTGTATTTTAACCAGAATAACGCAGTTGTAAGGCTGTTCACATTTCTCATTCCTGTCTCTCCTCTCCTTCCTTTTTTCCTTCCTCCTGTTCTTTCCTCTTTTCTTATTTCTTTCTCTCCCTCCCTCCTTTCCTCCCTCACATCCTTCTGTCCTTCCATCCCCCGTAAACCTCTTAACTGGCAAGATATCTAACCCTGAGGTTTTCATTGTGAAACTTGGAAAAAAATGAAATCAAATCACCTTAAATGTTTCAAAGGGCATAGAGGACACCATATACCTAGCAATACACAGCTTGGAAGGTTAAAGCTTCAAAGAGTTTCAGGTTTTGGTCTTGACAGAATTTGGATAAGCCTTCTTGTTTATCTGAATTTTCTGAAAAAATATATACAGAGAGAGAGAGAGTGTATTTTGATCGTGAACAACTATGTTCGTATTGTAAGGTAATCACTGTTTCTTTCCGATAGAGTTTTATTTCACTGCATTCTCTGTAGATAACTCTTGAGATATTAACAAATGTTGTAAAATAGTGTGTGTGCGTGTGTGCATATATATGTGTATGTGCATGTGTGTGTTTTACTTTGGTTTGTAATAGCTCTTAGTGAATTCACCTTTTCTTAAGTGATTTAACATTCCACTTCCTAAAATAACAGCATATTTCAACATGAATGCTTAATTATTTTAAAAGTTTATTTGATTTCATAGCTTCTTTATCTGTCATGTAGCTATTTTATGCTTCTTCCACTTATATGAGTTTAGATTGTGTTTAAGTTCATATAAACACAATACAGAAATACTGAAAATAGCCATTAGCCTAGACTGCTACATCAATTTAAAACCTGGTTCAGATGTTTCCAAAAGTGAAATAAATGGAATTCAACACTAGGTGAAGTGAGGCTGGGCATAGCAAAGTCACTGAATGCTAAAAATCAAAACAGCTCATGAATTCAAGCTACAAATATAAAATTAGGACTGCTGAGCTCTCCGACGGAAATGAGAAGGGAGTAATGTTTTATTCTTCCATTACTGGGTGAATATTTACATTATTATTAATAGGCCAACTTAAGAAGTTTATTTTAAAACTTAATCCCTTAGGAAGGAAAAAAAAATCACACTTTCTGTAATGGGAGTAAAAAAGAATAAGGGGGGAATGTAAGAACACAAGGATTTAGTTCTAAATTATGAAAGCATAATGCTGAATATAATAAAAATTGTTTCAGCTATGCATGGAAGTTCTTCAGCTGAGTTTGAGACTGGAGCTGTTTTTAACCATGAGCTCATTATTCTCAAGGAAGGCAAGGCCCAGATTTTGCCTGAAACAGTAAAACCAGTGCAAAATATACAATAAATGATAATAATATCTGTACTAAATATCTATATTCTGGTGTTGAACTAAGGGACTAGAAGACAGATGAACAGGAACTAAACTCCATATTTTCCTTATATCATGCAAATATGAGTTTCCCTATGCACAGCTCAGCAAATGAGCTTACATAAACTGCTTGTATCGACTTTTACTCATTATTATACTGGATTTTTTTTCTGAACTTGAAAAATTTCTTCAAAATACCTATTTTTTTTTTCTTTGCAAGGATGGGTATTAATGGTATTTGCTTGTGGCAGGGCAAATAGTATAGATATTTGAACTGAACAGGGATACTCTGCATTCAAGACATGATTCCTAATTTATAGTAATCAGAGGACCTCCTAAGTGTTGTGAACACAGTAGGCTAGAGACCCAAACTCCTGGATTAACACCAACATGTAACAGAAAAAAATGCTCAGAAGTTGCTTTCCACTACAAAAGTCCCAAAATGAACACAACAAAAGCAAGATGGTGACATCTGTAACACACTACTGAATATTAGCTACAGCTTCCAAGATACTTTTTTACATTGAGGCATGTTTTGTGAGTCACTCCATCAAAAGGAGGAGGAATACTTGTAAAGTAAATATTATATTTAAGTAGTTGAACTGGTTCCCAGCCCTGTAACATCTGAACACCTTTCTCATAAACCAGGTCACAATGACTGCAGCAATTCATATACCCTTTGGCACTTCTCTTTTGAGTTACTCCTTTGCATGAAGTGTTTTCATAGCTCAGGCAGGAGCAAGGTTGGTTTATGTTATGAATATGCCTGTGTTTCAGGTGGAAGTCTTTTATCAAGGAAAAAGATTTGGCAGTACTCCATAAATGTAATGAAACACCAGCTTTGTTCTGTGTACTTTGGAAATTTATTCCACAATCAGTTCCACCAAGGTGTACGTTATTAGCATGTCTCAGTGCTACATACTGCCTACAGGTAAATTAAGTCCCTCTTACACATCCGCAGTACTAGAACAAAACCATGGTGCTGTCCAAAGGGGCAGTGTGAATCACCAGATTGGAATCTCACAGATGATTGTCGAATTATTGGGTCAGAACCAAGCCAAGCATGTGTGTGGAAGGGCTGGGCTGTATCCCACATGGCAGCCCTGGAGCTCACATGGCAGGTGTGCAGCCTCATGGGGCAGCCCCGCAGCAGCTGTCAGTCAAAAGGCAGCCTAGAAGCCCTGCCTGAGAGGGATGGCCACAGGGGCCAGAGGACATAAATACAGCAACACATGGTCTCCACTTCTCTCTCTACTGGGACCTACCTCCACCATGTGAATCTGGACTTCCATAGGATTCTCTTGCAGTAGCTATTTAAGAATCTATTTTTCTCTTTTTTCTACTCTCTTATTACTTTCTCTTAATCTCTTTCTTTCTTTACTGCTTTCTTAATATTTTGGGTAACTTAAAACTGGTGGGTTGCATTTTCACTAGGTTGTATGGGTTAACAAGTCATGGCTTTGTGGAATGTTTTGTTTTGATTGCATGTTATCCTTTTAAACTTTTGTCAAGATCCTTATTTTCTCTCATATTTCATCAGTAAAATTATCTCCTGAGGAAACATGTACAGCATTCTCTCTTTATGCTACTGAAGGTATTGAAGACCTAAAAGCTCTGCAAAAGTTTGGTTGGTAAACTTTTGGAGTCTTGTGTATATTTTTAAAAGTAAAATTTCTGATTGAGCTTGTGGCTCCATAACTGAGGACTTACAGGCACACCTCTCCTCCCTCCTCTCATTGCATATTTCCCAGTTCTTCTGTCCTGTCCATAAGGGCTTTCATGCAGATTCTTTTTCCCAGAATAGGATCCAGGTACTGGCACAGCTAAAAACTAATCTCTCAATCTTTACTTTGCCTAGCAGCCCCCTTTTGATCAGTTTTTTTCTTGCCATCTCAGATATGGACTTCTGAAATATATCTGGGAAGAGGCACAGACCATCTGTTTATATTCTTGGAGATTTATTCAGAATTCAAGTGACCATATAACCACAGCTTACATTAGGTTAGTTTTCTCTGAGCTCCTGCTGCAGTTAAGGGAGAAAGCGTGGTTCCTGTTATGATTTACCATCCATAACAGGTTAACATAGAATCTGTGAACTGCCCTCTGAACCTAGGCTCAGATGTTTAAAGGAAGTAATCCCCTAAGAGTCAATGCACACTTTGTTTTCATCTCTCATGTGTTTTAGCTAATGCTGTATGATTAGTTTGGTATGAAGATAGTAGAACTGGCCCAGAGTCCCAATGAACTCGAGCTTTTTTGTCAGATTGTAAAGGATGTAACTCGATTCTGACATTTCCTATTCTGCATTAGAGAGAATAGAGAATTTATATCTATGTTCTCCAGATAAGCAGAAACATCTAGATGCACCTTTCAGAATGTAAGGGACCCCATAAATACTAATACAATGACTGCACAACAGCAATGAAACTATTCACACCACAGTAAAGAACAATAAAAGGGAACAACATGTCATGAATATTGTTGTGCACTGTTGCTGAAAGTACTCTATATAATGACAAAAAGTTGTAATGGTAGTTTTTCAACATCACTGTCATTCACTAAAAGTGTATTTTGTTATCTATTTTTTAAATTCTTTGTGTGGAGCTAGAAAGCATCATTTTTCTTGTCCTGTAGATCACTTTTTTTAATTTCTCTATTGCCTCATTTAGGCTATGTGCAAACTGTGAGACCTATGAGGATTTCTGGGCTTCGATAGCCTGACTCACACATCAGAATGAGATTTGGACTTAAGCTATTTGTCTCATCCTGTGTGCCCTGATTTCTGCAGAAATGAAACCCAGGTGAGTGCACAGACAGGAGCTACAAAATGCTTATTGTTCAGACCCTCAGCACAGACACTTGTCATGTGCTAAATAAGCCATATTAAAACCTAGTCCCTGACTAATCCATTATGTTTTTTCAACAGATTCTCTGATTTGTTCTTTTACCAAAGCAAGACAGATGTTTGCATTGAACATGGCTTTTCCTACAATTAGAATTCAACTATCAATACTGAACATAAAAGCTCACAGGCTAATCTTGTATTTTACGACATACTGCTAACACTTTTGCAATTCAATTAATTTGGGCCTCAGTATAAGTTGGTTTGCTTCTACCAATTGCAAAAATGGACAGCTTTATTGAAGTTGTTTAGAATTTAATATTTTGCTTCTAATCTTACAAGTTACATAAATGCACTATGTCTGGGATACTTCTGGTAGGCTTCTACTGTGAGCTGGCTCTAAAGTATGGACAAATTGCACAGTAAAATTTGCCCCTTTCTCCTCACCAGAAACCCAGCTTTAGTGCACTCAGACACCCAGCTTTACACCAGTAACAATGATATTTCCAACTTCAGAAGTCAGGTGTTCTCCTGTTTGGACACTCCTTACAGTAGATGTGGAAAACCCTTCTCAACAGGCCCATGCAGAAGGCAGAGGATTTTTTTAGGAAGTTAGAATTTCATGAATCTAAGGAATGCTTTGAAATAGTGTAGTCATTTTCTAGAGGATACTGTGTTGGCTAAATGCCTGTTATCCTGGAATTGTACAGGATGCATATTCAAAAAGTTTGCTGAAGGAAAAAGAAGAATGAGTTGGGCGTATATGAGTCATTTACCTGAATCAGGGTAACATCTCAACCTTTATGAAAGAAAAATATGGAAAGTTACGTTTTACCTACCAGGGGAATATAGGAAAATTTGGCTAAAAGTTAAGACTAAGTTCCAGCACCTTTGATTGTCATGTTAACTGATAGAAAATATGAGAAACTTATTTTAGAGAGGGAATGAGAAAAGAACAGTGGAAAAAAAAAGACAAATGTATAAAAAAGTAAAATGCTTTGGTAGCCAGAATGGTCAAGGTGTTCTGAGAGGAATTAAGCACAGAATGCCAGCTGGTCAAAGGAGTTGATTGTCCTGATCTCCTCTGTACTGTACAGCTTCACATTGAGTAGTGTGTACAGTTTTGGGCACCACAACACAAAAAAGACATTAAGCTGTTAGAGAGCATCCAAAGGAGGGCCACGAGGATGGCAAAGAGTCTTATGGGAAGCCTTATTATAAGAAGCAGCAGAGGTCACTTGGTTTGTTCAGCCTGGAGGAGACTGAGGTTGAGTCTACAACTTCCTCATGAGAGAAAAAGGAGGGGCAGGTGACCACTGGTCAGTGTGGTGACCAGTGAAAGGACTAGAGGAAATGGCATGGAGCAGAGTCAGGGGAGGTTTATGTTCAGGTAAAAGTTTTTTACCCAGAGGGTGATTGTGCTCTGGAATGGGCTCCTCAGCTGTCACAGCACCAACCTTGACAGAGCTCAAGAAATATTTGGACAGTGCTCTCCATGTGGTGTGATCCTTGGAGTGTTCTGCACAGAACCAGGAATTGGACTCAGTGATCCTAATGAGTCCCTTCTAACTCACCATATTCTATGATTCTTTAGTTCTGAGAGCACATGTCCCAAATGAACTTTAGTTTGGATGACATTGTAGTAAATTAATTTAAAAAATAAAAAAGAAAATTAAGCTGGTGAAAGTAACAGCCTTCTTTTTGACTAAATAAAGAAAAATAAGTATGGATTTTTCTATAATGACTAATACAGCAGAAACTATTACTCCAATGAGAGACCAACGTGACAAGGACAGAGAAGGACTTGAAATATGTGCACTGGGGAGTTTTCCAGACCTTAAAATTCATATTTATTTTATTGTGTGGCCATATGTTTCCATTAATGAAAAAGACCAGAGAAGGCTGTTGAAAGCCAAAGAGATAACAGGAAAAATGTTGCTAAGGTATCTTTGAGGGAAAATTTAAATAAAACTTTTTGGAGCAGATGGATACTTAGAGAAACCAATATGTCCCCTAATATATATCCTCAAACATTTTCACTGGAAAATTACCAACAACTTCTATTAGACTCTGGTATTGTAAGGATTTTGAAGCTGTTGGTTCTGCTGGATTTCAGACCCTCTCTGAGACTGAAATATTTTATTGAGGATGGAAAAGTTAGTGGGAAACAGAAGCAGCAAGTTCAGACGTATTTTATGGAGGAAAAAAAAGACACCATTTTCATGGAAGTATGCTTTTGTATAAATAAACTAGAAGAGAAAAAATAGTGTAGATATATAAATTGCATATATTAGTTACCACTAAATTGTATATTAATCAATGGTTTCATCAATAAACATTCCAAAATTAATGCAGGAATCTGAAGACTTATGTATGATCTGATAGACAAGAAACAAACTCGTAACAAGTCAGATTCTGTTAATACTCACTAATGATTTTGCCTATTTACGTTCATGAACTCAGCAATAGCCAAAGAATTAGAGACAGTAATAAAACACTAGGTACTACAATTGTGTAATTAGCACAAGTGTGTATCTACTTGAGTAAAGACTATCATGTGATGCCAGATTCAACAGCAGACAATAAAATTCAAGCTTGTTGGCTGATAAGTCTAACAAGTTTCTCACCATTTAATCTGTGGTAGGGTGTGCTATTGTGTTCCTTTCCCAGACTTGGAGGGCCAGGGTGGCAGCAGCAAATGAGATTTTGGCTTAGTCCTGCCCTCTTGGCTTCACACAGGTCATGAGAAACCTGCAGGGGAGGACCAGTTTGGGATTTTTCTGGGTACAAAGACTATGGAGACAGGACTATTGTTAGAATTCAGGTAAGCATGAGGAAAGCAGTAAACCTGCCACAGAGGCTGAAAAAGGTATATTGCCTGGTTTTAGGCATCTAATATGCATATAGATTCTTATGGGCTCTGTACCCTCTTCTGTCTTTAAAACAAACAGAGAAAACGAGACACTCTGTATAGGGATAGGATATTATTCTAACCACATAGAGATGAATCACAGCTATAAGGACATGAATTACACTGTAAAAACATTTCTGTGTCTCCACTATAAAAAAGACAGCTTAAGGGGATGTGGGTGTTTAGATCTGGATGGAACAGCTCCAGCCTGAAAGGGTCTTTCTTACTTGTAGCAACAAATAAATCAATTCTCAAATGTGATGAAAAGGAAAATGCTTTTCTAGTGACCTAGATAGTACTGTATGGATTGCATAAAACAGAACTAAACATGATCAGCTGCAAAGTGGTGAAACGTGAGGACCCATCTTGTGAGGACAAGGAAGGGAAGACTTCCCTTCAGAATTTTATTTCATCTGGCTCATTGACCAACTGTGAGTTTATGCTGTTTAAAGTGCTGCTTTCCTGTTCCCATATATATGCTTGTGACTTCCAAAATACACACCCTGTTAAACTGAGGAATTTTGATACCTACTTGTGTCTATATTTAAAAAACATAATAAAATGTGAGGAGTAGATTCACACAAAGTTTTTGGTGACTTAGGATCTTGTCACACAAAATTAACTCCTACCCTGACTTGGCTCTAAGAAATGTTCTGTCTATGTATGAGGAGCTTAGTGAGTCTAAGCTACTGTAAAGATATCTTTGCTGTATCAAGCCTGATTCAACTAAGTGTTTATTTAGGTAGAATGGGACTCACAATAACTTTGGTTTTGCTCTTTTCATCTGTTGTGGGTGATTCCTGTAAGGGAATCACGTAATAGAATGGATTTATGAAACCCAAGAAGAGATGAAGCAGGTAGGCGCCTTTGGAGAGTGCCCAGTCCCACTCTTCTGCTCAAAACAGGTTATTCAGGACCATGTCCAGCCAGGTTTTGAACATCTCTAAGGATGCAGACTACACAGTGCCTCTGGGGAAGCCATAAAAGAAGAAATTCTTTTCCTTATGCTTAAATTTAATGTCTTGTATTTCAACATACGCCTGTTGCCTCTTGTCTTACCACTGGACATCAATGGTTAAAGCTTGGCTCAGTCTTAACAGACTTGCGTCAGATATTTACACATATTTATAAGATCCCCCTTAAGACTTCTATTTGTTTACTTAAATGTGATAACAATAATTGCTAAACTAAATTATTAAGTTATTGTTACTGAACAATACATTAATAAACAATTATTACTAAACAAAAACTTCCTGTCAGCAGAAGTTATCCTTCCAAAGAATAATTTTATTTGCAGAGAATTAAAATAACTTTATCAATAGTAATTCTTTTCAATATCTTATGTGTAAATTTAAAGTATGTATATAAGGAAATTTTAATTTAAAACTTTTTCAACATTAAAAATACTTATTTAAAACATTTTTATTATTTAAATCTCTCCTGACTTTTATACTTTGTTTCTTACCAGGTCAAACAAGCTTTTCTTGGGTTAATAAGGGAGTTACCAGAAAGTTTTCAGTATAATACACCAAGTGATGTTTTGATTCATCTAAATCTCTGCTGATTATTTGGCCAGTTCTTAGATCAAGATCTGCAGTAGAAATTTATGTGATTTGGAGGTGAACTGTAAGACAGATCTGCACTTCTCATGTTACATGCAATTAGATATTTTCAAGAGGTTGCATTCACTACATGTCCAGTCAGGTATTTCTTCTTTTCAAGAGTTTTTGTAATATCTTTAACATGGTACCAAGGAAGGAAATATCAAATTAAGCCTCAGTGTTTTAAGATACTTCATTAGCTGCATTTGTAGATGCAGTTGTACCAATTATAGAGGACTGCAAATTTTGGCTTTAATTCTAGTTCTGTTTCTGTGAAATTATTAGTCACAATGGAAGTAAAATCAAAGAAAAATGTAAGTTTAGTTTTGACATATTATACCACGTTTGCAAAGAGCCAAATAAATTTATTCAAATGCATACATCATATTATGAATAGTACTTAAACTTTTAATCTCATTTTTTAGCTCACAGAATGCCTATAAAATATTTCATTTTAAAGCTTGGCCATTATAATTCAAAATAAAAAGAATATTGGCATTTATAATCTACATTCTGACATTAATTTATGAAGTATTTGACAGTTATAATTCAAGCTGCTGTGAATAGTTCTGATTTCTTACATAAATCACTTTATTAATTCTAGCTAGAGTATAAGCTAATAAACAGGATCATACTGTGCATCCTCTTGGAGCATAATTTTAAAGTTTGTCTTAGAAAAACTAAGGTAATTAATCCTATATTTTCAATCAACTTCCTGGGATTGTTTAAGATTTTAAAATTTAATAACTTTTCAGATACAAAAGCTTCCCTTCTTAATCTAAATTATCCTCTTTAGTGCTATTTTTTTTCAGGATTAATTTATATGACATTTTGAAATGTGGACCTTTCTGACATGGAAATGAGTTGTTATCATGCAGTACCCACAAGTAATATACAACTGCTTCAACCAAGAAACCAAAATTATTATATTTCTGCATAAACTTTAGTGTGAATGTAGCTCTGCAGAATGAAATCTGTTGTGAAAAAAGTAATCTGCAGATTACAACAAAGCAATTCTGTTTTATTGCCTAACACCTACCCTCATCCCACCAAGGAGTAGGAAAGTTGTTTTGGGTTTTTTAATGCTAATGGTGCTGAAGATTATATTTAAGAAGAATCAAGATGACAAAAATTTTAGTTTACAGAATCTGAGCTTAGTAACCATCTTGGTGGGCATATACAGGTTTGTACATGCACATATCCATATTTCTGGAGAAGATCGTTTCAAGGGACAGTGCCAACATTTGTTTTCAGTCAGTTTCAGAAGCAGCCAACCACTTCTATATCAGCCACACAGAATTTCTTCATTATTGTTTTACACTGTAGCCCAGGTTTTCCAGTATGTTATGTCACCTTCCTCATTGACTTCTTTGCATTAGAAAATCACTCATGGTAATCAACAGGAAAGAAATTTAGCAAACAAGGAATTACAGTTCTGAAAGAAAGTGGAAGTGTAGTAATCTAATAATCTTCTTGTATATTGGTATTATTTTGTCTAGAGGTGTAATCATCCTTACTAAAGGAATAGATCAGAGGTGAACTAAATCCCCAGAAGCCTTCAGGAGTGCTATACAGGCCAGGTGAGCAACAAGACTGTATATATCTTGTGCACAGAAAATGTTAAATTATGACAATGAGTTAAAATTCATAACTGTAATCCATAAATGTATATACATAGGAGGCATTTTCAATATCATTACTTCTGTGCAAATACCTCCGTAACACTCTACTAAATAGTGAAGGAGATAAATCTATTATTGTTTAATCACCAGTAAAGTTAAATTAATAACTTACACCAGTAAAAGAGAAGCGAAATCCAGTAGATGCATCCCTTTAAAACTAAGACTTTTCAACTCAAACATACAACTGAAGTAGCTTATACTTAATATTTGAGTGGATTATCTCATTCCTTCTATTTCTTCTCACAAAATAAGAGAGGAAAAGTGGCATTTTTACTTCTTGCAATGGTCAAGCATTCAGCAGGTTCCAACCTAATTAAAACGAGTCATAGAGCTGAAGCATTCTGTTTCACAATGGTAGGCATAAAGGAAGAGGCAGGGTATAAAACAAAAATTTCTCTGACTTCTGCACTCCAGTCATTGTTGTTGATGCTCTGTTTCTCATTTTTCTTCCACTCATTCCCCCCAACAAACAAAAAAAAAACACAAAAAAGTGCCAAATATTTTCTTGTGAAATTATAGTAGGAATTAAAAAAAGTGTTTCTGGGAAAAATATACACACTTCAGGGTATCAATATTTTTCAAGGGAAAAAAAAAGTATAGCATCAAAAACTAATTCCATCTTGTAACTTTACTGACTTTTCTGGGGATGTATGTTCTCTTCAGTCATTTCTGTTTTCAGTTGTGTATAGTGAAGATGTATTTAGCCTTAAATTGCCCCTAAATTAGCTATGTTTCATTAAAAAAAAAATCCCAACATGTGAATTGCAGAGCTGTAGCAGGATTGTCTGCTTTCCAAGGTACGTGGTCTGGAGCTTTGGCCTGGACCCAGGCCAGTGACCAGGGCCAGGGAGTAAGCTACATTAAAATTTTAAACACTCACAAAATTCAACAGCTTGGCTCAGCAAAGCTTCTAGATTAATATTGAAATATTTCTGTATTGCATGACCTTAGGAGCAAGTACTATGAACATTTTTTAGCTTAGGATTTTGATTTGGGATTTTATTTCAGGATGTGATGGATATTTGTGGAGTTGTGAAATGGGGGCACCTTTTTGAAGAGGCATTTGTGATCTTTGGAGATTTCTTCCTATATTGCATCATGCATTCTTCTTGGGAAAAAGAACAGCTGGGAAACACTACAGAGCAAGACTGAGTAGCCATATAAAGGTTTAGAGTACTTCCATTTGTACATCTCTAATGCTTGAAAATTGCATGTCAACTACCTACACATATGAACCACAGATTTTGAAAGGGTTATCGTTCGTGTACCTGTGTCATGAATATCTCAGAGCTATATGCCAGAATGCTCATTCACACAAACAAATCACAAATGTTATCCCACTATGTCACAAGCTGTACTTACTAGGTGTTCTAAAATATTTGACTCTATTGAAAATGGTCAGTTTGCCGACACCCATATGTATGATGTAGTCTCATAAACTAGGAAAAATTTGTGTCCAAGGGTTTTCTGTGTTAATTCCACTGTGAAGAATCTGAACCAATATTTTTGTTGAATGTGGTTCCTTTTTATGTTACTTTTCTAGTCTATGACATTTTTTGGCTAAATTAACTAACAATATTCCTGGTTTGAAGAAAAAAGCTTATCATTCTTTAATGAAAGCGAATTGCTAGCTGCAGTTTTTGCTTTTTGACTGCCAAAACCCAATCCAAAACTAACTGTGTGATTTATGAAGACAACCAAGCTCTTGTTCTCTTTCAGACCCACCCTTTACTGTCTGAACAAGACTCTCTAAAGGAGTGAAACATTAGAAATAACTTATTCCACCTTATTTTATAAAAATGATTTTATTCTAAAATCTCAACACACTAAACATTTCTAAACTTAATTTATACAAATAATATGTTTAGTTTATGCTAGAGTTGGCTGACTGTTAAAGCAGAAATGTTACCCAGTTATGACCAGCCTGGAATGACTATTCTTTTAATAGGAGCCATAAAGACCAAGCAGTAAACATTAGCTGCATTTTTTTTTTTAAGAAGAGAATATATTTGCTATGATTTATTAATTTATAATCCTCTTTTGCATGGCCAGAATGGAAGCCATTAACACAGCAGATTACTCAGTTAATAAAGGCAGCCTTTAATATAGTTCACTCTGATGTGTAACTGGGCATACAATTAAGAAGAACAGACGTACACATGATGGTGAAACAATCTCTTTCTCACCCTAAAAATGACCTCTTGATGAATTGACAGGAAAATCACAGTGAAGTCCTCTCTAAAGGGACACTTTGAAACTGTAAGACATAAACATTAATCTGTCATAATTGTACCTGAACAAGTTGTCATTCACTTTTGAGAATTTTGGTTTGCACTTTTCATCATCTTATTATTTCAAATGGTTAGCTTTACTTTAAAGTATGGCATCATTCATTATGAAATTCCCTGAAATTGTTCTTAGGTTGGGGTTTTCTTTGGTTGTTTTTAATTTTCTGTTATGTCTTCATCTACTATTTTACATTTTATCATCCCTTGATAGAAATGGATTAAATTCCTACAAATACGCTAGGAAACATATTCTTAGGAGCCCAAAATTCTTGATGAAGATAGAACTAACTAAATGGGCATTATTGTAGAAGCACAGTTTTTCTATTGAACTGTTCACTACAGTAGTCACATTTCAGCCTACTCTCGACTTGGAAATACTGTGATAGATCTCTTCAATCAGTAGAGCTGCACTGATGTGTATTATCATAAAATTTGGTCCAGAACTGTCTCACTGAAGTCACACTTCATAACAATGTCTTCCTTCTTCTAGTACTGTTGAATGTAATTACTGTTTGCACTTAAAACTCTTTCAGTATTGTCACGTAAAAGGTGGTGTTTAGACTCTGTCACCCTTTCACGTGACAAGTACGGTGCTTTGTAGTACCACGTTGCAGAGCAAAACATTTTCAGTTTACAGTGAGAAGAAACACCTTTCTGCAGAAAAACAAACATACACAAAGTATTTTTCCAAATATATTTGTTCCTGACGGTGCTACAGAATTCCTCCTGGGCAAGTAATTTAAGATTTCTTTGCCTCAGCTTTCTACCTGAAAAATGTCAATAGCAGCATTTTCCAAATGTTTTCTATCAATCTTGTCTAACTAAAATATTGGCTCTACTGTGCAGCAACAGGAATTACATTTTACTTCATAACCATTTCCCAAATTCAGTCAGAATTCTCATAGAAATAAGTCAGATAGAAAACTTTTGGTCAAATGCATAACTTTTTCTTATTTTAGAAGCCTTGAGGGAAATTGTGTAGAATTCAGTTCACTTTCTCTGAAGATAATTAATGAACAATTAGAATCAGAAACCAGGATACATTTGTGAGATTCACAGGAAAATAGACAGTGAAAACAGTCTAATGGCCTCTGGACTCATCTGTGCAAAACAGTAAGGCAGGGGGACCTGTCTATTCACTTTGCTGATTAGCTAAATTCACTTCTTCCAGACAAAGAGCAGTGAAGCAATAAATCTATGTCTGTTCTTTATGCATAGACAGAAACAGGGCAGAATATGTGGGAATGAGATGTTAACTTGAACATTAAGCTGTCATGTTAATGGATTTATTGCTTTTCCTATCAGAGAAGGCCATGCTTCAATATTCTTCTTTGACCATATTTTCTTCATTAACTCTTCACAGTACAGTATTCGAGGGTACCATTGCAATTGCTGCACATATCCAAGTGAAAAAGCTGTTTGTTTGCTATGCTATTGCTCGGTCTATCTGATGTTGTGGTAGATCAATCAATCAATAAGATTAAATGTTACTTTCACAAAATCTTGGATTCTTTAATATTAATCTTCTGAGATTACTTTTTCAACTAGCTGTGTTTCACCGCAGTTTTTTTGTTCTATAGATTGTTTAGATTTCAGTAGAGTTCTGACTAGGGCATTCCTCATATTCACTTTCCATTAATTATCCCTCAACTGCAACAAAGAATACTGGAGTCAAAATGTTAAGTAAAAAAACAGTCATACACTAATGTCCCTGGGTGAATAACACAAACACACACAAATTGTTAACTAATGTTCTCTGGAGTCAGTGGCAGTCCGTTGAGTTTGAACACAACTTCTCCTGTTTTCTGACTCCTCCCCTCGGGTTTCATTCTCCAGTTCACTATAAGGTTATAGACGTTGGCAAGGCCTTAGACATTGCAGAGTTGGCTTTAGAATGGTTTCTTTCTTCAAAATTCAATTTGCATTTTTAAAGCCATTAAACTGAATTCAGCCAACATGCAGAATTTAGTTATGTTCAGAAATCACCTCAGTTCTCTCCACAGTCAGGATTTCTGTCCATAGCATATTGACTGTTGCTACATTTATCTACATTAAAATTAACACTTGGACTTTCAGTCCGTAAGATTTAACCACAACAAGCAGGCAGCATTTTTGAGCTCTCTTTCACAAATAATTTTCAATACTAGAAATTTCACTCTACTTTCCTTATAAATATACCAGAGAATAGTTCAGGAGGGACCATTGAGATTATCTGTTCCAATTATATGCTTAAAGGACAAGAATCTAAAAACTCCAAGAACACAGAATTAATAAATTATTACCAAAATAAGACTAAAATATTTCAAATATATTCACTATGTGTGAGAAAAATATTACATTAATAAAGAATCATACAATTGAGAACACAATGAACTCTTTCTGGTGAGAATGTAAGCAGATCTATACCTCAATGACTGCTAATTTATGTGTTGACCAAACTTAATGACTTAACATTTCGTAAAAAACCTCTCAAACAATTCTGTTCCATCATTACAAGCTTTTCTTTTTTTACCTATTTTTTCTAATTTTTGCATGAAGTTGTGATGTTGTAGGAAAGATTTTGATTGGCATTTAAATTCATGAGCCAAGTTTGTAGTAGACTGACTCAACATAATCTGGTTCGTGGGAACATTCCCTCATGTATCACTGAAGTGCATTCTGGAGTCAAATTTGTCAGCTGTTTTAACAGCAGACAACCAAGCTACACAGCAATTTAGAACAAAAAGTCAAGAGAAATGTCATGTGAGTGTTCTGAGGATTTACTTTGGAGAAAAACTTTGTAATTTTAAGTTGAAAGAGAGCAGAAAATTCTGCTAAGTAGAATTTGCAAGAAATAACCTAGTTAGAAAGTTAAAAAAATCCTTGCAGTTTAGACCCATTTCTAAAAATAAAACCAGAAAATAACAGTTTAACCTAATTGTTAAATAATTTTAAATTAGAGTGTTAAAGTACTATTAGTATATTAAAATTACTCCTTCCTGTATCTTGGATTTTCAAGATAGTAAATCCTGAAGGAAAACCTTGTAACTCAAGCCCTTGGGGTTTTTTTGTAGGTTTTTTTTCAGAAAAAAAAAAAAGCTGGTAAAAAAATCATAAAAAAAATCTTGAAACAACATAGATGTCCATTAGACAAATAGTTTCTTTCAAGTGAGAAGGATTAATGCTTCTCAGGATACTGTGACATGAAAACCTACTCTGCAAACGCTAATCTTCTTATCTTTCATAGGATACTGCTGTTCCAGTGTAATGTGAAACAGCCTTAGCATTCTGTTGAAAGCTGGAACACTGAGGAGAGTTCATGAGTACATTGGGATGTAGATATATTTAAATTTATTAAAGGTTGACAAAGCATTGATGCTATTTTCCAAGTCAGTATATCACATCACCTAACAATGAATTGTTAGGTTAGAAGTGAAAAATTAGATCTCTGAAATGTTTATTTGAAATAATAAATTAGTTGAGATATGAAGTATCCCAAGAGTAGATTCTTAGGTTCCGTCCATTGATAAAGAAGCCTATGGAGATTTGATTGAGGGTAAAAAAACTGGTGTAATGTTCTCTTTTTATATGAGAAGCTAAGCCAACACACCACATTGAGGACTATCTGGAAACGAAAACTAAATGAAGGCGGCCAATGAAAATATAATTACAACAATTGGCCTAGAAATAACAACAGAATTTATGAAGAACAGCATGAGCAGTGTGGGCCAGGAAGAATTCAAACTCCCATTTCACATTCTGCCTAAGTGTGGGAATTAGAGAGAAAATTTCCTCACACGGAGTCTCATTTCAAACAGCCAGAAAGATGGAGTAGAATTCATTTGCATCCCAAGAGTAATGGACCACAGGGTGTTTAAATTTGCAGATTTGCTGGTATTAAAAAATCCCAAACAAACAAACAAAAAAAAAACCTTCAAAAAAACCCACAATGAAAACTAAAAAAAAAAAACAAAAAAAAACCCCCACAAACAAACTAACCAACCAACCAATCAACAAAACAAAACAAAACAAAAAAACCCCGACACATAACAACAAAAAAACCACAAGGAAAACAGATTTTGTACAGAGAAGTATCCAGGTGCCTTTCCAGAGTTATTTACTGCAAGAATTTAGATGGAAATAGTTAATCATGAAAGGAAAATAAAGAAAAGTGGCACTCGTATTGAGAGGGAAGAATTACAAAATACATAAAATAGAGCAGTCTATTTAAGTTTTCTTCCCTTCCCTGCCTGAAGCAGTGTGATACCACAGCAAAGACAAACAAAAATTCCTGGAAAAGTAGATTTCATAATACAACAAAGGTTGTCTATTGAAATTACAGGATACTGTACTTAAAACTGCATGTAATAATAAACCAATGCCATTTCTTCTGAACAGCACTATGAAAAGGACTACAAATATAGTATGTGACAAAAGAATAAGAATTTGGTGTTACATATTTGGAAATTTCTGGGGATGGCTTAAGGATGTTCATCTTCTGGTGCTCTGTAGCACATAAAATCTTCAAACATCAACTCCTCTGCACTGAAATTAATCCTTAGCATTTCCAACCTTGATATATTATAAAAAAATAAAAAGTTAAAAAAAATAAATTGTGAGACTTTTTGAGATACCTCTAGACCAAGAATCTGTCCTTTTCTACTTACTGTGGAAAATAAATATCCTGAAGACTCTCTCTGAAATTCACACAGAACAAATGGTCATTCTGGTTAGCATGCAAGACAGCACAGTATGTCATAAGAAGCCAAAGAGTGGGAGAACTGATATCAAGCCCACAGGTTTCTGTGGAAGGTCTGGTGAAACTGATAGTTTCTCATAAATTTGTCAGTTTTAATGATTATAAATACATACAAAAGAAGAAAATATTTCAGTGAATACTAGGTAAAGAATTTAGAGTTGAGCTTTTAAGAGGTATTCACTAACATTCAGCCTCTAGGGTGCCTACAGATAAAGATTGAAAATATAAAACTGTCAGCTCAGGTACTGGGGACTCACTCTATGTAGTGGTACCAAACTTTATACCTTTACATTTTTTTGCTGCTCTGTGAGACTCTTACCTGAACCCTTTTTATTAGCTTGGTTATCTACACTATATGAATGTTCTGCAATATCTTGGAAAATAGCTTATAGACTCCTCTTCACGGTTTCTTCATGCTTTAACGATTCTGTCTCCTTTTCTTCATCTGAGGAATTGTTAAACTTAATCTGATCTTAATATGAATGTGAAGAAAGTTTGAGATAAGGGCTGCGTTAATATAGTAATAAAAATTGTTCCTTACTCGTCTGATATTTATGTATTTATTATAGCAAGAATATTTCAAAAATTATCAAAAAGTGTTGAGTGGCAAATAGAATAGGAGGGGAGAGTATATGATAAATGAACAAAATGGGTCAAGTTCAACTTGGATGTAATTTCTTTTATTTTAGCATCATTATGTCAGGAATTTTTTTGACTCACTGTACTCAAAGCAGCAAGAACTACTGTAGAGCCAATGCCAGTCAGCTCCAAGGATGGGGCCTGCCACTGGGCAAAGCTGAGGCAATCAGGAGTGATAATAACAACTCTGCAATAATATATTTATGAAGGGAAAAAAAAAGTCATTGGTCAGATGAAAATTGCAGCCAAAGGGTGGAGTGAGAACATGTGAACAGCTCTGCAGGCACCAAAGTCAGTAGAGGAGACAGAGGAGGTGCTCCAAGTGCCAGAGCTGAGGTTCCTCTGCAGCCCGTGGTGCAGACCATGGTGTAGGGGATGCATCTGTGCCCCTGCCGCCCATGAAGGTCTACAGGAGTGCAGACATCCGCCTACAGCCCGTGGAGGAGCATGTGTTGGAGCAGGTAGGTCTCCTGTGGGAGGTCCATGATGGAGACCAGTCCTGGCAGGGACCTGCTGACCTATGCAGAGTGGAGCCCATGCTGGAGCAGCCTGTGAGTGAAGGACTGCACCCTGTGGAAAAGTGACCCATGTGGCAGCAGCTTATGGAGAACTGTTGCCCATGGGATGGATTCAGTTGGAGAAGTTCGTGAAGGACTGTCTCAAGTGGAAGGAACCCCATGCCGGAGTGGGGAAAGGACTCCTCTCACTGAGCAGCTGCAGAAACAACAACTGACCATAAGCCCCATTCTCTGTCTCCTTGCACTGTTGGCGGGAAGAGATTGAACTTGGAAGGAAGAAGGGGTAGGGTAAAGGTGTTTTTAAGATTTATTTTACTTCTCAGGCTCCAGCTCTGATTTTGTTAAAAATAAATTTAATTAAGATGCCCACTTTGAATCTGTTTTGCCCATGATGGTGATCGGTAAGTGACTTCTCCTGGTCCTTATCTCAACTCATGAATCCTTCATCATATTTTCCCTCCTCTGCCCAGTTTCAGAGGGGAGTGAGAGACCAGCATTAATGGGTATCTGGCATCCACCTATGGTCAACCCACTACAAGAAGTTAAAGCTACATGAGGTTTTAGAAGATATGCAGGTACAAAACAGTCAGAAAAAGGCTCTAAAGCTGCCAGAATAAAGTTTTGTAGATTCACAGTAAATCAAACACTCCCTTAGTGGCAGTGATCTGTGGGAAAGTAGTATTTGTTTTCTGCCAAATGCTGCCACACTAAAAGGTTTTATGTAGATATTTTCTCAATTTTTAGTGTTGTTATTGTTTCTACTGTTACTGTATTTTCTGAGCAATGTGAGGACCCCTTTTTGGTCACTGCACACACTCTCAGCCAAAGAGAGTATCTCCCTAATGATTTTATAAATTAAACACAGTCGCACAAATGATAGAAGGTGGAAGAGGATGCAAGGAAAAAAGATACTTGCAGTGACTAACAGAATTCAACTTTCCACTATTTTAGGTAAGTGCCACCTCTTGTCTCAGGATATTTCAAATCAAAAGGGTCAAGATCTCTTCACAAAATTCAATTGTGAGTGTCTTGGTTTAAGGACAATATATCTCAGATTTGGGAATTCCAGTAATATGAAATTCCTACCTTTTTATTCCCCTTCCCCAGTATAGAAAAATACAAAAAATGCAAGGAGGTCTAAGTGAAAAAAAAAAAAAACCAAAAAACTATTTACTAAAAGAAAATAATAACAACTACAAAAACTACAGGGAGAAAAGAGTTTACCTACAAAATCAAAGATTCACCAAAAGAAAGGTGGTGCCCCTACCCTTTAGGAACCAAAAGAGGAAAACAAAAATGGTGGAGGATCTTTCCCACTAAATCACTCCCCATCTGCCCAACCAAACAAAAGCCAACAGAGACAAAAGGGGAAAAAAACAGGAAAACTGTGCTGCTTACAAGGGAACCACACTAACAAACTCACCATTTCAAACCTCCTGTTTAGATTCAGGTCTTAACTGCAGTAGTGATACCAGTTTGGAGATTTTTTGTTTCCTGCCACGTGTTGTCATGTTTGGCTTGGCTGGACTGTGGCCAGTAGGGACCTTTATTTGCTTTCACTATCTCTGAGCAAAGCAGGGGGATGCAGCCACTGTAGCAGCAGGCAGGCAGCGAGCAACGCAGCACCACACTTCAGCAATGGCTCCGGCACAGGCAGTGATTCCAAAGTGGCTGGAAAATCTATTATATTGCTTCTCTGCTCTGAAAGTCACCAATGGAAATACAGGAGAAGTAAAAGAAAGGTAAAAAAGGGGTAAAAGAACCAATAAACATGCAGATAAATATATATACACTGGTGTGATTTTCTGAGCCGTACTACTGTGACGATATTATAGTACCATTTTTAAATGAAGAATTTATAAGATCCAAATATAATTTTCTTCAAGGATGTGTTTTTCTTAAATCATCTTATCAGGAGGCAGTAACAATATGCTGGGAACTTAAGTGATCCATGGAAATAAAGAGACAGCAAAAAGTAGCCAGTTAGAAAAAGCCAAGAGTTAAAGAAATGCCTCTTTATTATCCTTACTATAACTTTGTGAGCAATAGGTGGCAATTTTTAATTCTTTTTTTTTGGTGATCACTAGTGATCCTAGTCTCTACATTCTTCAGGCATAGGAACAAACAGAAAAAACAATTCCTTTTAAAGGATGGATTCATGTCTAGTTTTAATGGAGAGGGGAAAAAAAATGGAAAGATGACCCAGTATATTGGAAAGGCACAGATACAAAAAATCAAATAAAATTATTATTACTACTACCAATAATAATCATTTATAATCTTATCTTTTCAAAATATCCTTATTTTAATTATATCTAATGATTTCTGGCTTCTGATCTCTTAATGCTTTATGTAGTTTATGTTACTTTTTAAGAAAATAATAACAGCTTGACTAATCATTAAGTAAACTGCAAAATATATGAAGTTATAGCAAATGTGGCAATATATACATAGTATTTCCAAAGTCAATAACATTTCTTTGGTATTATACATGTTTAGGTGAAAACACAAAAACACTGTAAGTATATTGTGATAATCCCCACGATGTGACTTCCCAAATTCTGATAATGATAATTACAAAAAAATTAAGACGTTTTTCAGAGACAACACATGTAACAAGCAACTGAGAAAACAGTTTTTCTGGAAGCACCTCTGTTGAAAAAACAGTGATTCAAAATCAGAAGATATTACTTTTATGAGGAAACATCATTTAATCTCCTAAAAAATGCAATGTATTGTTGGATAAATTAGGTACTGAACATCAACATGTTGTTGATGTAAATGCTCCAATCTTTCACAAAAGTCAAAAATGAGACTTTCCCTGTAACATTTACAGTATCCTTTGCCAGGACTGTTTCTTGTGAAGGGAATTCAGTCTCCATACTGTAGTTAATCTTTGACCTTCCATCCACGCCTGCCAAGCTAAGTGACACTTAGTGTCAATTAGAGTGATATGTGTTGTGACTTGGACACAGCTCCACTAGGACCTGGCTTGCAATCAGCAACAAATTACATGAAGGACTTTAAATAGGTTGGATCATATAGTAATGAAATTTTAGCCATTAGGCATGATTTAGCCAAATTTGAACTAGCAATTGATAAGCTGGTAGCTCTGTATTACTGCTTCTGTTATTCTACTGACAATTTGCTGATCCATCCAAGATGTGTCTTGTTCATGTCTTCAAAGACAGGCATCAGGGTATGCAAGATTGTTTCTGTTGCATAGATGAGTTTTTCAATCCATTGTAGTCAATGTGCATTACAAACCCAGATAAACTGAATATAGAATCAAAACCAATCCAAAAAATGTGATTATAAAGGGCTACATATTATGCATTACATATTTCCACCACCTACCGTGTAATATTTTATTTTAATTGCTTTTCTGATGTAGTTCAACATATTGGTATGTGTACTGTTTTAGTCTTCCCTATATATTTATCATTAATGTTAGCAAGACTTAACTAGAATTAGGCCTCAAATACTATATATACTATCAAAAATTATCTAGGCATTATCAGTAGGCATAAAGTATATTTCAGTTTAGTTCATGGTAACTCTGGAAAACAAATGTTACTCTTAAAACTGAAGAAAAATATGTATATTTATAAATAGCATATCACTGGACATAGAGTAACATTTTTACAAGAAAAGGAATTTTTTATTTTAAAGAGTTAGAAACATAAGGAGCCACCTGAGAAGGATTTGCCAGTATAACTTTAAAACAACATTGTGGTGTGCCAGAAACTCTGAAAAATCATTTGAAATGATAGGAAACGTAGAGTATTTTAGACTAATAAGCCAGAAGGAGTAGTTTCAGAAATAATTTCTGCTTACCTGTAGGAAAGACTGGATTAAACATAAGGCTAAATAGATTCCCACTCCAGCTCTGAATGTCATTATACTTACAAAAAATTTAAAGCATGAAAACTAAAAATCTAAAATATGTTTATATGTTTTTATTTGGAATAAGGACTTGAATCCATACCTAATACCTGCAGAACCATCCTTTTTAATATGCAAAAATATGTAAACTATTCTTAATTAATCTCGGGGACAGCAGATCACCAACTTCTCTTTGTGGGAATGAATGATTAGAGGGGAAAGTTTTGTATTAAAGTATGCCACTGCTCACCAGGGTCTTCTCTCTTCATGTAAAAAGGATCACAAATCAGATGGTGCCTCTGAAGGTATGACCACTGCTGGACAACTTTTCATTGCAGTATGCAACATTGATCTTTGTGCATGCAAGAGTCATCAAATATCAAAGTTTTCTGCATTTTAGTCCAGAAGAGAATCTGAGCTGTGTCGATCATATTCCATAAAGGTGAAATGACTTTGTGGGTGGCATCATTATTGACCTGAGGGCTCAGCTGGGCACACCCAGAAAAATCCTTTAAATCCTTTCCTGAAGACAGAATAACAAGAATATTTCAAGACCAGTCATGCCATAAATATTTGTGGGAACCAAACATTCTCCTGTTTATTGAAATGTGAAACTGAATGAATGAATGATCTTTTCAGCAATCACTCACGTTTAGCTCCAGTTCAGAAGCTGATTATTTGAAATAAAATATTGACACTCTAATGTAATGCTTATTTTATATCACTTAAAGTCCACTGAAATCTGTAGAATTATTCTTAATTTATGTTAACATAAACAACTTTAAAACCAATCAAAATCTCAGATTCGCCTCAAGTCCGGGCTTTTTTGATTATGTTTCTTTGCTGGATTTATGTCTATTAACTGACTTTCAGTTATGCAGTAATAACTTTGCATTTCATTTAAGGAGTTTTAAACTTTGATAAAAGTGTAGAAAAGAGATGCAGCTACTGGATTTTCAATACAGAAATGTTTCACTCTCGCTCTAGAAAATAAATGAAATCAGTACTTACCTAAATGAAGTTGCCTATGTCTTCAACCAAAAAAAAGTATCAGCTGATAGTTCTTTGAGGATTTACTTCTAAAGGAAAGGATAAAACAAACATAAGAGTTTTTTCATAGAAACTTCCTGGAAAAGCTAGGCTGGCTTTAATAATCTTCATGATTTTACATATTTGATGCCAGAGGAATATTAAAGTTGTTACAACTATTGCTTTCTCAGCTTCTTAAATAGAAGATGGGAAACCAGACTGTCATTGTCATTCTTCTGTCATTTTCCAAAACCCCTTCTAGTTAGTTTAAGAAAGCCTGACAATAAGCAGCAAGGCATGGAAACTGCAACTTAGTAGTAGTCTTAGTAAAGCAGGCAGACGAAGTTTCAATCTGTGTAACAAGTACTTCAATATGACATATAAACAAGCTTGATTTTCTCCTCCAAGTGTTATAATAATAAATGAAAATCAAAAGAGAGGCACCCACTGTTATCTTTTAGATTCTCAAATTATTTCGTGTGACTCTGGTGAGCTCACAGATCAATGGACATTGTCTGGTCCAAATGGAAAAAAATCTGAAAGCCTTCCCGTTGAGACTGTGGCATGGAATACTCAAAGGCCTTTTTTGAGAACTGATCTCTAGGATTACTTATTTTAAATGTGGTTGAAAAATTTTAATTCAAGGAGTAATCCACCTCTCCTTTGTAGGCTTGTTTTCTTTGGAGGCAGGGAGGAGGGGTTGAAAGTTTAATGATTTATTGCTATAAATCTATTGTCTATGGCCACAGCACCATGGAATGAATTTCATTTATGCATTGGTTAATTAATACAAATTTATTCTGTTAAACTGAATGAAAGGTGATACTGAAGTTTATGCTGTGTTCTGCTTTGAAGCATATGAAACAGACGTTATGTCTGAGAGATGCAGTTTTAATGATACAGTACTTTAGAATTCATTATTCTCTTAGAGATCTGTGTGTTCTGTTATGCATACAGAGAAATGTATACATGGGTGCAGCAGACACTGTCAAATGAAATAAAAATAAATTACTTTGTTGTCAGTGCAAAATCCCCAGCCCTTATCGCTATGCTCTGCATGGCCAACGGAGTGCTGAATTATTATCTCTTCTGTAGACATAAAAGGCTAGATCCACACAGAATACATGCTGATAATAAAAAGTGGCAGTGTTTCTCTGGACCTACTGCATCCCAGCTCCTTAGTGGAATCAGACACAGTAAAGTCAACTCCACATGAAGCACAAAAAACTGGTGCATGGGCTATAGGAATGCTTAAAAGGTTGAGAACTATTGATCTAGAGAATCTATGCCAGGTTTTGGTACAGTTTCTAAAAGTCTTTTCATAGCAAGTGTGATTTGAGATATATGAACACTGTTTTGAATGGCCTTCCTTTTTTTTTTTTATTTTCTACAATTAAGAAATTGTTCTCAAATTGGTAGCTATTTGCAATACTAAACAACAATTTCTAAAATACTTTTCCTATTTGTGACTCCAATCTGAATTTATTTCCATTTCTTTCCAAAAAACAGAATGAAAGCAGGCAATTAATCAAAAAAAATTTGAGTGTTAAATTATCAGGCCTAACCAGATATGATTCATTTGTTTATTTTACAATTTACAACATGAGTAGATTGACAAGAAAAAGTGTTTCTTGGGCTGGATGAATGTGATATTCTCCCATATTGAGAAACAGAACAGTGAATGCAAACACATCATAGTGCAGCATGGCTGAAAAAACACAGAACTGCAGTTATCCTTTAGCCAGTTCTTCTGCATTAACACAGATTTTGTTATTAACAGAACATACATTAGATTTCTTTTTAATGGGACATTATCAAGTGCTCGGATATAATTGTATATATCTGGATTTTGCTCTAGCTGTAAAAGCCTTTGAGGCACTTTTGCTTTGTCAGAGCGGCTTCTCTTCATTGGGCAAATGGTTTTATTTCATTCTGAGCACAAGACAGTTTGACCTACTAAAAATAATACTAGCTTTGTTGCTTCAATCCAAGCTCACAGTCACTGTAACAGTTGACATTATTATACTCTATGGGTCTGATTTAATCTGTTTTATGCACCTATCTGTGAAGAGAGAAAATAATGTATATTCAGCCAGCGGTGGAAGTCCCTTGGCATACAGAAAGCCATAGCAAAGAAACAGGAGGTTGTTATCTGTGACATATATGCGTAAAGCATATATTTCCCTGTTACACAGTATTCAGTGGAAGCAAACCGTTTCCCTCCAGGCTTCTCACAGTCTATGTGAGATACATGCCATCAGCTTTACCACTGACTCAGTGTGCTTCTTCAGCCCAGCACTGGAATCTGCAGGGTAGAGTATCTGTCTCTGGATCAAAACCTCTTTCCTAACGGAGCAGCAGCCTCATGGAAGTCAGGCAGGGATGATAACAAAAAGGAAGGGTTTGGAGAAGGAGACAAGAATTCTGTTTGAATACATGGGAATAGCATACCAAATGCACGTCGCTTGGTAAATAGATTTTTAAATTTAGCCAGCATTGCCAGTTTACCAAATAATCACAGTTTTCAAAGAGTAGCTGTCCAGCACATAAATTGAATATGAGTAGCTTTCGGTTTGCTGTCATTTAAGAAGGCAAAGGTAAATGTTTGATTATTTCTCTTCATCCATTCTAATTTACCTAAACTACAAAGAAAAAGAGCTCATTTGATAACTTTGCTGCATTTTTATGGCTGAGAAATGGTTTTTTTTTTTCAAATAAGTTCTTCAAAGAGAATTGTTTTACTTTAGGAACCTGAATATCTAGAATAACTGGTACAAATATGTTTATTAATATTCTTTCTGTTCACAAATACACACAATCTTAATATACAAGCATATCAATCTTCCTGACTGTGTGCTTGGAATCAAATTATGTGGGCTTGAAGCCTTTTTCTCTTATGGAAAAGGTCCATTCTTGGCTGCACACAAAAGTGTTGTGATCCTAATTACAAAAAGTAATTACAAATCAATCAGTCCTTTTTTTTTTCTTTTTTTTTTTCATTTCTTGACTAATTCTTGTCTCCTCTTATTTTACCTGGAAAATATTTCAGAGAAATATGGATTTTAATTAAATTAAAAACCAGGTTTTTTTCAGAATCTACAGGGATCGTTTCTTTCCATGTTGTTATACAAAAATTCTGTTGGAACTTACTTCTTGGGTACTTAGCTTTTACTGAAGAATTGCACTAAAACATTATTGCTTTAGATGTGGCAGTTACGCAGTCTCTATGCTGCGGCACATTAAAAAGTCACATGCAACATGATTTTGGTATCAACAAATTTTCACACTTATGCTGCAAGCTAAAATGAATCTGAAAGCATCTATACAATTGTCAGAAGGAGTAGGCAGGTACAGACTTCATCTCTGTTTTTCACCTGACTAGGCTGGCCAATCTCACTCCAAAACATGATATACTTATAAGATCACTATTAACATCAGCTACAAAATGAAGAATGGTTTGGGGGTTAGACTAAATATTGCACAGGCCAAATTGGAACATACAAACCTGCCTAGACTGTTTCAATTGTCTGTTACTACAAAGCATATTTTAATTCAGCAGATTTGGGACATATTTGGAGATAGTAATCCAATCCCATTTACCATGAAACCATGACATCTTATTAACGCATATTTGACTTCCTAATATGCTTCCACAGATACTTTGAGACAAAACTACTCTTTTCCATAAGAACATTTATTCATATAAATATAATCAAATGTGTAAAATATCCTGAAAGTTTAAATCACTTTTCTAAACTCTGGATAAAGAATTAATGAGTCAATCATTAATGCTTGTTAGCTATAAGCAGAAAGTCACACAGCTGAGCTTGCCAAAGGCAGGCATGAGTATCTAAGAAGCAAGATAGCAAACTTTTATCCTGTTTGTGACCTATAGCAAGGGGACTGCAAAATCTGTAATTTAGCTTTCAAACTCATCTTCTTGCTACTTCCTTAACCCTCTTCCCTTTGAGTATATAATTTGTGCAGCTACATTAAATGCTTGTTCTTTTTGTTTTAATACATGCGTACACAATGCAGAGTGAGGTTGCAACCCTTAAAAGCAGCAAGACACAGGGGATGAAGACTACCAGATGCAAGATACCAACATTTCAAACAGCATTGAGAATGCTCATGGGAAGATCCTATGCTTCTCACTGAAGTAATTAATTGGATTTCTGAACATATGGCCTCAGAGAAAACTTTGAAAACAGAAAATTTTAAACAAAATCCATGTTTAGTAAGAGACATCCATTATCTTACTGTTCTCAAGCCCAGCTGGTTCTGGAATGGTGCTGGACTTTTGTATGTGTTATGAACTGGATCAATGAGGAATAAATAAAATAAAGTACTTGGACAGAGGCTCCTTTCTCCCGAGACCTTTTGACATCTCTTTGGGATGGCAAGCATATTGGTTTTCAACAGGGTGACCAAATGGTGCAATTTAGCATGTTTCATCACTTGGCTTCAGCTGACTGATCTATTACTCAGTTCCCTCTAAAAGTGCAAACTTAAGGAATTTTATTGAGTATGTGAATGTGTAAGATGATTAAAAAATCCAAGAAGGTAGAAATTAAGGTTAATTTCAGAAACTCCATTAGTTTAAAGCAGTTTTTTCTATATTTAATAAAAATTTGTTATATTTAAATTAGTACTTATTTGCCTACTTAATAGCAATTATGCTTGAAAATGCAAAGATGACTTTGAAGTTCACCTAATATGTTATCTCCAGACCCTGGAAACCTATTGTAATATAGCTGATATTATAATCAGATTTCAGATAATAAGAAAATTGCAACCATCTTCATACCTCATCTTGGGGGTGGGGCGGGGGCAGCGTGTGTACATATGTGTGTTGCAAAGGTATAATTGTCATGGTTCTACTAGTGAATCACTTGTCTTGAGGTAAAATCAGACTGATTCTGCTGCTTGGCATGCTATCTGCTGAATATCATTAAAACATCCCCTTGGTGAAGACTGAGTGCTGTAGCATCGACATCATCTGCATTAAATCCCGAAGTGGAGAAAGATCTGGGGAGGTTTGTTGATGTGAAACTCAACATGACCTGACAATGTTTGCTTCAAAGCCATCAAAATGCATCAAAATAAGTGTGACCAATGGTGAAGAAATTCAATTCTCCCCCTCTGCTCTACTCTCGTGAGACTCCAATTGGAGTGTTGCATTCAGGTCTGGGGCTCCCACTAAAGGAAGGACATGGACCTGTTGGAATGAGTCCAGAGGAGGTCATGATGATGATCAGAGGGCTGGAGCATCTACAAGGCTGGAGGTGTACAAGAAAGATGGAGAAGGATTTTTTACAAGGGCATGCAGTGACAGGACAAGGGAGAATGGCTTCAGTCTGAAAGAGGGTAGGTTTAGATTAGATATTAGAAAAAAAATTACTGTGAGGGTGGTGAGACATGGGAACATGTTGCCCATAGAAGTTGTGGGTACTTCATCGCTGGAAGTGTTCAAAGCCAGGTTGGACGGGGCTTTGAGCAACCAGGTCTAGTGGAAGGTGTCCCTGCCATTAGAAGGGTATTGGAGCTAGAAGTTCCCTTCCAGTCTGTGTTATTCTATGATTCTATCATTATGATTCTATGACTACCACAAGTTTTATTGGAATGATTGTGACAGGAAGGCTTATGATAGCCAAGGAAAACCTACATAGGTTTGTTGTTGGGCTTTTTTATTTATTTAATATATTGTTATTTGGCCTCATGCTTAATGGGAAACAGAATGCATTAAATACTTGAAATGAGTCTCAAATCTTCTCAGCTGGTAATAATGGCTCAGCTCAGAACTGTGTGGCACTGGGTATTGCCATGGGAGTTTGAATACTTCTGTTGCAATGTCTTTGTTTTCTTCTGAAATTAAAGTCACTGTCTAATTTGATATATAAAGAATATTTTCTTACCTTTTGAAGGCATTTTTGCCATTCCTCTTCCAAATCAAATGGCACTTTCTGGATAAAATTGGAAATCATCTCACCCTCGGAGTCAGTGAGTGCCTATAATTCATGATTCACCAGCTTAATCTTCTGTGTACACAAGGTTCTCAGTACAGACAATCTATGAAGCATGCCAAGCCTGCAAGACCAAATTCACATAGCAGGCAAGTCAACAATAAATTCCTATAGGAAAATTAACTGTGCATGTGTAGGAGAACAAAATCATCATACACTCTCTCTGCAAAGAGAAGCAATATGCTTACTCCCTTTGGTGCCATAAGTATGAGTGATATACAACATTAAAAGACATTTTTTAAGTGAAAGAACAACATGGAAGATTCAGTCTTGCTGAGTCTTTGAAGGTGTGGCAAAACTTTCTGAGAAAATATCTCTTTGCAGCTACAATTGCATCAGTTATTTTATGGTTTAGATGTGTATACACAGACAAGTTACTGGGGGTCATTCTGGCATGTGTAGATCACCTCTACGGTCTCTGTGCACAAATATCTATGATGTACTAACTTCTTCAAGAAAATAATAAATGCAATTAAATACTCCTTTTTCTCTGTGTGAAGCCCTTCTTTTTCTCAGCTATATTATTTTATACATTCAGAGAAACAGTGCAGCAGTACTGTACAATAGATCAGGTTGCTTTTGAATTATGCCTATCTGACCTTTGTCCATGTGTTGACAGGCTGATTCTGATATCAGACATTCTGTGTTTTCTAGGAATACTACATTTTGTTTATACAGCACATCGGGCTTGCTGCCAAAGATATAAACTGCAACCTCAAAACCAACATTGTAATCACAAGGATGTTTTACACCACATTGCACTCAGCCTTAGCAATCACCGTATTCCTTTTAATGGCATTTGCTAGTAACAAGACTGAAACAGCATGACTGAGTTTACATTAGGAGATCACTTAAACTGCTAGTTGCCAAAATGTGCAGTTCAGTCAATTATCAAGTTCTAGAGAAATCCTGCAAAATGTAATACCTTTGCTTCTCTCAACATCACCATGACCCAACTGCGAGCCAAAATTTCTCACGTAATAGGTAGATCAAAGGGTAGCTGAACTTAAGAATTCTCTTTTTCTGTGGTTTTGACTTATATCTCTCTCATCTATGGTTTCTCTTGTATCTTACAATAACATTAATTAGCAGAACCTTCCCATAAGTGATATAAGCAGTCTCTCTTCTTTTACATACTTGTCTATTTTCACTAAACACATAAGGACTCAATTTTTTTGTTAATTATCTGTCAAGTGTCGGTAAGATATGAAGCTGTTTGTGAAGGACAAACAGGCAGAAAGATAGCACAACTGAGCAAGCTGCATTGTCTGGACAAACTGTTAAAAATAACCAGAAATCTCTCAAAAATGCTAACTGAAACACCCAAACATAATTTTAACAAATACTATTGGCAGGGTGTTAGAGCATCAGGTAGAATAGCAAATCTGCTGTCCTTACCTCAGACCAAAGCTGGATTTGGTTTCCAGCAGGCTTGGGGAGCATTTCAGTGACATATCTCTTCTGCTTGCCTTACAGGAATGACTGTGGCAGCTGCAGTTCTCGCCACATCAGCTGCTCAATGCACCAACCACAACCATGATTCAGGGTCTTTGCAATAGTGTGGGTTACACAGGGATCTACAGCTCATAGCATGATGACTGAGAGTGATCACAGGACTGGATGATACTGTGGTCAAGCATCAAGGCCTCTTTCTGTTATGGCAGCAATAAGAGTGACTTAATGCAGTCAAAGTGGGAAAAATCACAGAAAAAGTCCTTTGGTGACCATGACTGAGTCTGCCTTTAACAAAGTTAAAGTATCTTCTTACCTCTGCTTGTAGGATGATGCAACCCCTTTTTATGAATGCCAGGGAGAGCATCCTTATGCTATGTTCTTAGTTTATAACTTCCTCCATCCCCAACCCAAAAAGATTTTTATTATTTCTTGTGCCTAGATCCTAAGCATTTTGTTCTCCATTGTATAGCTTTGGCAATGTTCATGTTTCAGACCTGATAGAGATTATGCACCAAACCCCTCAGCAACTTCCTTACCCTTACAGCACAGACTGGAAAATGCCTTTGTACGGCCCAATGCTAGTGACATGCAGTATGAGCAGCCTGCTCCTCAAGAGACCAGCAGCTCACAGATATGCACCAGCAAGCAGACAGGGCTTCACTAACCACCTACAAAAGGTTGCAGACTGTGGATCACACCACAGAGTATCTGTCTTGCTCTGACTTTGCTGTTGCAGTTTCAAGTCTAAGGTCAGCCAGAACAATGTTTCCCTATGGCTGATACTTTCAAGAGCTGAACATTTTCTGCTTTGAAGAAGATAAGCCACTGCAAGGCAACCTAGAGTAATTATGAGTCTCTTTCTACTTCAGCAAGTATATTTTTTAATTCTAGAAATAGATTTCTAGAATTATGTATGTAATTCTGGAAATACATGCACTGAGAGATTCAGGTCCTTCTCAATTTTTTCAATAATGAGCTCTGTTGAAGTGTTTTCTGCACCTTAATATCTTGCCTGCTGAAAATGATCTCATGCTCTACATTTGTGGCACACATTCAGTGTGGCTCACAAAGAAGTCCCTGTCAAAGAATATAGCTTTTCTGTTAAATCAGCTCTATTTCTCAAATACATGTAATTCCAATTATAAAGAACTACACTTGTTAAATAACTTCTGAACACGATTTGTAACATGTGCCATGTCTCTACATATGGTGAAACTTTAAACAAATACTTGGTAGGATAATAACTCATTAGGGAGTTGAGTGTCCTCATTGTACATTTTTTTTCTTAGACAAACTGTTAAAGTTCTGAGCTTTTTTGTCTTCACAAGGGCATGTCATTTTTCTAATGGATTTAACACCACCATTTGGTCCAATTTCCTCATGTCTGCTTCAATCAGCACACAAACCACTACACAGGAAGAAAAGCATAGAGATTCATCTCCTTCATTTCAAGGCCCTCAAGGAGGCAATCTGTTATTTCTTTTCCTTTGAAAAACTGTATTTAGTGATGGGTTAAGAGATTGAGAAATAGCATGCAGTGAGACCTTCCCAGGAGCAGAACTGTTTCCAGAACTTTTGAGATAGATGCTGTTTCAAAACAAATTACAAAAAAAACTACATTGATTTTCCCTAATTTTTAAATTTTGTCACCATTTTTTATTTATTTCTATTTACATTCTTGTTTCTTTGAACTCTCATTACCTCCTTTCCTTAAATCATAAATTTGATTCTCACTCTCACAGTCTTTTGACCGTCTCCACTTGCCTTAATTGAGACATGATTTTGGAATTGCTTTTCTTGAATACAAGATGTATATTGGCTTTTGTTTGCCAGTTTTCGCATTTTCTCAAGTCCTCCTCTTCGAAGAGAGCATATAGCAAATCTCAATAGAACAAAGTAATCAAAGGTGATTACTTTTCAGGACTCACCTTTGTATTATATATTGTCTCTATCATGATGAACTCGAGGTTTTATCACCATAAAAGCTGCCAGCATGTTGGAAAACTCTACTGGTCCATCTAGTCTTTTAATTATAATACCTGAAATTTAAGAGGTGTTTTTTTTCCTGTTTTAGTGAAGCACTACTGTATTATGCACCATAGGGGGGAAAAAACCAACCAACCAAACAAACAACAACCTACAAAAAAAACAAAAAAACAAAACCAAAATACTCCATTGTAAAATGATTGAAGTAAGCAATTATGAAGGAAAATCAGCTAATAACTGGAGATGCTTGGGACAACTTATTTTGCTGTCAGAAAGCAGTGGTTACACAAAGACAGGTTTCTTTGCAAGAAATGCCATGACTGTTCAGAAAGTTATGGGGATTCTGGTCTAGAGTTAACAGAAAAACACAATTCGGTCCAAAGAGACAATTTGGTCAGTAGCATGGGAAGGGATAACATTTTTGAAATTTTTGCTTAGTCTGACTCAGGAAGAACTTAATTTCAGTCTGCCATACCAGAGATGGATTTCTAAGTTTCTTCAGGAGAGGGTCATTTTTTTTATCTTTCATGACATTTTTCTGCATATCAATAAGGGAAGAAAATTGAACCTAAATCACATTATGAATGATTCTCTTTTCATGATGATGATAAGCTACATAAAAACGTACTATTTTTTTTTCCTTTTCTGGAAAAATGTTTTCAGAAATCTACAGTTTCTGAAATCAGTGGAAATTTCATTTCTTGCAAAAGTACATAGTATTAGTCACTATTTACTGCTTTCTGAGACATTTCCTATGTGACTTCTACTATTAGAGGAGATGTGTTAAATTTTTACTCTCTCCTGCTTTGTTGCATTAATACTAAATGTGACAAGCACCTACATGGCTTACACTAGTCATTATTTTTATATAGTTTGTGCTACTCAAGAGGGGGTTTAATGTGGTTTTCTTAATGGCAGTCTAACCCTCTAGACTTGCATTTTCTACTGAATTTGAATTTTACTGGCTGTAATGCTTCTGGAAAGCAGCTTCCAGATTCTTGTCTGTGAGTAATTGCAGAAATAAAGTAGTGACAATAATGATGCTTTTGTATGTATCCACCCACAGAACAGAAACAAGACCATATGACTGCTCTGGCCAATCTCTGATTATTAAAGGATGAATACTGACAGTCTACAAAAATTATGATAAGAAAAATATTCTTTTTAGTTGCCAGAATATTAAAAAATGAATGACTAGGAAGAAATTGTTATCTTTTCATAAATAAGAAGGAAAGACATTAAAATAGCAGACTATTATTATAATATGTTTTACTGAAAGGAATGCTCATATAATATGATGAAACCATTCATGGGGTTTTTTTGCATTTCTAATTTTATATCCAATTTTATGTTGTATGCATTCATTTTTTTTATATCACCCAGACGCTATTTGAAATCAAGGGAAAAAGAAGCTCAACATTATATTACTTTTTATATATTAAAGTAATTCAGAAAACTTTTTGATTTATGAACACTGAATAGATAAAAATTTTGTTTAGCAAGTTTGTTCTAGAGAATATTCACTGTCTTGATTGCAGGACATCACTGAGATCATATTAGTCAAAACACATACAGGGAAAAGAGCATCTGATTTTGTTATCTTTAATTAAATGTCTAGGCATTTGAAATAACTAATTACATTACAAAGAATATATCTAATAGCAATAATGTATTTGCAAAAACAGTATCAGGTTGCTATTTTGTAGTATTGTGCAGTGCAAGTGAGTCTTGTTTTGACCAGACAGCTAAAGAATCTAATCTGTGGGAAAATCAACTCCTGTAGAAGTCACTGAGTCTGCCTTTGGAAAGTGCCAAAATGAACCTATATTTTTTTTTTAAATAAAGACTGTGAGCAGAACTTAATATATACATACAACATGGTTGGTCCCAAGTACAGTGCTGCCAAATTAGGTCCATGAAATGTAGCTTCCATGAACACTCAGTAGTGGAGATGCAGCTATTTTATATTCTTATTATGGAGAGTGAAATTATCTATGATAATTTCATTGTTATTCCTACCCTCTAACTACTTTTAGTTCTTCAGGTTACTAAGTATCAATAAAAATAGTACAAAATATTCCCTAAATTTAAAAAAAAAAGCATTTTAAAAAACCTGTGGGGAAAAAAAAAAAGGATGAGCAGTAGACTGTTTATACATCATTTCTTTGTCAAGACAATCTTTGATGGACAACATTACTAACTTGAGGCTGTTGCATGGTCAATTTAAGTTGATTGACGACCCCATTTCTGTTCATTCTAAATGGCTCGGACATCACAGTAGTACTTTAGCATCCTTAGGAAAGGTCATGAGTTTAACAAACTGCACTACTATATCACTTTATCCCTGGTGGAGTAGACAAGACCTGGATTTATCAAGACAGCTAAGGGGACATTAACTACCTATGCCTCAGTCTAATTATGGTGTGTACAGTCTCAGTCACATGACAGCAACAGTGCATTTGGTACAATCATACCATCCATCTGTTGAGCTATTCACCTAAGGGAGGCTAATAAATATTTGTTGCAATGTTTTCTCTTGAAGTGGATTGTAGATACATGACAGACTTATTTCCACAAAAACATTTAAAGGCACTTAGTATTTTTTTCCAAGTAAAATGGAGGGAAGAGTGCATATTATTGGTCCCCTAGGAAAGAACTCTAGCAGCCAATGTTAAAAAGTGAAAAATTGAACAATACTGGCTATTACTACATTTACGCTGAAAACTAGCAAAGTTTTAACTGCCTTTGTTGTGAAGTTCTAAACAGTTTTCCACTAGATAAATTGCATAAAAATGCAAACTATTTTCAGGATCAATCTTGGTTCATGTTAGAACTTGCAAGTGTCCTGAATGTGTTATCCTGTATGTGATCCTAACTCTGTGTAGCTTTTGAATGGGAGATTGGCAGTCAGGAATTGAAACTGTGGTCTAGTATTATATTTTACTCCTGTAGTCACTGCTGTTTTTTTCTTTCCCTAATCACAGGCATAATTTTTCAGCAGCTTAGATGATTTTATCTACCTTTGATCAGAGTGAGCTACTTTATTGTTTATAAATTTATGTCAAAACTTTATGAAAATAAATTTCAACTTCTGTTTGGTTCATGAATAATTTAAATATTGCTCATGGTAATGCTTTCTTTGAACAGAGAACTGTGTCACCCCAGTGATATGTTTTTGTTCCATGACTAGATGACCTCCAAAGTAAAAAAATCTATTTTATGTAGGAAATATTTCTGAAATTAACATTTCTGTAAATATTTTCCACACAAAAGTGAATAAATGTTTTCAAGTAGATGAAAGTTTTATTCAAGGTAATACTTGGGAAAAGTTTTTAACACTTACTACAGGCTAGACTTTAGCTACTGTCAAAAGATAGTTTTTTTTGTGCAGTTGTTCATTAATCTCCAGTAATTTAAATCAGTTCTTTTTTTAAAAAAATGGCTTTGTTTTTGTTTTTTGTTGTTGGTTTTCTTTTGCAATTAAATGTAAGGATGGGAATATCTTTTATGTTATACCAGACCTTTATTTTAATTAGACTTGGGAACTACTTGGGAGTGTCACAAAATTTGAAGTAGCAAGAAAAGCTTGAGAGGAAAAAAAAAAATTTAAATATCAGTATCTCTGTGGACCAAGTCTTTTACAACAGATGAATATCTTTCCATATGTTTAAGTAGGCAGCAAATTAGATGAGAAGTTAAATGGGAGTAATACCTGCTTATTCATGTTTTACATACAGGTAGTGAATCCTTTGGAAAGAGGTGGTCCCTTTCCGGCTGCTCGGTCCTATCTTGAAGAGGTTAGATCACTTACTTAAATTGATTCTTCCTTGGCTTGGAGGTAGGTCAAATGCCAGAGGACATTGGCCAGAGAAGATGCTAAAAATAGACTCATCTTTATGGCATTGAGAATGGATGACACCCTTTTACTCAAAGGAAACTTTTTAATGAGCTTCCACATATACATAAAACCAGCAGTTTCACTTTTTTGTCACAATTGTTTATTCACTTAATTTTTTAATTTGTCCTTGTGTATCATTGCTTACCCTCTGTTGATGTAGGAGACAAACTAATCTGCCTTGTTGCTTTAAGTATCTTACAAAATATAAATCATAACTACCGCATAAAAACTAGAATTAGAAGTCTTAAAAGCAGTATTTGAACCTACAGCCTTGCTATCTTGGAAATGAAATGTCTATCTCCAAAGTTCACCACCCATTAGGAGGAAAAGAAATTAAAGATTGGTCTTGAACCAGAGAGGTGATTTGGAAATGTTAAACAACAAACAATTGCCACTCTGGAATTTACAGCTGGGGTGCAAAACCCGCCTTGATAAATTAAAAAGTAGATTTTAGCTCATCTTTTCATAACTAGAACCCATGGATTTGTTAACTAGTTGTTTTTTTTTTCATTAACTTTCCCTAGGAGGAGAAAAGTTGCTTTTTTATGCTAGCTGGTAGGAAAGCCCATAGAACTGCTATGGCAGCATATGAGGTGCAGAGATTCCTGTAAGCAGCACGTGGGGAAGGTTAGTTTTTGTCTCCCAGGAGTTTATTGTCTGGTTTGGTTTTCAGGGTAGGGATTCCTTTAACAGTTGATAGCATATTTTGCAACTGCCTAAGAACATAAACTCACCTAATTTCTAACACACAATGGGTAAATAAATAAATATGTGCAAGTAAGTACAATGTGTCTAAGGGACAGTTAACACTGGAGTATAAACACTTTTACTTCAGAATCCTTTGAATCAAATCTGAATTGGTAGGAAAAAAGGCTGATGTCACTAAATGGTGCTTGGTAGAAAATGAGCTGCAGGACCCTGCATTCAAAATCAACAGCTGTCAAGACCTTCTCATCCAGTTTCAAGTAGTACTATTCATACACAAGTAGGAAATATCATGAGTTGCAAAAGATGTTTGATAAGAGACACTCCTTCAAGTTATAGAAAAATCTTTTTAAAATTTGGAACAAGAGTATAGAAAATTTGTCCCAACTTTTCCCTTTTTATTCATGAGTGAAAGGTGTACAGTCTTTCTAAATAAAATTCTTCCTTTATAACCTGAGATGTATCTTGTCTAAGCAAGTAAGTTTTCCTTTCCTGTACTAAGTGCTGCTGGGAGTTATGTATCCAAAGGGCAATTCATCTAATTGTATAAACAAATAAAAATTAACTGAGAGAAACTGCTCTTTGATGATTTTTTTCTCTTGTTTCCATTTCCTAATTAGGACACCTAAAGTTCTAGCATAGAAAAGGAAGCAAACTTGTACATAAAAAAAATTTAATTGGGGGAAATAACAATATGAGTCTGTATAGCCAGTTACTTTTGACTGAAATTTAATTTCAGCTTCGTCTCCCTCCAAAACCTCCCTCTTTTACACTTGTATTTTTGTGGAAATAAAGTAAAACTATAAGTATTGTTTGCAAAGAAAGTGTAGTTACTTTATTAAAATTAACAAAAGGAGAACAAGGGTATATATATTCACAAAAAAATATCCCACAAAGACTGAGCTCTGCAATCAGTCAGTCTTCTTCTAGTGGGAGTCATATACATGGACCCATCTAGCTAATTTAATGTAAGACCTCTATCTTCACATCACAGCCTCAAACAAAACGAGACTGATAAATAGTCCAGAGCAAATAGTGCTTTAACTCTCCATAATCAGCTGTGTGTAATTTAAATCCTTGTTTCCTTCAGTAATTATAGTAATAAGAACAAAAATCAAAGCTTGGACTGAAATATATTACCAGCTTGGTAATCTGCCATCCTTCACATTCTCCTGTAAAAAAAACAAAGTTGTGAGTCAACAGAAACAGAAGATATCATCCAAGAATAACTATCTGGAGATGGACCAACTATTATCTCATCAGAAGTTAATGCAACTATATTTAAAATTAAAAGCCAGAAACAACAACAGACGGAAGGAATGTAGTCAGCAGCAAAAAAAGCATTGCTGTTTAACTGTAATTTTGATCCTGAACCTTTCCCCAGGGCCCGCTTCCATCTTACACTGCATCAACCAGTTGGCTCACAGACTACTCTGCACATGATGAAGATAAGCTGCACATGCTGCTGTGTGTATTTGACACACAGTGGGTCGCACTGCATGGCTGTTTGGAGAGCTTGGAGTTAGTCTAAGAACTGTGTATCTCTCCCCCACTGTTTTGGGTTTCCCTTGCCATGCCTTCAGGACACTTAATGCTGTTTGATTTCAAACAGAATTGCTCCTGAATGTAGAAATCTGAGAGTAACTTTTTTTGAGACATTTCCTAAATTATTATAGAAAGAACAGTAACATATTTAGTCCTTGCAAGTTTGTCTCACATTAAATGGAAGAGAAAATGAAATGGTTGTTCTTCCATTGTTTTCTAGAAAGAAAAAGATTTCCAGGAAAGTGGTAATACCTTTTATTAGACCACCTTACAAGTGAAGGAAAAGCTTACATTTCTACATACAGATCTCATTTTCCTTGAATTAAAACCAGAACAACACTCCTATGTTTTTCAAAATTATAGCATTACATGATTGGCAGTGAAGGAAGGGAGTTTAGTAGTGTTTTTTTGTTTGTTTGGGTTTTTTTCCTGGAAACACTGAAGTTGAAAGACATTCAATGGTATATAGATAGAAATAGAGATGCATTAGAGTCTTTGGGGTGTGGGTTGTGTTTGTTTTCGGGGGTTTTTTAAAGCAAAACTTCAGATTCAAACAAGACTCCTTTTAGACTTCTAGATAGTTTTGAAACCAATTCTAAAGTTGTAACATACCTTGACAGCTTTGGGAGGGATTTTCCATGCATTTTCCAACACAAAGAATTAAAGGCCAGAACTATCTGAAACTTGTGCAATTTAGGGTAATGCACAGGATTTGGATTCTTCCTCATTTGAACTGGGAAATTAAGAGTTTATGAAAATTTGTCTTTGACATTCATGTCCTTTCCTAGCTTACTTCTGACTGACATTTGATTTGCAATGACCCTTCCTCATCCCATTTATTCATAATTAGTCATCTCTTATGGAGGAAAGAAAGGAAAGAAAGGAAAGAAAGGAAAGAAAGGAAAGAAAGGAAAGAAAGGAAAGAAAGGAAAGAAAATGGTGATTACATTAAGAGAAGTTAAGGAGAAAACTTGTTCACTTATAAACCCAAAAAACTACAATTCAGAAAGAATGACTATTCTTTTCTATTGAAACTTCAAAAAAAATAAACTGTAGGCCTTGGTAACAAACACAAGAAGTTGTAAGAAGCTAATAGGTAGAAATCTATTGCCCATTGAGAAAAAGACAGAATGATAAATGCATTATGAGGATAAAAAAATAATTAAAAGGTGAAAAGATTATATAGGAATTATGATATAATGGAGATTAAATTGGCAGAACAGGATTCAATCCACAGTCTGAATGTGCACAGCAGGTGGGGAGGACTAAAACCCCAGAGTATTTATCTGACAGTTCTCAGTTACTCTTCCTGATCACACATTTGGTCCATGGAGTAATTAGGGCTATGAGGAAGTGCAGGTGAGGACAAAGGCATTTTTAAAGTTAACAGCAACATTTTCAAATGTCTGTCTAAGGTATGTAAATGAAGATTGCAGATCCCAACCAAAAGACAATCTGAGTTTGAAAATGTTGGGTTAGAGGTTTAATAAATTAGCCTCGATATTGAAAAAAAATAATAAGTAATTAACAGACTTAATGATGCATTTTTTCACCTGTCCTTTTCAAAATTTGAGCTGTGTACATACTGAATTTTTAATACAGAAACTTGTCCTAGTTCAGCAGGAGGGACCAGTTATCACTGTGTGGGAGTGATTANGTTGTGGTTAAGAACTGTTATTTTTCCCTTTACCTATATTTTTCCTAATTGAAGTTCTGTTCTCTAAATTTAAAGGAGAGGGATTATTTATTGGCCAACATAGATATCTTAGTTCTTCTTTGAACTAAGACAAAACTGTAACACACAGACACACACATATTTTTAATAACAAGGAATGTTAAATTGCTGCACTGTACAAGCTGGCACAGCTGATGCAAATCCCATTAGCAAGAATATGTAGGTAATTAACGCAGGAAAGAAGATTGTCCAACTACTTTCTACCCTGCTACAAACCAACACCAGAATTAAAACCATTCATGAATCTTAAAAGGACATTGCCTGTTATAGTCAGTATGTAGCATTAGCAAGGGGTTTGTGCCTTTGCTCTTTTTTTTTTTTTCCACAGTGATCCCTTTAAATATATCATGTGTGCTTCTCTATATTTGGCATAGATCTTCAGCTTGGTAATGATGAATTTTCCTGGCAGACAAATACTTGGTTAGATCAGCTCATGGAAATAAGCTCTTTTGGACTGAGGTTTGCATGCTATGTGTGTACTGACCCCAGGTTGAAAGAATGTTTAATTTCAGCAGTTTTAGTGGAAACTGATATATTCTGTTGTTTGCAGAAGAATATTTTTTAAATCATTGCTTTTGTTTTGCTTTAATGTAACTCAGGAGACATCACAAGACTTTTGTCAGAGGTAAAATCAAGAGGGGAAAAGTGCAAGAGCTGATTTAGCTTTTATGATGTTTAACAGGTTTAAATAAAAATGTTAGGGAGCAGTGGGTTTTATCCCAGTCTTTTCCAGCACTAGACTTTCTTGACTTCATATGGTAGAGCAATTCACAGGGAAAAATAACAGTGAAGATGCAAAACGTAATGTTTTCTTAAGGGATGCACAACCTTGGCAAGAGTAACTGTGTTGCCAGTTCAGGCTTCTTAGAATAAATCTATCTATCTGCAAATAGAAAACATTGACTCTGTAAAGTGATGGAGACTGAAGGTTTTGCTAGAGGATTAGGATGTGAGGCTGATCAGTTCCAAGATAAGTGGCATTATTTTATGGACTGTCTTGAATTCAGTATAAACTGTTTAGTTTTCCTGTTTCTTCTTCCTTCAAGTACAAGCTTCAGAATACATGTTGTTTTTGGTGGCAGTGGGGAGGAGGAGGAAAAGGGTATTTAAAAAAAAAGTTACTGGAATTTTTGAATAAATTTGGGGCTTGAGTGCATACATGTGTGAGAGAAATAACTCGGCAGGCACCAATATCAGAGAAGGAGTGGGAAGAAATACTGCAGGTGACAGAGCAGAGCTTCTGCTGCAGCCTGTGGTGAAGACCATGGTGAGGCATCTGTGCCCATGTAGATCCATGCTGGAGCAGAGGCCCACTTACAGTGGAGAACACCACCGTGAAGAGGTGGATGGGCTCAAAGGACTCTGTGACCCTGTGGCAAGCCTTTGCTGGAGCAGTCTCCTGGCAGGACCTATAGTCCTGTGGAAGGAAGAGTTCATGCTGGAACAGGTTTGCTGGCAGGACTTGTGGGCCATGCAATATTCATACCGAAGCAGACTGTGCCTGAGTGAACCAGTGGAAGGAACCCATGCTGGAGAGTGCAGGAAGAACTGCGGCCCATGGGAAGGGCTCACATGGAGAATTTCATGAAGGACTGCCTCTTCTGAGATGGACTTCATGTTGAATCAGGGTAAGAGGAGAAAGGAGTGACAAGAAGTGGCACTTCAGGGCAAGAAAGTAGAAGAGGCAGACAATCAGGAGAGAAGTTGAGCCTGGGAAGGAGGGAGAGGTGGTGTGCAGGTTTGGATTTATTTCTCATTATCCTATTCTAATATAGATGATAATATCCAACTAACATCCCAAAGTGCAGTTTGTTTTGCTTGTGATGGCAATTGGCGAGTGATCTCTCTCTGTACCTGTCTCAACCCAGAAGCCTTTCATAATATATTCTCTGCCCTGTTCAACTGTGAAGGGATTCAACAGAGTGGCTTTGTTGGGCATCTGTTGTCCAGCCAGAGTCAACTCACCACACCAGGTGTGTTAAAAAATGTTGAATTTCATATATAAATGTAACATCCACTGAAGAAACAGAGATTATACATAGTAACTTTTTAGTTGCATCCAATATTACTCTGAATCTAGAAAAGAGTTACAGACAAAAGAAAAAGTATTTTAATAATTCACATAATTATAAAAATTCATATTTTCTATTTGGAAATGAAAATTGGTTTATCTACTGCTGTTGGTTCTGTGATACTTGTCATACAACTTTCTATATGAAAAACCTTTTATTATGCGAAGTGTTGGCTAGACATGAAAATTCTTTTCTCTGTTTTCAGAATAACTTTTACCTCCTGTACATTCCAAAGCGATGACCCATATTCTGAGTATCTTATGATAAGGGTAACTTTTACAGAGTACAAGTAAAACCGTTCTGTTGGGCTGGTCTGGGGGCTGAACCTGCTCTGAGACTGAGGCAGAACATCACTGGTAAGGGAAAACTGTGAATGACAGCAACACTGGCTTCTACCTAAATGAAGTCAGCTCACACACTTGGTACTTTTAGAGAAAGCAAATCTGATTTAATGAAGAACTATGAGCTGAATTAATGGAAGAGCCAGTTAATTTTATTTCTAAGAGTTTATTGCTGAATTTTTCTATGGACAAATAGAGGTACCTTCTATATGGGGATAATAACATTTCTTGTGTCTGTATACAGAGTTCTATGAAATTATTTTCACAGAAATAATATTCATAATGCTAATTTTAGACAAATTTTTCACCAGTTTCACTTACTTGAAGTTTTATGATAAGGTCATTCTTTTTCACAACCTTTTACTGGTTTAGTTAACTGGGGAATGGAAGTTAGACAAATAAAAAATGAAGTAGGACGCTTCTGCATAGTAGCATGTTTGTGACATAATTAACAATCCTGAAAATGCCTTCTATGCAATAGAAATGTGATGTACAAATTCCTAACCAGGAGACTGCTGTAATGTTGCCTGTTGTTTTGAGCTTGACATGAGTCTGATGTTTTTCTTAAAGATTCTCTTTTGGATCCTGCAGCACAATGCATTTCACATTTCTTTTTATGTTCTTTGGGAAAGAAATAAAAGCTAAAAATTAGGATTTCTGAAGGCTATCATGAGCTAAACGTGTGGAGATTTTGTCTCATGATCTTTTAATGAATAATCCTGGTATTTTCAGTCCTTCATGCTGGCAATACTTTTCTATGTCAGAAAAATTAATAGCAAACATTATATAATCAAAGCTCAGTTATTTCCCTCATAAATATCATGAAGTATGTTATTTCCCTTCATAAAATATCAGAAATTTTTATCACATTACAAAAAAGAGTTACTAGTAGTTCTGTCACCTCATCTGACATTACAGAAAATTATTTTTACAATAAACAAATTAAGTGAAATCTGATGCCCACTAAACCATTAATAATGCTATAAAGCGTTATTTAATTTGGACTTTTTCCAATTCTGTATAATGAGATTTGTTGCTTGTGGATTAACAGGATGGTCAATTAGTCTACTCTTTAGTGTAATTAATCCTTTCTATCCATCTGCCCCAAATCATAAAAGTTCCTTAAGATCTATTTCATTTCAGCAGATTGTTGTTTTCTCTTGTTTAAAGGCATGCTTTGAAGACTAAATTTGTTCTGTTTACTCACTCACTGCCGTCCTCCTTTTGTCTCTGGGGAAGTAAGAGCACAAGGTGTGGGAGTAACTATGATTCCCTTCAGGTCTTAGCTGCTTGCTTAGTTGCCACTTTGAGGCTGCCAAACCACATAACTATTGAATATCCTTTCCTAAGTAACCCATGAGTAACTCTCCTAGTTCAAAGCATGATACAGTCACAGTCACAGGGTCAGCCTTGTGACCCAGTTTTCATCAGACTATCAGGTGAAAACCACGCATGGCAATAGTTTTTCAGGACATTATCCAAATTATCTGTCCAGCAAAAAATAAAGCACTTGTGATAGTGTGACCAGAGAACTGGTCTCCCATGTGAGGTATCACAGCTCCCAGAAACTCACTAGTTACATTGCAGTTACTGTGAGTGTGATACTCAGAGACTGCAGACACTGGCCCTAAGAACATTTTTGCAAGGGAGACACTGGATCCCCACTAAAATTACCCTTATCATAAAGACATATAGTCTTGCAGGTGCAGTCAGACCACAGGTAGCCCATGTAGCCCATCTGTCCTACTGAATATGTGATCTCTAGAAAAAGGGACAGAATTTTCATCTTGAAACTTGAATCAGTAAACTGTTTTGAATTTGCTGAATTTCAGAGGGAATATTTGCTCTTCAAATAGCTTTTCCCTAGAGTCTATAATCATGGATAAGACTAAATTATCCCTCCAAGATCACTTTTGTAGAACCTTACTGACCCAGAGCCACCAAAAGAGGCATCATCTGCTGAGACCGTTACCACAACAGCAACTGTAATGGGGGCTGGAGCAGTCTGCCTTAGGGGTCCTAAATCATAACTGGCACATTTTAAAATGCAGATATTCTTTCTGGCTTCAATTTTTTTTTTCCCCTATACAAGTTAGAAAAATAGATGTGTGGTTGTTCAGGAAGTTTCATCTATGAATTGCTTAAGAAAACTCCTAGGCTCTTGCAAATGTGAAACTTCTTTAAGTCTCAGAGATCTAAACAAATAAATGATTTAGACTCTCAGCACTAGTGTATGGGAAGCTCTACAGACAATTTAAAAAAATTAATTATTTAAAATCTCATATCAGATAGACAACTTTGAGATAATTTTGTATGTTATGTTTTCAATACTCAGCTCAAAAAGAAACACTTGGAGATAAGTTTACACAGTACAAGCTCCTGATAAGACCCTTTTTCTTACTGACAGTTCAGTTATAACACTATTTTAAAACAGATCTTTATACTACATAAGTAAACAATAAATACATGCCATTGCTTTTCAATCAAAATATATGCAGTTTTTAGTGCTTCTAACGCTATAAAACATCTCTATAAATTATGTGTGCAAAGGATATATTAAGTTATATTTAAATAGGGTGTAGAAGCAGCTGGTGTCAAAAGGCAAAGGAGACAAAAGAAAAACTTTAAAGCTCTGCTAGAATTGTGCTCTTTAATGAAACCACTAGATTTGGTTATGGTCTATGATATGCATTCCTCTTACAAGGTATTTTTGTGACCAAAATCAAACTGTTATTAACATAAACATCCCTATGTCATGAAATTTTTTATTTAAAAAAAACCACAGAAACCAAAAACTAAAAAAAAAACCAAAACCCAACAGTGGAAATACAGATATCTGAAATATTCTCAGGATAGAGTTTTTCCACTTTTAATTTCTAATAAAATCACTTTTTATTTCTATTTTATTTAAGAATTTGCACATCAGAATAAAGATAGTAAGGGAAAAAAGAGAGAAATTTGACATATTGAATGCTTAACACAGACTGTCAACTCCCATGTTTATGGTTTAATTTATTCCTGAAATATTTTAGGATAAAAGATAAAAAGGAGAAAAAAAAAGAGAAAGGGTTACTTTCCTGGACTGTCCTGACTCTGGCATTATTCAATATCTTTATTAATAGAGTAAAATGCTACTAAAATTTGCATTGTAAGATTCAGGGATTAGAATCCAAAAAGCATTAAAATGATATATGAGTCAAAAACACATAAAAGAAAATTCAATAGAAATTATTGCAAAGGGTCTATGCTGAAGATGAAATAATCAAACTTCCTTCTAAAAAAGGATATTGGAAAAATGAAATACACTAATGGGCAGATATTGCAAGGAATTAGCAAAAAGGAAATGTGAGTTAAGAAAAATATGTAAATGCAGTGATACTTTTGTAAAATTAAATTAACAAACCACTTTTCTTCTTGTTTTCTCTTTTTCTTCTTTTTTTTTATAGTAGAGGAGGGAAAGTGTAGTAAATCAGTTGTCTAACATATATATAACTCTATATATGTATGTTTAACTATATATAACTGTTTTTCTCTACTCAGAAAAAGAGAGGCCTCATTAAAATATTGTTTCCAGTGATAGGCTCTTCACCTGAAGCAAAAATACAGAAGAATAAAAAAAACCCAAAGAGCAGTTTAAGAGTTTAGCATACATGATCTTTCAGGAAAGAAAAATTAAAAAAAAAAAAACCAAACATTAACAGACATGTATTTGCTTAGTCCAAACAGAGGCACACCAAAGCATGCTTGAAACAGTAACATATTGTACAACAGATAGTAGACAATCATTATCCTTATCTATCACAAGAGAATGAACCCAAAATTAAACGTGATTTTCAGTTAGAAAGATCTAGGTTGTGTATTAAGAAAGCCAGACCATATATGAAGAGAGCTCTCACTTCCACCACAGCTAAGCACTAAAAGAGTTGTTCAGTCGTTCCCTCTCAGATCTTGATACCGGGGTCTTTAAAAGCAGGAGAGATAAAATGTGTCCAAAAACTATTGTAGAAAGAAAACTGAGACTCAGTTAAGGGGACTGGCATTTCTGACATCACAGGATCCTTTCATTCTAATATTTTTTATGATGCTAAAGATTGAATGTAATATTATTATTATGTTACATCTAATCTTGAACACTGGAATGGAGCCTTATGATTTTATCAAGCAAAGATTTTGAATAATGTTATTGGCAGACATATGTATGCAGGAAGAAACTATATATTTCTGTTTCAGAAAGAAGAAAAATTACTGAATGATTAATTAGGAAGCAATATATTTTCTGTCATTTTAATGTGGAGAATAGGAAGCTGTGAAAGACCTTTTGAAAAGAGAAGGAAACAAAAAAGGCACTCAGGAAAAAAATAAAACAACAACAAATAAACAACAATGCCCCAAAAAAACAACCAACCAACCAAACCTAATACATTTGAATCCTTCTGAACAACTCAGTAACCTTCCTTCCTAGAATGTTTCTTTAAAGTGTTAAAGAAAAAAAAGCTTCTATTTTATGTTTCTGTCTGGTTGATATGGGACTTATCCCGTATCTCCCATCTGCCAAGACTGACTTGTAGGAATTTGCAGTATAGAGCATTTTGCAAAAATGTGGACTCCACATGTACAGTGGAGAAACATATGCAGGGATTTTGCTTCCTTGACTTTTCCACATCAAGAGTCTCTGGTATTCTTACATCTATCTGCCCTCCTTCATATATAACGTCACTTTTGATACTGAAGAAGCTCAAAAAAGACAGCTGCTGCTGAGAGTTGAGGTACTCTTAATGCTTCATTCACTGATACTACCAATGGTGTTTAAGAAATTACTTTTCCAGTGATAAATTTTTTCCTGACCCTGTATTGTTGGTATGGTGGAAAAATATGCTCTAAGAGTACTTACATTTCATTTCTCCACTTTCAGTATCCCTTACCAATATTCTAATGATGAAATTTGTTTTGGCTACTTCATGCTGTAGTTCCTCTTGAGCTGGCAGCCGGGTGGAATTTCTCCTGGTGAGGTGTCCATCTCATTACTGCTGCACTCCACACTTTCAGTGAGCTGTGTGATGTGTTTTGAAATGACACGTTAGAGTTCCCCAACCACTTGTAGTTGCAAACCTCCAGGCTATGTGTAAATTAATTGTGTTACTCAGACTAGCAGTACTAATGCATTAGTATCACATATGAAATGTGTGACAAGAATTTGAAAAACAGAACAACCCTTCAGCTCCTTCAGCATGTATAATGATAATAACTGTAATAGGGAGACAGCATTCATGTGCTTCATGATTAGAACAGAGTAATAATAATGATAATTTTTTGGTTTGGGTTTTTTTTGTTTTTTGTTCTTTTTTTTTTTTTAGTTTTGCTTGTCACTTGGTCTTGAACATTTTGCTCAACTTGTTTTCAGAGTCTTTCTACTGATAGAAGAAACTGATTTGGTTGTAAAGATGGGCTTCATTTACTAAACTATAACCAATAAGAAACTTTTTTACTCTAGACTTAGTTTATTCTAAAAGGACGGGCATTTACAAAATTCTAGTTCCAAAAATTTAGAGACCTTTGCATTTAAGGATTTGATTTAGACCACTTTATAATTTTACCTATTATCAAAGTATCCATAAATATCATCTATATCATACTGAACACTAACAATACAACTTCATAATCCTCCTTCCACTCGTCTCCTTCCATTTTTCTATTATTTCTATATTCTATTTTTCTATATTCTATATTTCTATATAATCCTGCAGTTGCTCTGGAGGTGACTGTATTATGCAGACTCAAAATATATCTACAAAATATTTTGACATCTAGGAATAGCAGATATTATATATGCATATAGTTTTCAGAAGGATCAGTGAACTATATTCGCACACAAATACCTTGTGTATCTTGGGATTTGTTCACATCTAAATCCAGTAAGTACAACTGCTGAAATGCAGTGGGACCAAACAACTAGTACTCTGAAAAATAATTTGCACAAGTCTAAAGTCAGCATTACTAATTTTTTCACATGTGAAGCTCACTGTCATAATCCCTACTCAAGATGAATATAACTTTATTACTTCAAAGCCAGATCTACCCTGTGTGAGGTCAGTAATATCTACCAGACACTGGGCTATACTAATATAGCTAAAATCTGCATCTGATATCAAAGGGATTTTAATTTAAGTATATATATCTATTTTAATAACTCTTACTGAACATGTGATGGGGTATGGAATCAGCATTCCATATAAAATGAGATGACACATGTTTAAAGAAATTAATACTTGAAGGTAGAGAAAAAGTCATCTGGGTAACTTGGGATTTTCAAAAGCATGAAGTGTAGGCCTCTGATAGCCCTGAAATCACTACTGAAACATCCAGTGACTTCTACAGGAGCAGATCACGTACAGTGCTGTTCATACTTTTAACTCCTACTCCTAAGCAATTTTGTATATCTGAGAACATGGAAGCATAATATGGTAATGAATATTCATTTATTCCAGAATCTTCTTAGTTTTCATTTGAAAAAATATATGAGTACATTGGGCTATAAAAATATGTGCTGCATCCAACCTATTTTCCTGGTGCTTGATAGCATCAGTCCCTAATTGAATGGGTATCCAAATAGGCAATTAAAATTCAAATTGCTGAGGTGTTTTTAAATAGATTTTTGTTCTACTTGAAAAATGCATTTTTAATAAAATGTTTCTAGTTTAAAATGCTTTAAAATGTTTTAGGAGTAAATACTGTTGAATACATAGTGATTTTCTAGTGCAGACAGGCAGACAGAAATGCTTACATACAGAACTGTAATAAATTTTCAAATGCAAAAAAAACCAAAAACACTCAACGCAGCAATTATAAAAGAGCTGCCATAAAACACATAATCAAATTCTACAGATGAGGCCATGTAGATTTGTACATTTTCAGCTGTACTGCCTCCAGCATAGACAACTGTCTAAAGGATGCTTATTGACATAGCTGGCAGGTCAGCATTAATAATTATACCCTCTACAATATTATTGTTCAAAATGTGATACTTATACATGATATGACTATGAGATACAGCTCCTGAGAATTTAGCTTTCGTTATGTTGAATTGCAATCTGAGATTTCATCTTGACTAGGCTTCGCAAACGATTTGGGAAGGGCTCTACCCACGCTCGCTACAAGCACACTGGTGGTTAGAAAGGCCAATGTGAGAAAGGCAAGTCCAATTGCAAATCTGAGATTTAACAGCGTGAAATAGGACATGGAAATAGTATGTAGTTTGGGTATGATGTGAGGTGACTGGGATGTACCACCAGAAGAATCAGGATGCTTTTGGGGAAGGAACGTGAAAGATGCAGGTGATGCCTTCTGCCTTCATGCAACAGAACTGATGTAAAAATGTATTGCACATTGTATCCAAGATGCCTGTGTAATAAACTTACACTGTATGAAGTTAATTAATTACTTGTGAGAATAATTTATCATATGAAAGACAGAAATAAGTTAGCAGGAGGACAAACCATTGTAACACTGGTTTATGCCTGTGCAATACGGGTCACAGAACCTATCACATCCTCAGCAGAAAAAAATTATAGTCATAAATAATAATCTGTTCAATGCCTCTCACTCAGGAAATACGAAAGTCTCAGAGAATGTCAATAAGCTAATTGAGTTTGAACAAAAAAAGAGTGAAATTTCAACAGAAAAGTGCAGCCAAAATTAGACACGATCTAATTATAAAGTTTGAATGGGAATATGAATCTGATTAACCACAGCATAACAAATATTAAACAGAAAGTATCAACTATAATTGCCTTTTAAAACCTTTTTCCTGATTGGGAAGTTAGAGAGCAAACAAGGAGAAATTTAATAGAAAGAGTAAAAGAATGACAGAAATCAAAATAGAACAAAAGAATTATTCCATTGGTCTAGACTGACATTGCACCTATGCTGCTATCCTGTCCCTAAAGAATCCAGAGGCTAATCCTTTTTATCTCTGGTCTAATTTTGGGTGTGGAAGACCAATACCACACAGAAAATGAGGACATTTTATGTGAATGAAAAAGTGCATAGGCAAAGCTTTAAGACTTGCTAGACGTGCAGTTTGGCCAATACCCTTCAAAGCAATTAGCTTCTATTGAGGAAGTATCTAGAGCTGTGTCAACTGTACGAGTCTCTTACAAGGTATCTGCAAAGAGGCTGCTGCAAACATCAAAGGATCTTTGAGAATGTTGTCTAGGTCTGTGTCATGACACAGGAAAACAGCTTCTCCTGATAGAACAATTGACATTAATTTTTCAATTCAGTCCTACTTTTGTATTAAATAATAATGTCTGATAGAAGAGTATTTTTAATACCTCTGTACATTCTCATAAAGGATTTTTTCTGAACATGGTGGCACACTAAAACCATTTTCCACTCATAAATCCACTGCAACTATATCTAAGGCATGGATCTTATTTTACAGCTAGATGCAATACATAGAAATATTTTTTAAATGCAAACCAAACAAACAAAAAAAAAAACCAAAACTCAAAACCCCCCAGATATAAACTCACATTCAATAGATTTAATTAATCTTAATCACATCAATATAAAATCTGACATATAAACATACCAACTTTCCTTGCCATTTTTAGATTGCTTTAATTAATGAATGTTAATATCCATAAAATATTGAAAATGAGAAGACCAAGAGCATCTATGTTCAACTGGAACCATATCAAATTATTTGATATTTAGTCTCTTATTTTTATATTAATAGTGGACAAAGCGCTTTAGTATTATACTCTTGTTACTATGCTGCAATGATAAGACAAGAAAACTTTTACTCCATGTATTATTTTTACAAAATTAGGCAATATATTTTAAAATAATATCTGTTATTAATAGAAGTAGTTATGGTTCTGTCTTCTCCACATTTCAAACTGAATCACAATCACATTTTTTTTTAGGAAATTACTTTTTAAATCTTGTTCAAAAATTATGTAGAGTAGTTTACCATCATATAGCTGTTATGTTTGATTGATAGATGAGGTAATTGCTGTTTATCAATTTGGTAAGCATTTTGAGAAAAAGAGTGTTGCATAAAGATACTATTGATACACTTAACTTGAAAGGCCATGTAATGCAGCTTCATAAAGTCATATAAATCTGAGGTGAATAGCTATTAGGTCATCTGGTTTAGTTCAGCCACAAATAACTCAAATGAGTTTTGCATTATTTGTATCAGACCCCCCGGGAAATTTTTCTGCAGACATAAATTTCAATTATAGAAATTGTATCCTGATACTCAAACTAAATTTTCCTTCACTCAATTTCACCTCACTCTCCCCTCTCATGTTCTCAGGTCTAACCAAGGTTGCTAAGCTAATGTCCTTTTATAAAATAATAAAGCTTATATTTTTTTTATTTTTTTTTTACAGAAGGACAAAAATAAGGCTTCAGACCTTCTTACTAAGGATGAAAAATGAAGAGAAAAAGATATAACCAAAGCACCAAAGACCTCAGAAAGTGTTTTGAAAGGAGGCAATAAACCCTCTGAAACACTAAGAAAGCAGACTGTAGTTAGGCAACATTAAAAACAAGGGATTACAGTTAAATTTTTTTGAGTGAGGGACACAAATCAGAAGGGCAAATATACTTCTACGTAACTGTCCTTCATTGGCATGTCACTGATTACTAGACCTTGAGCTATATTTCCAAAAGTCAGTTATTAAGAAGTTAGGATATGAGGAATGATAAGTTTTGGTTTTGTTGTTTTTTTCATATTCTCCCATCACTGTTTAAGAAAAATATTTGCAGCTAAAGCATTTTCCCATGCATCTTAGGTAAAGCATCATGATTTTCTAACTTTTGCTTAATTTCTTACTTAACTTAATTCACTTAAGTAGTGCCCTTGAGGTCGATGGTCATAATTTGAAAAGAGCTCAGGTCTCATAGGCATCAACATGAATTCTCTAGACTTTTTAAAGTACTCATGGAGGCAAAGTTTACAATGATCTTCAGTGGAACTTGAAGCTTTTGATAACCATGTCTTAACCACAATTTTTAAATCACTCTGTTCTCTACACTAACTATTCAGAGTATTTTCTTTTTCTTAAGTTTTGTCTTCTTCTATATGTGTAACATCACAAAATTAGTCTTGGACCCTGTATATTATTCCCTTTTTCAATGATTATATTAATATACTAAACAAACTCTGACTCTAGACTGAGACTTTAGTCTTTCTTCTTAACTTTAAGCACAACTACATACTCCTTATTTTTGTTTATAATGTTGTGGTTGATGTTCAATCCCAGGGTAAAACAGCTTTATCTAGATGGTTGTAAGACCTTTTTAATTTCAATGCATCTAATAGCAACTACTATTACAGTTTCTTAAATATCCTTCTTTCCATAATGCTAAGCACACCTTAAATTAGTATTTATAACAGTCATCCAAGAGGAAACATCGAGAGCTGGAAGAGACAAAATACACCTCAGGATGCACCTGCTCCTAATGATGTTATTTTATATCAAATAAAGGAATTTGATAAGACTGGATCCAGATTCTGGCATAGTCCGTCTGTTCCACATGATTATTTGTACAATGTTTCTTTTTAAAAATACGTTGTGGCTAATTTAATTTAGGAAGCAGAGGCAGTTGCTTTTAGGTTTAAAGAAACAAAGCATTTGGCTGCTAAATTTAATTGTCTGCTCACTATGAACTTTGCGCTGATCTGTCAATATAGTATTCTATGGGCTTTTCCTTAAGCCTTGTGATTTTAGGAAACATAGTAAAAAAGAAAAATAATTTAAAAAATAAACAAAAACCCCACAACAAAATAAAACAAAACAACAACAACAAAAACAAACAAAGAAACCCACAAAACATCCTTTATCAAATTTGGGTGGTGAAAGGGCTTGATTTCAGCTAGTTCATCTTCAGTGAATTCAAAGATTTGCTGCAATGTTACACAGCAACAAAGCACAGCAACTTCATGACTTAAATGTAGTTATGAGGAATGTTGGTTTCTTTTCTAAACCTCCAATCAAAATGCTCAGAGGTCCCACAGAAAAAGGACTTGTTATTTGCTGTCTACCAAATCCTCTCTGCAGCACAGAGGTCAAAAACAGGGTGATGCTGGGGACCATGCCAAGAAGAAAACTCTGTTTCCTGATCCAGATTCTTCAGAATTGTGTTTCGACAAGACAGATTCTCCAAGTCTCTATAATTGCATGCAGAAATTCATTGTAACTTGTCATGGTTAATCTGCTTAATTCAAAGCGTTTTCCCTTTCCAAATGATAAAAATATTTATCCTAGCATCTTGTATAACATTGTGATACAGTATTTATCAAGTTGTAGTGCAGCTCAGATGACTTAGGTTCCCACTTTACAGCCTGCCCATTGAAAAATCCTTGTTTGTTTGAGTGTAGGCCTTGACTCATGCCTGTACATAAGATATGTCCAGTTTGACCTACAAATAGATTTTGTGTTATTTTCGCTGAGAAACTAAAAATTGTGAGAAAGTGAAGAAAGCCAGATCACTTCCTTGAACACTTTTGTAAAAGAACTCACCGTACCTGTACGGCTTTCTAAATATCTTACAGAGACTGAAAATATATTAGCTGTCACATTATCATATCATCCTGCAAACTAGTTAAATAACATTATTTTTTTTTTGTTTCAGCTGAGGAAACTGAGATAGTGATAAGTATCTTATAGACTTACATCTTTGTATAGAGAGGCACAGAGATCAAATTGCAGAGAATGTGAACATTGCATCTACATTCTGTTTAATAGATGGGATGTGGGTTTAAGATCACCATAAAAGTAACATTTTCCCCATCATTGAAAGATTCTCCCTAGCTTGCTACACATGAATCAAAACAAAGTCTCAAAATGCGTATGAGAAGCAGAAATCATCTGATGAATGAATTCTATTGTGCATTTTTTTGACCTTGGTAATAACTCCAGACAATTAAGTGACTAAAACTTCAGGGCAAAAGTAGTATGTCTTGACTGGCTATTGCTATGGATGTATAAAGGGTTAGCTTAGAAACGTAGCAAATTGTATCAGTCCTTCACTGTGATGCTAAATAATACAGCAGAACAGAATCAATACATATCAATATATTATAATGCACTTTTATAGTGAAATCATTTACTTTTCTTCAAACAGGGACAATTTCATTTTGGCAAGAGAGCCAAGAATCTGCAGAAGAATATATGAAGAGGATAACCAGCCAAGGCAACAATGCTTTATTATTTTCCTCCTTCACCTAACCTAGTGTATCTGCATTCAAGATTTGTCTGTATCATTTAGCGTTGCTCAGATCCTGGGAAATTGCGTGTAGTGACTTTGAACAGATACCCTCTAGTGGTCACATTTTCAATGCAAAATGGATATCATTTGCTCCCCAGAATGGAGTATTTACTTAAGAACTAAAGAGATGAGAAGAGCATTCTCTCTTTTCGTTTGTCTCTCTATCAGCAAAGGAAAATAACCTTGGGTTTCTCTAATCTCTGACAAGTTAATTGCATTTCTTCTTTTATCAATCCAAGTACAACACTGGGAGGCTTCATTGTCTCTTGGCCCTGTTTTGGACAGATATAACAAAATTTCATCTCCTGAAATAGATGTACAATAACCTTTTGGCCTATTTTCAGTAAAAATTACTTTTGTCTTCATTCCCTTCAATGTCAATGCCAAATGGATTGAATATAAATTATCACAGAAATATTTTCTATAGTTGGAGCAAAGGGTTTACATCAAGGGCACTTGCTCCCAGGTCTGACATTGAGCTTCACCTTTGACTAGACAGCTGCACATTGCATGCCTCAGTTTGAAATATGTATAGTGACGATTGCTTCACTTACACATTTAGCCAGGAATTAATTATGTATTTGTTAAATCTGTTAAGTTTGTGCAGAAAAAAAGTGTATATAGACTCACACCACTGCCTATAGTGCCTGCTCAGAAAAGGGGTTTTATGAAGAAATAGTCAAGGACCTTCTTCAGGATACGCATATTCCTGAAATTCTTGGATGATCCTATATATTTCTGCTACATACACAGGCAACTTAGCCCTTTTTTACCCTGGCTGACCAAAATTATGTCATTTTTCAGCAATGCCTTAGAGAACAAAAAAGACATATAATACCTTCAACTGGCATATTAAAAAAATTATCATATGTAAACAAATATCCACAGTGCATTGGAACGACCCATGTACTCCAACCCTCAGTGTCTTGCAGGTCCTGAAAGTTAGCTTGATTAAATTAGCTTTTTTCACTTCCTTCAGTGGGCTACAAGTACTGTGTGCATATTCACTTAAAGAAGTCTACATGTATAGGCTAGGTAACAACAAAAACAAAGCAAACAAAACACACCCAAGGAACTATACTTTTTTTAAAGGTGCCAAAACAATTTTTGGAATAATTATTTCTGAATTTCTGTATTGGCTATCATATTGACAGGTAAGTATGTTTATTTGATCTGTAACTTCATGTATTCTACATAAGCTATAAACGTTTGTTTATTTTCGAGTAAGTATAGTTACATACCAAACTGAGACCTGAGAAATCAAAAGGAACTAGTATTAATAGAATGTTTAGTGATTCTTTGTTATATGCTATTATGAGTAAAAAAAACAGTCGTTAAAGATAAGCTCAATTCCTCTTTGAAATGTCTTCTATTCTTCTGCACCTAAATAGTTCATAGATGCAGGATTTCAGAAAAAAAAAATAATAACCATGGTGATGTTGTGTGTGTGGTCACACATATATATAAAATAGAGGGAAAATGTATCAGGACAGATAAGTTTGCACTAACAAACAAGAAAAACTAAGTATGAGTTGACATAAAGAGCTTTGCCACTGGGCATTACAAAACTCTCTTCCCTGTACTTCTACCTGACATTTATACTGTCTTAACATGCACAATAATAAGCAAGCAGCCATAGTTTAAGACAGGCCCATCTGGTTAAACTGTCTGTATTTTTACTTAATCCATGGGACATACAAAACTGTGGGAAGTACACAATTAGATAAATTTTCAGTCAAGATGTCAAGATTTCTCCATGAGAGATCTGAACATAGTCCAAGTTTTAGCCACCATAGATAATTTTTTTTGATGTCAGCAATTATATTGTCCTGGATGGTAGAAAAATACTGTTTTACAGTTGTCTGAAGGATATTCTGCAAATTTCTGTGTTCTGTATGTCTTCAGCTTATTACTGTCCTTCATTTCATTCTTCATGTTCAGCAGGCTCCTGAAGAACATCAATCAGCATGAAAACTATTTCCATTATAGCAGACCTGCCCTAGGTAAAATACTCCATTACAAAGGCTACTTCACATTAATTGTGCAATAAAGTGAGATTGTTCTTCAAGTTTTTGTGAAATGTTGGAGTTGACCTCTGCTTTATGAGGTATTGCAGAAGATATGTATAGAAGGATCAGAGAAAGCCATCATACATCAACTCTGAGCATTAAGACACCTGCCATAAGCCATTATTAGTCCAGAAGCCATATGATATGACTATGTTGGTAAGCCTGCACTAATAAGGTCTACTGAGAGGCTACAGAAATGGCATGCAGCTTATACTCTTTCCATACATGAATCAAGAGTTTGTACAATGGCATAAAGGCCTCCAGACAGACAAGATTAACACACAGAAGCCCTCACTTTGACAAACCTCTTCTCAGCCTCATTCTATCCATGGGTCTCATTCCCCCTCCTAATCCAACTCTTACCATTTTTGTCTGTGAAAATATTGGTTCAACCTCCAGTTAGGTTTAGGTTTAGGATTAGGGCTTGGGTTGAGAGATAGAAAGCCAGTAGCTCCAAGTGGAGGGGTGGCAGAGCACAAAAGGGGCTTCCAAAGGATCTTTCATAGTTAACCCAATCCTTTGACATTCACTTTCCAATTCTGATTCAGCTGGAACTCTATACTTTTCTGTTGTTCTCAACTGTAACTCTACCTGTAACCCAGACTTTTACTCTAGAGCTAAAGGTGTAGCAGCTTTTATAGGCTCTTCCATACTTTTCCCACTTTGCACTGGGAGGGGAGAGAGTGAACGTGGAAGACAGGTCTCACCGTGATTTGGTGGCAGTTGTCTCTCCCCATGCCCCATAAGAGAAGCCCAAGGTCCATTATCCTGCATTTGGGATCCTGTTGGAGGTGTTAAACACTTGAATGTCTGACAAACTAATTCGCAGGTAGATAAGCCTGTTATTGGAATGCAGGTATCCAGGGCCCTTGTAAATTCATTCTCTGAAGAAACTGCACAATTCATTTCAGATAAGGCACTAGAATTACCTTCTTGCAACCACTGCTGGCAACTCCCATTGAAAACCATGGCTGAAATTCAGAAACGTGGCTTTAGAAATTAAATATTCCCAGTTTCATTATGTGGTCCCAGGTACTCACTATCAAGTCCTTTTATATATTAAGTACGTTGTCAGGTATCATTTTAAGGTACATTTCTTCCTCTTTTTTTTTTTCTTTTTAATATAAAAGCAAATTTCTCCTTAATCATATTTATGACAAAATTATTCCTTGCAAAAAGTTAGTATGCTCTTATACCAGTATTTTAAATATGATTCACTTAACAATTGTGAAGTGAAAAGCTTGACTAGGTAGTTCAGTGTTGCTATTGCATGAAAAATGCATTCACTCATTCTATTACTGAGATGTGCCTAGAAAAAAAGCCAAACCATTTATAAAACTGTAACTAATTACACATCTTGAAGATCAACATTAATAAAAATCAATATGTACATTATTAAGCCCACAGAGAAAATAATTAGTGATGCTTTCAGGTGTCATTAAAATCAAATATACTAAAATGCATAAATAATGATTTTTATCTGAAAGATACACCAGACTCCTTGTACCTTATGACAGAAGAAAGACCTTCAGAACTTAATGTGGCTACCTCACAATTTGAATTATGAGGTATAAAGAAAAGTTAGTTCATAAATTTTAGTCATTGCGGTTGCTCAACATGAATCCTTCAACGCTGCATGAAAATAATACTTTTTCCAGGGCTGTTATGAAGTTCCTATTATTCCCAGGAAGAGTTATGAGTTTTGGGAAACTTTTGAATTCTTTCCATTGATCTTTTTTCCCACTTGTCATCATGGAAGTGTTGATAGAAGACAATTATATGGTAACAGTATGGGAAATGGCAGAAGCATTCTTAGTAACTTACTTGTCTATTCAGGAACTCAGAATTGCTAATTATTATCTTTATTTAAAATAATCTCCCCTTTTTCCTATTGTCTTGAAAATTTCAGGTCTACTTGCCCAATTTTTCACCATTTCTTTTACACTATAATGAAAATAAGCTGCTGGCTGTATATGGATGATTTCACTTATTGTTGATTCAGAGTAAGAATCTCATACACTTAATCTGTGAGTAGTCCCAGAAGTCAAAATATGAGGACTGTAGGTACAGAAAAGATTTCCAAAGAAACAAAATCCTGAAATACATTGGCCCTGATTCTTATTTACATAAAGGTCCCTTTACACATTCTGGCAGCAGAAATGAACACTATAGTGTATTTAAATAAAATTTATGCCCATTCTAAGATTTTTTTATGCTGCCAGAACTGTGTAAAAGAAAATCAGGTCAATTACATCTGAGGTAATTTTTTTTTCTTTCAGCTGTTGCACTGTATATATGAAAAGGCATTTCTTTGTATCTTTGTAATTGCTACATTATCCTGTCCAAAGACATTGGTCAATGCCAACAATACAAATATAGGATTAAATGGGAAACTAATTTGTGGAGTTAAACAAGGAAGGGAAGTTAGAATTATTATATTTTAAATATAGTAAAAATATTCAATAAAATGCTTTTCATTTTATGAAAGGCAATCAATTAAAGCCCCTTTCTTAATTTTTCTTTTAGTATTCTGAGGAGCTGTGATGTTAACTATCAATAAGGTTGGTTTTGGATGGGATTGAAAAACAGATCAACTGAAAGATGGTTTGCAGGAAACCAAACTTGTGACCATTCTTAACCATAAAGCAGTTATACCTGTTTCACAATGGTAAAATAGAAACCAGGGAGAATCGTGTTAAGTACCATGTGTAGAATGACTGTTCATTTCCCTTGAAGAAAATGTGTTAGAGAGGCAAGCTTTTAAGAACTCTTTTAGATTTGCTGTGAAAGGACATGCTTGAAACTATGCTGAAGGGAGACGTCCAGTGAATTGCTTTCAAACTTTAGTGCCTCTGACCTTTTGAGTTAATTGGAGACAAATGATGACATTTCTATTTGATCACAGCCCAGTTCCTGGGCAAGTTGCACATAACCCAAGTTCAAGCATTTGTATTGTCTCCTTGAACGTCCTTTTCTAGACATCTTACCTGCAGTTCTGGCCTTGGCCTTGCTCCATTTTAAATTTGCTTTTCCTTACTTTTATGCCAAGATTCCAATGGATTCCAGCCTTTTCCTCTCAGTAAAAACCCTTTTGTTTTCATTCCCAGTGGAACCTGAAGCCATAGAAAACAGAAGACAGCTTATATCTTTAAGGAGAAACATTTTTTTATTCTGAATTAATTTGTCACTAAATGCATTAGGTTCCAAGTCTATATTGTCCTGAAATTTCCCTGATATTGTTTGAAAGTTATAGGAACTGAAAGTCTTCAGTACTCCTTGGCAGCATTCTCATACTTTGGGATTACTTCAGTCAACTCCCCAAACACTGGCAGTAAAACAGCGGGTCCTGTTGGTAACCTTGATTTGTACTCCTCTTGGAAGGAACTCAAAACCCTGACTCTGCCCTCTCTCCCTTTTTATCCATTCTTCCTGTCTTAACTTTTGTTTTACCCTTTTCACTTGTTATTCCTAAGACCCCATGAATGCACTATGCAACTAACAGACCGTCTGTTCTGGCAAAAATTCTTTTGGTACAACTAGCCCATGAACATCAGCCAAGTCTGGACAAAACTGAAAATTTTCTACAGTCACTGTAGATAGTTTCCTGGATTCAGGTATAATGAAAGCAAGTATCTGGACTTTCTAAACTGTTGGTTTGTGTTCATCTATTTGATCAGTGAAGGATGCAGTGAAATTTAGATCCTTAAATCCATTGTCCTACTTGGATTTTCTTCTGATGTTATTATTAGAGGTCTCACAACTCTAAATGAAAAATAGGTTCTGCAAATTATCATGAAAAGAACATGGAAACTTTGCCTCTTTAAATAATTTTTTTTATCTTCAGAGACACAAACTCACAGAGAAAAAATGCTGAAATATCTTGGAGGAAAGCCAAATGGCCTTGTGAGGTGAAACAAAATGACTAATAGTCAGACCAAGAACAAAATATTCAGATACCGTTGTAAAAAGAAGGTAGTTTTAAATGAACATGTAAATCAGAAATATATAAAATATAGAATCCTCTTCCTCTATCACATGAGATTTTACTGTGCTTTGCTTAATACAAGTCTGGCTTTTTTTTCCTACTTGCTTTGATAACTTATACAAAATATATTTTTTTACTCTGTTTGACCTCTACGTGTTTCTCTAGTTTGCTTGGACTGTATTCCAATGTAATTACTAATTTGATGATAACTTAAAAGACATTTAACATGGAATACATTTGTCACAAATGAGGGAATAGTTCTCAGATGTTGTCTAAAAGTTCACAGGCCATATCCACCATTGCAATTCTCCCATTATCTGACAGAACTGATAAAAACCTAGGATCCAGTGGCAAATGAACCTGTCTTCCCATGCTGTTTTAATGTTGTTTGCAAAGTCTCTGAAACATAGTGAAATGCTTTAGATAGGCTGGTACTGCTCTTATTATACCTTTTTCTAGAAGTAAATTGTCCTGATAAACTTCCTTATACTTTAGGTTTACTGTTTTTGAAATCCTTCAGCAAAACATGTCTAGCTTATTAAATATTACTTAAATGGGGTCTGTGTACATTAAATTATGACTGATTGGTGGAAATGGGATTTTTACTATTGATCAGGTGAAAAATTATCCCTAGGATACTTAACCCTTTTTTCAGTGCACTTCAGAATGCTTGCCTGAATAATCTTGTCTCATTCTCATTTTTGCATGGGCAAAACTGAGGCAAACATTAATATAATTCATTAGTCTCTCACTACCTTCAGATCTTCAGAGATCTGCCCATTGGCGCACTGTTGTGTTAAACACACGTCAGAGCAGAAATAAGAGACAACCACAGAGATAACTTAGTCAGACTGAGAAGCACAAAGAAATGGTGAGACTATTGATTAACATGGTGGGTGTTTTTCACTGCTAGCATCAGTATGAGTTTTAAAGTTTCTTGTAGCCATCACTGCACACAAGAGTTTCAAGTATGCTATAAGTGGGAGCATACTGAAGAAATTTTGTGAAACTTTGTAGAGAATGCTTTCTAAATATGAAGAAAGGATGAAAGAAACAAAACAAAATGTGAAGAAAGAACACCAGAGGTGGACCCAAGGTCACCTAGGGGATACTTGCAAACCCAGAGAGGATCTGGTCTGCAGATTCTCTCCGTGTTTCAAATCCATCAGGCCACGTTGCGGTACTCCCTCTTGGCATTCACACAAGAAAACAGAAATAACCTGCAGACCAACCAGAACAATGTTTAGATGATTAAGTATTTCTTCTGTTTCAGTGACAGATGCCAAAACAAATGAGACATGGAAGTCTGAAAAAATCAGCAGTGAGAATCAGAGGAGAACCTGAAGCAACCTGCTTATCTTCATAATTACTTATCACTGGTAGCTTTCGAGATCAATATTAAAAAAATAGAGCTTAAAGAAAGATATATTGTACTGTAACCACTGCATAACCTCAGGACTACAAGCACTATATAAAGCAAACAAGTAAACAAACAAACAAACAAAACACACCAAACCTACACAAAATCTTCAAAGACATAGAGGTAAGTGATATAACAGTCTCACCTTTCTTAGCACAATAGGTGAACTATGCTGAAATCATACCACAGTTTTGTCAGGTTATCTTGTTAGAATGTGCTTGTTCTGATACTAAACTTAAACTGTCCTCACTTTAAGGCAACAATTATTAGTATTGTAAGCATGCATAGGGGGCAGTACAACAAAATTGCTTCCTTGCCATTAAAGGACAATAAAGAGAGTATGAAAACTCTTGAACACACACGACTTGTAAAATAATAAGGATGTTACATGAACTAAACAGAACTGGATAAAAAGATGATAGAAGTTTAGGCCCTAAGTCCCCCATTCTTTTTGCAACTATGTCTGGCTGGTTCTCTGCATGCCAGTCTTGCACGTATAGGTAGCAACTGCAGAAGGGTGGGCCTGAGAATTCATGCAGACAGGAAGTGGATGAATCTTCTGCATGAAGGATCAAGGTTGCTAATCTGGCACACTGTCCAAACTGCTGAAACTCTGATGGATTCAGAGCCCTTTCAGCATGCTTTTGGAGACCTGAATGCTCATTACCTCCTACTACAAATGCACCATTTTACAGGGGCAAAGATCTTTTGTGATGTAGAACAGAACCAGAAATCAGATCCCTTATGACTATGTTTATATATTTCCTACAAGGCTCATTTCCCCTTGTAAAACGTATATCTTATTTTCCCTGACATATGACATCACTGACCTTCATAAACATCTTTCTTTTACTATAGTCCAGGTGTAGTCATTCACCCAAGTCAATATATCTAGCACAATTAATTGAAACAAATCTATAAATCTTGAACAGCTGTAGCTTTTGGAGAAAGAAAGTGTTTTATGGACACAGATCTATTGTCACCCCCCGCACAGTCACATTTTCACCTGCACACATAAACACACAGACACTCATCATATGTAACTCTGTAGCCATTCTCAATAGCATTCATTCCACTTTAAGCCACCTGTCAAAACAGCCATTTAATTAGGTTAAGCTGTCTGGCTTTGTGAACCAGTTTTACTGTACTCTGTTGTCCTTGCTATAAAATTAATAGTTTGACCAACTTCTGAGGGGACAGGTTTTTGCACTTGTGCAAGTCAAATTAAAGCCACCTTTGCCAAACAGAACAATAATAATAGCAAAAAAAAATAAATCCTGGTGTCTGAAACTTTGAAGGCAACACTTCATTTATAATCTTTTTCTAATGCCAAAGTACAAATTACATGAAGAAATGAAACTGCAGCTGCAAGGAAGCCAAGACTGTAACGTGGAGCACACCCCACCCGTGCAGTTCTTGGGGCAGTTGCAAGACAATGAAGTAATCAAATGACTCACATGTCACTCTGCACAACCTATTTGCTGTCCAGTTCACTGAGGAAGATGAAGACTCTCTTCACTTTACTTTGATCTCTCTTACACTTAAGTAAGTCTCATTCCTGTTACTATCAAGGTAACTTTGTGCTGGCCCTGTTAATCACAAGCTCCCTAAATACCAGCTTAGCTGAGAACTGAAAATACTCAGGAGATACCGATCTGTCAGAATGACTTTTTTTGGCAAGTGAAAAGACTCAAATAAAGTGGATGTCTAAGAAAAGGGAAGTGTTGTTAGGCTGTGGTAACATCCTGATAATTTCTAAGGAGCACAGGTTCCTGCCTGCAGAGGTAGGCTGATTTCAGTGGGAATAAAAATGTCCGGATTCTCATGTTGTTGATTCTCCCTTGATCTGCTTGAATTGTTTCAGGCTTGTGAGGTTCTAAAATATAGAAAGAGAAAAGCTTCCATTTATTATTCTAGTTAGTACTGTTCTCACTTGTTAATTCAAGTGACAGTACTACATTGAAGGTCTATTTAGTACACAGGTTGAGTTCTTTAAACTTACAAAAAAATTAATATGATCCCTGAGGCTCTTACATCCTAAATAAGATGCAGTTATGAAAGAGATGATCAAATAAAGCTTACCTGACAGGGCTTATGAGGATTTTAAAATTTTATTTTAGTTTTGAACTAACTAGTTAGCTATATGCATTAACTCGTAAGATTTTGACCGATTTATTTATTCGTATAGTAACTGCAGGGCATAATATTTATTTTATCTGAATGACAGCTCCTCTGGTACATTCAAAATAAAATAAAGGAAATAAAAAAGAAAGATTATAATTAACAATAATTTATCTTCTTTTAGTTGTCCGTTGTTGGGTTTTTTTTCCTTTTTCTTAGAAAAAAAATCTTATTTTACATGTTGGTTTGGTTTTCTAGTGACACAATCGTGGGCCACTTGGTATAAGATGAATTAACTAGGTTTTATCAATAACAAATTTCAAAATTACACTGCTCTCAAATGCTCAAGTCTGCACACAGACTATTCTAAGACGCTCCTATCCTACAGCTACAACAAACTCAGGTGTGGCTCCAAATCTGCCTGGAAAGTTTAATATATTAAAGCTTGAAGTGTAGCTTCTATTTCAGCTTAAATATTGTCCATCTTCTGTACAGTTGTGAAATAAGCCACTTTTGATCAAACATCTTCTTTTTCTCTGTATTCCCTTTCACTGAGACTCTGAATTTATATTCTTCAGTATAAACCAGCCTCAATAAGCGGTTTGAAATTTACCTTCCAAAGTCAACAGAAGCTTGTTTTGAACTAGCCAGTAAGTCACGCATTTTTTCCTTCTTTTTAAAAACTAAATTACAACAGTTTTTACTTCTGCTAGCTTTACCTCCAAGGTTCCCTTTATTTTTTTTTTCTCTGCTATTGCTGTTTTCTGTAAATTTATATGAGATGAGTGAAATATGTCTTTATTTTCCAGGCTCATATTCCACTTCAATGTGCAGCTTTCTTAGAGTCCTTCTGTCTCTCCAATGTTGCTCTAGCTGAGCAGAAGCTGCGGTTTACCAAGAATGTTCTCTGGAATGTGCACAGTGGCAACTACAGTTTCTATAAACTTAGCAGTTCTTTTTCAAATGACCAGAAAATGACATGCACATAGTTATATATACTTTTAAATGCATAATTCTCCTTAGATTATACCAATTTTCTGGATTCCAGCAGAGCTTTTCTACACCAAGTTGATCTCATTGCTTTTAGGCCTTTACTTGCTTATTTTGTTTGTTGTAGAATGGCTGAACTGTTTCTGCTTTACAGAGTACTTTTTGTAGACTGTTATGCTGGGACTTCTCACTTAGTGGGATTTTTGTTTGTTTGTTTGGAAAATACTATTTTATTCAATTTAATACAAGCAATTTCAGGGGGAAAAAAACAAACCAAACCAAAACACACTGCCCCTCATGCTCCTAAACATATACTACTGCAGTTTTCCTTTGAGCCAGGTCTGTTGTTACAGCTACGGGGCAGGTTGGTTCAGTGAGATGATTGACAGAAAGACAAGGACGAAAAAATATTCTGATACTTCTGTGGAGCAACATACCCTCAATGGCTTTGCTTCCTGTAAGTCTTTCTTAAATTCTGTGGTGATCTGTATACCTTTTGTGTCAAAGAGATTTCCTGCAGATTTCCCTGCAGCATAATTTCCTGACAGCACAACCAAAGTGCCAACTGTGGTTCTCCTTGTCCTAACCTGTCAGCAGGACAAATGCTGAACATACTGGCCACAGTCAAGATGTCCTTCAGCTGTTCGCCCTTTCTGCCTTGTTCTTCAGTATCTCTGTGTTCAGCACCCAAGATTTCACAATGAGCTTTTGGACTCCCATTCTCAGGTCATTTACTTTTGGTTTTAATTGTTGAAAATCAGAAGAAACAGCTCAACTTCTATTTTCTTGCTATTTTTTGTGCACTCTGGTTTCAAAGCAAGCAGCTTATTTCCAACATTGTCTTGCTTGAAAGGTCTAATAAGTCCATCTTGCATTTAGATAAATGTTGGATTTTGCTCAGATTCCCCTCAGAAACTGAAAACTCTGCTGGAAACAATAAACAAGACATGGATTTGCTAGGATGCTTTTCTAATATACTCTATTATCAGCATCTCAATTCATCACACAAAGAGAGTGACGAAGAAGCCATGCGCTGCAGGCATTTCCTGTTCTGGATTTTGATAGGAACAATGCAGTTCTTACTTAATGGTGCATGAATATAAACTAGTAGTTAGATTTAATATAGCCGAATTTATGAGACCAAGCAATCTAGCCTGTGTCTGAGCTACAGGCTGAAAGCCATTTTTGTTGCATCTTCTCTTCACTTGCCCAAACCATCAGTCTAATGGTACATAACCTCTTTATTTTGTAAAAATTCTGTGCTGGATGGTATGGTAACTCAATATCTTATTCCTATGATATTCTTATATCCTGTCAGGTGTAGCACTACTGTTGTTAATGTTTTAATTTTGTGCTGGATCATGGTGTGATTGTTAATGCTTGTTCTTTATCAAAAGTGTAATGGATGTGAACAGTAATTGCATAGAGTTAAAAGTGGTTAATTGGGCACACCAGCTTCTCTGCAGGTCGTCCACTTGGCTGTAAAATCCAGTGGCACTGCAAAAACACATCTTCTTATTAAAAATATGATGTCTCTGTACGACATTCAAAGGACATTTTAACAGGTAACACACTATGCTAGTCCATTATTAGTGCTATGTGCATTAGTGCTATGCATAAGTTTATATAAAGTTCTCAATTAATTTTGTTAGGCATTCTTTTATCCCAGTGAAAGACAGAAAGAAAGAAAAAAAAAGTTTGCTTTCAGAACATATGGCATATATTTTATAAGTCAGTAAATATAATGGAAAAAAACCAAAACCTGTATGTCTCTCTGTGTGCATATGAAAAAAAATGGGAGAAGAAAGAGCGGTAATTCCTATGAATTTGTTTGATTATCTGCTGCTAATGCATTCAGGTGTTTGTATGGATAATTCTCAAGTATTGCGACTGATGGCAAAGAAACTTATTTCAGTGTAAAAAGTGCCATGCAGCAAAAGCAACTGACATTAATAGACTTTCTGTGGCACTCCCGTGGGTGAACAACTCTACAGTGAGAGTGGAAGAACTCAGACTCTGACTGATGTTATATGGTAAAATAAAATTCCATCTTCAATGTCTCTCAGAAAAAGAAAGGTTTTATTATCTAAAGATCCTTAAGGGTTGTCCTGGCTTTAAGGGATAAAAATACTTCCCCTTTTTAGTTGTACAAAAAGGATGTCTATTTTATTAAGTTTATAAACAATGCCACATATGGTTCTTTGGGAAGGGAGGAACGAGACTGATTTCTGTATGCATATGGATAAGCAGAAGAGCTGTTTGTTTATTCTCATATTCATTGTCCCACCTGACAGCTCACCAGATGAAAAAGGTACTGGTAACACCCACAAGATAAAATGTGACTCAAGACAATGGATGTATACAAAAGGCAAGACTACCCCCTCTCTCCATGTTAAAAAAGCTTTTAAATGTAGATATAAAACTGCTGTCTTTGTTCATTCATTCTGCACTAGTGTAATTTAATTACTCACTGCAGTCTTCTACTGTTTGATACTCTTCAGAGGGACAAACCAAGTTGATTATTCTGTTTCTATCACATTGTCAACCACATGTTCTTATAAAACTGCCCCTTTCTGTTTTGATAACACTTTTACAGAGCGATTTGAATGAAAGTATTCACAAAGTTTTGTTAATGCAAATTTCATTGATGTAAGCAAAGCCTTGGTAACTCAGGATATTTAGTTCCATTCAAAGAAAAATCAGTCTATGGGCGTTTCATAAAGCAGTTTAAAATATTTTGAAATGAAAAAGGCTGAACACGTTAACATTACATATGCTGTATTTTGCTTTTTTATTCGTTGTTTTTTGGGGGGATTTTTTGGGTTTTGTTGTTTGATTTGGTTTGGTTTTGTGGTGCTTGGGTATTTTTTTAGGCAAATCATGAAATAGACAGTAATTCTTTGAAGGAAGCCCTTTTTACTTCACTATGTGCTAGATTGTATAATAGCAGGATTTGGTATATGCATCAGCAGGGAGATACAACTCATAATAGCAGCCAGTGTCATTTTACCTCCTTTAAACCAGTACTTTCTCAATCTTTTACAAATGATAATTAAAGCTCACAGCCTTATTGGGTTTGTAATAAGATATTGCCTACCTATCATAAAAATGAACAGAATTATGTTTTAGAGAAGAGTGCAGCCTGATTTCTCTAGACCTGCTGTAAAGAAGACATGTCAAGATAGCTCTGAAGAAATTTTTAAACAGTCCTATTTGGTATAATGGCTATTGTATTAGAAATGCAAGACAATGGTTAATAAAGTAGTTCATATATCTGCAACCTCTTCTCTGGCTGCAGAAATTATGCAGCTCCTTGAAAGTGCATAGTATGTAATTGTACTGAATGAAAGTAAAGGGACATGGTCAACCTGATACGTAACCAATTACTAACTAGGAGCTAAAAGTGGTTCTACAGACATTTACAAAAGCCTTCCTGCTTCCTGGGATTCCCAGGGGCATTATTTGTAGGTAAATCACATATTTCTGGCTGATTATTGACAGGTCATAATCCCATTTTTTTTCTGCTCTGACCACTTTGAGTTTCAAAGATCTTAAATATGGAAACTTTCTTTTCCTACAGAGAACAGCCGTTCTATACACACGTGCACAAGTTTTGACAGAGTAAAAAGGTTCTTTGTGTGCTCCTCCCAAGCTGCATGCACAAGGATAGAACTGCTACTACCTGCCTGCAGATAAGTACTGTGCTAGAAACAACAGAGAAAATAGAAAATAATAATAATAATAACAATAATAAAGAATTTTCTTTTCTGTTCACTTATCAGAAAAAATACTGCAGGGCTGGTACCCTGAAATGGGAATAGAAGTCTCTTCCTTAGTGGTGTTGTGCATATATAGACACACTGCATCTGTCTGAACAGGGAAGGTGATTTTCTACTGTGGGGGAAAAACTCGCAACCAATGTATGGGTTTTGGGGTAGTACTGTGAGGAAAGTAAAAGACCCTAAGAATCTTCTATTTCAGTAATGTTATAGTTATAAAGAAAATAATTACGGATCACAGTTTTTTAATGCTCAGGTGCTAGTGACACAGAGAAAATGTAATTCTCACTGAGGCCTTCAATATGCTGCATCTCCTCAGACAACTTCAATTCTAATCTTTACAAAGTTTGCCCTATGTAACAACTGGAAAATGTGGTACAAAAAATATTATTCAGTAAAAGGGTCCTAAAGGTTAAATGGGATTAAGACATTTGGGAGACTAAATCTTAGAGATATTTTTATTTTTGAGGTGCCAGGTACAAATTCAGAAGACATTTGAGACATGCTGAAATACATAGAGAAAACACATTTTTCTTTCTGGGTATATTCATGTTTAGGCTAGCGTAGGCAGAGTGACTGTGTCATGCCAAGCACTCAGAGGGACTTCTCAAAGTGCCAGAATTAGACAGTAAAGGAAAGTCTGCCCTGACACTCTGGGACAAATCTCATTCTTATCTTGGTGAGTACTAAAGTGAGTGACAGTGGAGTTACTGTTCCCTTAAATTCTCTTCTTCATCCATATCTGATTTTTTTTTTTTTTAAATTATGAACTCCAGGTTGATTTACATAGCCCACGCTGAGCTGTATATGAAGTGATGCTGAGTTGGGTTGTTTAGACAACAAGGCAGACAGTGAAATTTGTCTTAAGTTCTACCCTGGAGAACCAGAAGCTATGCTGCTCTGCAGAGATGTTGTTTAGGTAAAGGTCAGCTAAAATCCTGCTAGAAACCTTGGTGATGCTTTAAAGTAGGTCCTTAGGAGAGTGAGCTGCTTACTGAACATAGGATTCCTTGTGAAACTTTCACTGATTTTCGCAAGTCAGTGTTCTCAGTGAAAGGAGCTTTCATCTGTAGCAAAGCAGACTATGTTGCTCTATCTCCAGAGGTCCCCTGAGACAGTAACTCTTTAATGCTACAGGGTGGAGTGGAGGATAGGGGGATATTAGGCTGGAGAACAAGCTCATTTTCAGGTTTTATAGAATCATAGAATATGATAAGTTGGAAGGTTCATTGTGCCCAACTCCCGGCAGGACACCTCAAGAATCACACCATGTGCCTAAGAGCATTATCCAAATTGAATTCTTGAAGTCAGACAGGCTCAGTGCCACGAACACTTTACTGGGGAGTCTGTTCCAGTACCCAACCACCCTCTGGGTGAAAATATTTTTCATGGTTCCTAACCCAAATCTCCTCCAAAGCAGCTTCATGGTGTTTCTCTGAGTCCTGTCACTGGTCATGAGAGTGAAGAGATCAGTACCTGGCCTTCTGTTTCCCCCTCAGGAGGAAGTTGTAACTGCAGTGAAGTCTACCTCAAAGTCCTCTTCTCCAGACTCAACAGAACGACTGACCTCCGCCACTCCTCAAACAGCTTCCCCTCAAGATCCTTCATCATCTTCATTGCCCTCTTTTCGACACATTCTATTCACTGTATAACTTTCCTATGTTGTGGTGCCCAAAACTGGGCACAATATTTAAGGTGAGGCCACACCACTGCAGAGTAGAGTGGGACAATGCCCTCCCTCGACTGGCTGGTGATGCTGTGCCTGATGCCCCCTAGGACACAGTTGGCCCTCCTGGCTGCCAGGGCACTGCTGACTCACATTCAACTTGCCATCAACCAGGACCCCCAGGTCCCTTTCTGTGACCTGTGCTCTCCAGACTCTCCTTCCCCAGTCCATACACACAACCAGGGCAGCCCCAACCCAGATGCAGAATCTAGAACTTCCCCTTGTTGAACTTCATGTGGTTGGTGATTGCCAGGCTCTTTAATTCATTGAGGTCTCTCTGCAGGGCCTCCCTGCCTTCGAGGGAGACAACAGCTCCTCCCAATTTTGTGTTATTTGCAAACTTGCTTAGTTACAGTTCCAGTCCTGCATCCAAGTAATTTATGAAGATGTCGAAGGGCACAAGGCCCTGTGGAACCCCACTAGTGACAGGTCAGTCACAAGGCCAGTCTGATGATCCCATTCATTGTTACCCTTTGTGCTTGATCCATGAGCCAATTGCTCACTCACTGCCTGATGTGTTTATCCAGCTGTGTGCTGGACATTTTGTCCAGAAGAATCCTGTGAGAGACAGTTTCAAAATATCAAAGGTTTAAAAATGCAAAGGGTCAGAATAAAAGTAAAATTAAAGATATCATCACTAGCACATGAGAAAGATTACAAGAGAAAAATATTACAATTCCTGGACCTATTCTGTGAGCAATATGAAGAAATTATTGACCATCAGCAGTAGAATGGTGTCACTAATGCATAAAGATCCATGTTATGCTCTTCCTGCACCTATGTCTATGGTGTGTCTTAGATGACAATGCATCTGTCCCCACCCTTCTGTAATGTAGAAATCCTAGTATTATATACTAATGGAGAATACTAATAATATTTCTCATCTGGATTTAGAAGTGAGCACCTTGCTCTGTACTTGTGTGAGCCTTATTTACAGGCTCCAGTAGAGTTGTAAACCACTTCAGATCCAGGTATGATGACTCAATGTAACATTTAGGCAAACTTGGTAGCATGCTTGCCTGCACCCTGAATGGCCAGACACTAGCCTTTATTCCATTTGTACATTCTGAGTCACTTCTGTCTTTGAAACCAGTGTCCATAAATGAAAGATTAATGGGATCATCTGCAGCCATCCCTCATGCAAATAGCATTCATTCCTTCATCACTGTCTCTAGAGAAATGACATTAGACCTGCTTCACACAACTGTCTGATATTACAGGTTGTGCAGGATCACTTTCTCAAGCCTCTCTATCCTAAAGTCATACATGTGCACAAATTAAACTTTCCTGGTAACCTCTTAAAACACACTTTTCACTAAGTCACAACAGATCAACAAAATAATTACTCTAAGCAGATTATATTTCAAAAATTATTTCCTGACCTTCTGACTTTTTTTTTTTCTTCTTGAAAAATGATACAAAACATAATTTTTACTCTGGGAATAAAAGGAGGTTTTGCAAAGTAAATAGAGAGAGAGAAGCAGGGAAGGGGAGGGAGGAAGGGAGGAAAGGAGGAAGGGAGGAAGGAAGGAAGGAAGGAAGGAAGGAAGGAAGGAAGGAAGGAAGGAAGGAAAGAAGGAAGGAAAGAAGGAAAGAAGGAATATAAGAAAGAACAAAGAAGGAACAGAGGGAACAAGAGTTGTCTAACTTGCATCTGTGGACAAAGTGCATTCTGCAAAGTGAAGAAAATGGGATCCTACATACCCAGTGAATTCATGTATAAAGTGATTTATGTTAAAAAGTTTCATCCCACTCTGCATTTTCATAAACTATTTTGGTTATGAAGAAAAAACTAAAAATCCCGTAACTGATATAGCTCCTTTTTCCTAATTAACTATTCAACTAAAAACCATCTGGTATTTTGCCATATGCAATCAGCTCATTCTTCAGATTTTCATTTCAAATTGCTTGTTATGATATTTAAAAGACCCTTGCTGTAGGGGGAAAGGAAATTAATCCAAGTTCCATTGTTTCTTGCTGCATAAAACTAAATCCTGTGCTTCTTCCTCCCTCCTCTGGGAATTCCTGTGGTGCAGTACAAAGCATGCATTAAAGTAGAGATGTTTTAATGGACCATTAGCTTTCTTTCTGGAGGCTTCAGCAAAGGAAATATTTTGCTGTGGTCACTGGTGAGCACAAAACATATTAAGGGATGTGACACACAAGTTTTTATATCCAAACTATTCTGCACTTCTACAAAATCCAGTGCAGAGAAGCTTACACTGAGAAGCTAGAAAGGCACTAACTTAGGCAGCCTGGTATTTAGAGCTTTTGCCTTCATCAAGGACAGAAGAAAGCTCAAGTTGCAGTCTTAGTTCAGACCATAAAAGTGACTTGGGATCCCCTCTGCTTACCAGGTGTTACACAGAAACTGTCTTCTGTTTTTTTGTGGATGCTTTCCCTCTTTCTCCTTGTTCTTTAAAAAACTGAGCAAGTAGAAATTGTCTTATTGCATAACTTCAATTAACTTGCGATATTCAAAAAAATTATCTATCAACAGTAAAGCCTTATCCACTGCTACCTACATGACATTCATCATTAGTACCGTCACACTGAGTCATTGTCATCACCGAACAGAGGTATAGAAATATCGTATGTAACATACCAGGCATGCGGCTAGCTGGTGTAACCACTAAAAGTATTTAGGAAGGAATAGGAAAGAAAAGCATCTAGAATTGATGTCTAGAGAACTAATTATCAGGGATGTTCTTGAAAAATGATAATTCCATCTGAAACGAAGTAGGGGATTAAAATAATCCTGTTTGTTTGTTCATAGATTTTTTAACTATTTTGTACACTGAATGCAGGGAATGAATATCACAGCTCTTGGCAAGTCTGCAGTGCTCTGTCATCTTTCTTCCTCACATATGTGTCATTGTCCTGTTTGAAGGAATCTATTTGGCATATTGAATCAAATAAAAATCCATACATAGTCTTTCTAGACAAAATAGACAAATGTGAGAAGGGAGAAAGGGAAACAATAATTAAAAAAAAACACCTAAATCTAAGAGTATTTCAAACCTTATTTCTCTGTGTGCATGTACATGTGATAAACAATAAAGCAAATGTAAATAAGGGAAGGTAGTGAGACAATAAACTGCGATTTTGTAAGCCAGGATACTGGATATTAGAGTGAAAGTAATGATAGAGCTTTGGGTGGGGCAGTCATAATTAAAGACCCTCATTTCTCTTTCATCTCAGCTCCTGCTATACAATGCAGTGAAATGGACCTTGGAAATTGTAAAGCTGATTGGTAAAGCTAAATTAGTTTGGAGAAGATGAATACTGTGGCTATTGCTGCTCACTCTTGCTCTCTCATATTCTGTCTTGAGCACTCACTGAGTCCTTATTTGGAATGCAAGAAAAACATTTCTCAGCTAGCATGACATTATATTTTTTACCACCATTTTTGACACTTTCATGGCCTGTGATCACAGTGGAATTTTCTCCATAAAGTGGCATCATCTCCACATGACAACCAAAGCTGAAAAACAGGCTTAGGAAGAAAAGAAGCTAAACGTGCCTGACCACAGCCTTGTATCAGGAAGGAAGGTGACCTAAGACTGCCAAGCAAGGGGAACAGGTGGAAGGGGAGAAGGCTCCCAACTGGAGTATAAATTACCTTGTTCATGTTCTTTTAAATAGTTTGTGTGACCTCTAGTGGCCTTTGCTGCCTGCTGTGTCCCTCTGCCTTCAATTTGTGGAAGCCACCTGGACCTACTCATGCAGCAGCACATTCACATGGATGTTAGCTACTTCTTAGGTTCTGCTGTGGAAGCACAAGTCAGACAAGGGATAGGGATATATATGTCCACACATTTGCTTAAATAAACAGAGGGGAAAATCTTTTTAATTGAAATAAACATGTAGTTTTCTGCTTCCCCCTCAAAGATACTCTCCCAAGACGGAACCACAGAATAGTTCAGGTTGGCCTAGCCTAATCTCCTGTTCAAAGCAGGGTCATCTAGGGTGGGTTTTTCAGGCCTTCATGAAGTTTGGTTTTCAATTTATCAAAGGATGGAGACTCCACAGCCTGTCTGTACAATCTGTTCTACTGCTCAGTCACACTCATAGGAAAACCCCCACTCTTTTAATGTTTAATTGGAATTTTTTGTATTTCAGTTTATTCCAATTGCTTCTTGTCTCACTGAATTTCACTGACAAGACCTAATGCATATTTTTATTAAAAATGTGAAGAACATATGACATATACAGGAGAGACAGATTAAAATAAGAGATTTTAAAACTACACAAACACATACTTTTGCATAGTGGACATTTCCTCCTTTCTTTCTCTTACCCCAGCAATGCTGAGGGCCTCCAAGCTACAGCACACTCCACACAGTCCTCTCTCTGTGCTTTGTTTTACTTGGCTATGTATGTGCTCCCTACTGCTCTCAGGAGCCTCCTCTGCTCCTTTCTGCTCCTTCTGCATTCTCCCTGCTTGCCCTTTTCCTCTTTCCCTGCTGACCCATCATGTTCTCTGTGCCATCTCTTACTTCCACAAGCAAACTCACCCTCCACCTCCAAAAGTGAGCCAGAATTTTGCAGCAGAGAGAATTCAAACAGGTGATCTTCTTCCCTGTTCTTCAGTCATGTTTTTTAATGGATCACAATATAAATATTGCACTGCAGGAGAAGAACAAATAAATCTTCCATCACTGCTGTGTTTGCTGACTGTTAGATATGGTTGATAAACATTACTGTTAGTTATCCAGTGTACTGGTGTGCTTAGGTTAAGATGGGAATTTTTCCAAATCTTCCAGTGGAAAAGGTGCATTAATCCAAACGAGAACAGTTTCTTTTACAAGGTTAGTATTGTATTATGCTGTGAGCAACAGATGGTGGGAGTACTTGTACAGTATGGTATACATAGACAGATGATGCAATGAAGGTATATCCTCCATTGCTTGTTCTAGGATACTTTTATGTTATAATTTAGATGCTAACAGATCTAGCTTTGTAACTTTTTTGTACTGCATATCATTGTCTTGTCCTATTTCACAAAGAATTGAGTCAAAGACAATAATAAAGATCATTAAACATTATGACATCAATACATTATGCACACTAATTCTAGATTTTATACCACAGTAATGGTTTGAATTACTTGGTTAAATCAACACAGAAAATATGTAAAAGAAACAAGATGATATTCCAGCATTTTTAATTTTTTATTTTTTTTTACATTTTATGCTTTTTTTTTTACTCACAGAGTGCCTGTGCTAATGAAAAAATGAATGATACAATCCCCCAATGTATATGACTATGTCACCAAACTCGATTAACTTTAAATAATGATGATGACAGCGAGAATAGTATCACTTCAAAACACCATCAGCAAAACTTAGATGAATTTGATTTTCTCATACATATGAACAGGAGCATTTCCTGTATGCAACAGCTTGTCTGAAAGTAGGAAGCCTTTTGCAATCACAGAGAAGTTATTTTAAAACAATCAAAGAAATTAAAAAAAAAAAAAAAAACAAACAACCCTCAACCAACCTGAAAGTCATCTTAATCATCAAAATATATTTCAAGTCACCTGACTTTTATCTAGCCTGGACATTTTTCAACCTCAAGGGGTAATATTTACAACTTTTTTGCCTTTTGATTTCATTAAGTGATGTGATTGAATTCTAACACTCAGGTATGTGTGGAGGGATGGTAGGAACTGAGATGCTATTGCCCGGGCTGAGCAGATGGGATAGTTTGTTCTGGGAAGAAGAAGCTGATCTTTCTTGTTAGTTATGTTTGCACTGTGTTGCAATTAAATAAACACGTTAAATATACACACATAGTTTTGTGGGTTTTGGAGGTTATTTCTTCCTAAAGAAAAAGCTGACTCCTCACCTGTTTGTGAGAGATAAGCTACAATCTACTGTAAAACCTAGAATTTTTATCTCTGCTCAGCAATGAAGATAGTTTATAAATGCTATCTCTACAATAAGGTAAGCAAAGATAATAGACCTGATTTGTACATAGCATATGGGCCTTTGTATCCAATTTATTTCCCATTTTATTTCCTGGATTTGCCTAAGGCTTGTGTTCTGTTTGTATAGGGTTTAATGCAAAAATGAATTCTAAAAACATCTCTTCAAATTGTGCATTGCCTTTGTTATTAACAAAGTGTCATTCAGACATCTGCATAATTGTCTCCCAATATAATCTCAAGAAAGACAAAACTAACACAGTTCTATCCAATTATTGTGTTAATTCTATACTGTGGAAGTTTAGCATCTGCATTTAATGGAAATATGTTATTAATGAAAATATGCAGTTTAAAAACAGCTTCTGAAATTTAAACAATTATCTAGAGGAATATTTTCTGTTGCTATATAAGCACCAAGCATGCAGTTTGGATCATGCTGAGTTTTTTAAATTGTATTTTTTAAGACAAAAAAATAAAGTTTAATTAGTATAGTTCAAAGAGCTCTACAAAATAGCTTAGTGAGTCTACTTTCTGCCTAATGGGTTTGAGACTTGCCAACATCCAAACCTTTAATTCCAAAAATTCACCAAGCTGTTTCTAGCTCTGAAAGGACCAAAACTCTCTCAGGAAGGAGTTTGTGTTTTTGGAAGTTAGAACACAATCTCCTATGAGACTGCTGTACTTTAAAGAACTTTGGCATATGGCTCAGCATTTTCAAATGTATTCAGTTCTGTATTGGGTTTAATTTAAGTCCTAACGTGACCAATAATAACTCAGTAATAACTCTTATGTGCTACTGCATCTACATCCACAACAGTTTTAGATGCTGAAGTCATGGCCCACATGGTTGTCTGATATTATGTCTCTCACAGAAGTTAAAACTGACTGGTGGGATGATGTGTCCATTTGAATCCTCTCTCAGACTAAAAGAGAACGAGTTAGATTAAAACTATTTTCAAGATTTTATATTTTTTTTGCCTTTAAAATGGACAAAATAAATTCATATAATCAAGCACAGCAGTTCAGTTCCAGAATTTTGTTTTCTTTATGAATCTTAGTTTTAAAAAAGTTGATTAGGATGTAACACAAAATTCCTTTGTACTAAATTCTGGTTGACTTCCAAGGGGTGAGCATTTCACCCCAGCATTTTACAGTGTCAGAATTTGCCAGACAAATGAAACTTTTTTTTTTAATCACAAAATGACCTAACTGCCTGCTTTCACACTTCCTGTATGGAACTGCTTCAGAAATTGGAGTCTGAATGCAGACTATGATTTATAGTTCTTGCCATAAATAAGGCAACACATCCACAAAACTATGCTTTTTACCATCTCAGATCAGTAGAGCTTGAATGACAAACCCCTCTACTAGGCCCGTAGAAATATCAAAAAGGCCATATCTCTTATCAATAAAGGGTCTGTATTTTATACTTTGCCTAGGGGGAGATTTTGTCCTTCTATTTTTAGATTCCAGATGACTAAATGAAATAAAAGTCAGAGTTGGGTTCTGACAGAAAAAAAAAATACTTAGGATCTTGCAAATTTTCATTGTACCTACTTCCCCAAAGCAGTGGGTAAACAACAGAGTGCCATCTCCCATGCCCCTTTCTAATGAGTGTCACAAGAAACCATGCTCCATTAACTGATTAGAAGATTTAAAAAGGGACAGCTGAAGTGGCACAGGGTCCTCCCATCCCATCTGATCTCTGCCTCCAGAAGCAAAGGTGTCACAGTGGTTTCCTGCAGGTATATCAAAGAAGGGGGCAAGAAAGTTTTACTAAACATGTAGTTGTCAATACTATCCAATTCTATGAGGTTTCAGTTCCCCCAGATGCTAAGACGCATGTTCAAGTTGAGTTCTCAATATTCAGATGAGACCTAAAACTAAAATATTTACACTCATTTTAAAAGTCATGACCCTCAGGTATCTATGTAAGGACACTAATGTAGAAAAAAAAAAAAAAGAGAGAGTTCCTCTTGTCATTACAAGCATGTTGTAGATGTTATAAGTCTTATTAAAGTGATTCTTTTCCACACATCTTGAAACTGCAAAGTGGAAAAGGATAATTTGAGGAAAGTAGATCAGTTTAGTTTCAATTAATTTGAATAGATCAGCAAGGAGATTTATAAGGACTTGGGGAAAATCTGATGATGCATATCGGACAACTTTGACCATAAAGCACAAACAGAAACAAGTCAATCTCATTTCTATGTTATGAAGCAGTAGAAGTCGTACAGTTTGTTTTCTGTGAAGCTTTTGACTTTTTTATAAATAAATTAGGGACATATAAGAGAACCATTCTGCAGGAGATGGAAAAGTAGTTCCATGCTGAGAGTTATCAATAATGGAAAGACAGGATACCATCCAGAGGGATCTGGGCAAGCTCAAGAAGTGGGTGCAAGAGAGTCTCATGTGGTTTAACAAGACCAAGTGCAAGGTGCTTCACCATGGTTGGGGCAACCCCTCGTATCAGCATGGTCTGGGGGATGACAGATTGAGAGCAGATCTGCTGAGAAAGACTTGGGGGTGCTTGTGGATGAGGCTGGACACGACCTGGCAATGTGTGCTTGCAGTCCAGTATCCTGGGTTGCATCCAAAGAGTGCAGCCAGCAGATCAAAGGAAGGGATTTTCCCCCTCTGCTCTGGTGAGACCCCACCTGGAGTGCTGCATTCCCAATACAGGAAGGACGTTGACCTTTTGGTGCAAGTCCAGAGGAGGGTCATCAAGCTGATCAGAGGAAAGGAGCACCTCTCCTGTGAGGAAAGGCTTAGAGAATTAGGACTGTTCAGCCTGGAAAAGAGAAGGCTTCACGGTGAGCTAACTGTGGCCTTCCAGTATCTGAACAGAAATTACAGGAAAATTACAGGAGAGAGTATTTACAAGAGCATGCAGTGACAGAACAAAAGGAAATGGCTTCAAATTGAAAGTGAGTAGGTTTAGATTAGGTATTAGAAAATATTTTTTTACTCTGAGGTTGGTGAGGCACTGGAATAGGTTGTCCAGAGAAGCTGTGGATGCCCCAGCCCTGGAAGTGTTCAAGGCCAGGTTGGATGGGGCTCTGAGCAGCCTGGTCTAGTGTGCTTGACCATGGCAGAGGGGTTGGAACCAGATGATCTTCAGGACCCCCTTCCAACCCAGACCATTCTATGATTTTGCAAACTTACAAAGCTCAAAGAGGGGTAAAGTGGCAGAATGGGAACTTTCATTAATGCAGCAATGTTTCATATTCATATTCATATTCATGACACACTGAGAAGAGTATAGTTTAGAAGGCTCAGAAGATGCGAGCTCAGAAACTTATTACAAATAATAGAACTTTTTTGAACTGAGCATCAAAATGAGTTTTCAGAATGAACATTAATAAATAGCCAAGACATGCAATATTAACTTATGAGTCCTACAGGGACTGAGAAATTAAATTTCTGAAAGGTAGCAAAAAATCTAATAATTTTGAAAGACATTTCACAGACAAAAATACACAAAATTTAGAAAGGTGTTACCAGGGACATACACAACTAAGGACCAACATATCTGACTTTCATGCTGGAGTATAAAGTAGAAAAATAAATAGAATTAATAGTCAATATATTGTACATGGGAAAGTCAGTATAACTTCTAAAACTGAAATTTTGGGTCTCACAGAGCCATCAGAAGTCTTTCAATTACTACTTAACACATGGATAAATCATGATAAGAGGATGCTATCACAAGCTGAACAGGAATATATTTTGCAATGCTGCATTGTGAAAAGGATCATGCCAAACTTTGGCAACAGCTATAAGACCAACATAACTCTCATTTCCTTAGCACTGGCTGCACCTCAATAGTATATGTAGTTTTTTTGCAATGCACTTAAAAAAAGAAAACAAGAACAAAAGAAACAACCTTCTTGGACAGATTCATCAGGAAAGAAGAGAAAGAAAAGATCTTATAAGGATGAACAGCAATGATCTGACCTTGCTTAGTCAAGACCTGACAGAGGTTAGAAAAACTAGTAGTTCTTAAAATCAAAGGGGTCACGCAGAAACATGCAATAAATGTTATTTAATTCTCCATGCTCAGGACTAGTAGGATAAGTAATAATGTATTTAAATATCAGCAAGTGTTAGACAAGATGTTGGAAAACTATTAACCAAACTCCAAATGCAATTCCTCAGGACATGGTATTAATCACTAAATATAAAGCATTGGAAGAACATCTATCTGGAATGTCATCAGGTAGAAGAGAGAGAAGGATTATAAGGCTTAGAATATCCTTCTTAGACTAATTTTCTATGATTCAATAATTATATCCCCACGTTTTCAGTTCTGTTTCAGAACTTTTAATCGAAGTACTGAACTTCAGTAGTTTTACAATAGTTCAATTATTACTTCAACTATAATATTTCCAACAAAATACCTCTGTTTTTTCATGGGAGAGCACAGCTCCAATGCTTCTTGGGAGCTGCTACAATATTCCTCGTAGAGTAGTTCAGGCAGCATTTATCCCAAGCCATCATCATTTCAAAGTGCTGATTAATGTCGTGCCTGATCTCAGTTAAGAGCTGGTAATGAATAACAGGTATTTTTTCCAACTATAACCCCAAATGAAGTATGTTTTTCAATCTGGAATTTAGTATCAGATTTAAGGCTTCTTATGTGGAGATGTTTTACATTGGAATGTACACATTTAGTAACCAAATGAGGAATAAAATGAGGAATAAAACTTTACTACTAAAAGAATTCAAGAGATGTTAATAGGAAATTCTACAACAGGTGACTTTTCACCTCCAAAGAATTAAAAAAAAACCAACCAACCAACCAAGCAAAAAACACAAAACAAAAGAAAACAAAGAAACAAAAAACCCCCAAAACCAAAACACCTTACCAAGCAACCAAACAAAACTCCCCCAAAACAAAACAAAACAAAACAAAAAAAAAAGAAACCCCAGGACCGTAATTTAACAGGAAGAATGTCAGAAGTATCTCTAGATCCTCATAGGTGAACATGCTTTGAGGAGACAAAATTCTTTTTTAAGGAAAGACTTCTGGAATCCCTAGAAATTATGGATCTGAAGAGTTCCTAGGAGAAGACTTACATTAACAAAACCAAAATAATAATAGTCTCCAGTTGAATACCGGCAATAGACAGAAAAATCTGATGTTAGTACAATTTAGTAAAGTAGTGTTCATTAGTTACCTGTCCTTTACAAGTACCTATAACATTGTATATTTAAAGGTTTATATACTTCTTATTTGCATTTCCCATAATCTGGTTCAGATTGTGGACATTAAAACACATATAGTTAACAGAAATTATTTTAAATCAACCTATGTGGTGATCCTTAAAATTGTTTATCTAGTTCACAACTTCCCTAAATACAGATGCAAGAAATTCCAAAGGTAAAAAAATCTATTCTTTAAGGTGCATAGATAAGAGGTTATATCAGGAGATTAAGAGAGAAAGAAATATATTTCAGTAGTAACAGTGTGTCACTGTTTTGAAGAGGACAACTGAAGCCTGCAGATCCCAAAGGAATTGTTCAAGAGTGCTGCAGCCATGGTATTTTCTGTTCCTACTGTCTGGTCACTTGAATCTTAGTCTATCACTTCACTGAACAGGTAGGAGAAAAAGAGTAAGGTTCAATCAGTACATTTTTGCTGGGGATTAAAAGATAAGATAAGATAGTACAGGGAATTTGCAAAATAAAAAATCCTCTGCCTGACTAAGGAATGCTTTACCCAAGAGAATAGTCACAGCCAGAGCTGTGGCTGCACAGAGACAAAAAACTGGTTGCTTTGATGACAACTAAGCAAGATACAGTATGTCTGTTGAGAACATAAATACAGGATATAGGACTGTGAGGGAGAATAAAAAGCCAGAATAGACAGAAGTTTTTATATCCAAGAATACATTAAATGTTATTAAGACAATGCAGCTGGAGGAATTGTCTGGGGAAAAGCAAAATTTTACCCTTGAGTGGGAGGTGGGAGGACTCTCACAAGCAGGAGTTACTACTTATATGCAAGCACGCTGACTGAAATTATGACTCTTTTTCCATGATAAACATAGAATGGCTAAAACCAGAGAAGTTGTGGATGACAGCACAGATAGAACTACGACTGCCAGCAAATTGAAAGTATCCAAGGACTAGGACCCACCCAGTGGCAGAAATTCCGGGAAGTCAGAGAAGTTATGGTGTGGAAATCTGCCTTGTAGATCATAGTGCAGCCTATAGGAGGGCTGGGATGGACCACCACAAGAAGATTTTATGAGTCAGAAAAGAAAGTCCATGCAGAAGACCTTGTCTTAATATGCCATGCAGGAATAAAGGAAAAAAGAAATGGCTCATGGAAAAATGATTCTATACAGAGAGATACCACAAAGATGAGGGGTTTTGTCAGAGATAGACCCATAGTTTGTTAGACACACACTGCACACTGTACTTTTACAGCAAGCACATTAAGATTTTCATTAAATAAAAATATTCCTCCTCATCCTAGCAGGCATGGTGAAATAAGACTGCTGCATCTTCTGTGACCAAACATCAAAATCTGAAAAGAATATTTTCTTCCAGGGAAGTCTTACCAAGTTACTCTCTCAGATCATCCAGAAGCCACTTTGAATGGTCTCTATGATCATTATGAGTGCCCTTACGGATCAGGCTAGATGAAGCAAAATACCCTGCCTGTAGTCCTGACAAGACATTTTGCCACTTAATATCTTAAAGCAAGTTCTTAGCCCTTTCAGATAACAATCGAAAAAATAACTTTTATGATCTTTTAAAGAATTACAGAATGATATTTGTCTCCTATTGTCCAGAATTAAATTTTTTAATATACATTTTCATCAAAATGCTTAAGGCTAAATGGAAATATATGCAAGCAAAAAGATTTCAACGGCAGCATAGTATCATTTGCTCCAGACTACTGCAAGGGACTTCAGGAATCTGTGTGGTTCATCAGTTTGTACACCCTTACAGAGAGATAAAACAGAGATCTTCATGTCTCAATGGATACTTTTTGTGAAGCAGCACTAGAATGACGGACGAACTTCATATATTCAGTGTTATGTGGTGATTTAAAATCCTCATTGCATTTGATGTAACAATATGTGATCAAAGACCAAAGGGCCTGGAAGATGTAGTACAGCCAGAATAGTTTCAAGAGTTCTTTTGAAGTGGAGGACTCAGTCCTACCCTTAATCCTTGAAAACTGCTTTAAGATGCAAATTCTTGGGGGGGGGGGAAGCGGGGAAGCCTTTAAGAAAATGAACACGCTAATGAATCTACTTACAATGACAGGAAATGACATAGTCAGGCTTTACTAGAAACTGTGCACAATAATAGTTTGAAAGTCTGTTACAGATGTAAAAAGGTTATAAACATGGTTTGTAGGAAAGAGGAGGCATCCCCAAACCCTCTTCTGTCATGATATAGTCACCAGCAATGAAAGGAAACTCACTCAAAAACATAAATCTGCTTGGGGAGGTGCTCTTTCTAAAAAGGCACATTTTGCCAAATCAATAGAAAAATGTTTCTGATAAAATTGCAGGCTATGATGAAGATCCTATCAGCCAAAGTTGCAGTCAGTAACATGAAGTCAGGGAGTTTTGAGCATTGGAAATAAGGACTGAGGCAAAATTAAAGAGCCCTTGAGACACAGTAAGAAGATTTTGAAAATGCATTTTCCATATGACTTGGCAACGGCTTAGCACAATGACAATTTTTCATTTACTTGCTTTATTCAAGGGGGTTTGAGTAAAATTTGCTGGTACCTTTGAACTGATTCACCCATGCCAACCAAACACCCTTTGGGTTTCATCAGTTTATATTGAGAGATTCTGCTTAAAATGTTCAAATCTGCATTCACCATAGACAATTCGGGAGATCAAGACACTTATCTCCTGGTCTGTCCAGGGCAGAAACCAACCAGAGAAACTATCTTGGTGACAATCATTTACTGAAGCAGCTATAAAGAACACACAGAACTGGTTGGAGTTGTCCTTATAAAATTAGAACTTGGTTATTAGCAGAACCTGTGTGTCTGATGCATTCACAATTAATCACTTGGGCCACCAGACAAAATGTCTTCTTAGTTCTCAAGCGAAAGGCACAGAGGATTGGACAAAAATCTGAAAGGCAAAAATCAATGACTAAGAAAATTCTTTGGACTGTGAAACCATGCTGGGGAGTGTGAATACTGGAGGCGTGACATAGAAACCTCTTCTTATTACTCATTTTTTTATAGAACTTTATTGCTAGAATATTTTTTGGCCAAAATAAATGTGGAATTTACCTTACATAACTGTAGTAACAAATAAAGTTGTGAAAGTAGGACAGTGAAGTAAGATCAGAATCAAAAGATGTTGCTGTGGGATTGATTTTTTTTTGTTAGACTTCCTTAGATATTTTTGTGGATTGATGTAAATTAAAAGATTCAGCATCCCATCTTCATTTAAGATGCATCAAAGTGCTGAAATTCATGCATGTCCTTTGAGACCAAAATTTATTTTTTCTCCACATTCCTAAGCTTTCCTTCAGTGGAATGAATTCTTATTAACAAGAAAATCAGTATTGTATTGTCTTCTGAAAATTGTTTGGTTTTATAAATCTTTTATCACCAATGCCATAACTGACAATTTTGGTGTTTTGCCATTTTTAAAAATTAGAACCAAGCAAAATCATGCAATTTACATGACATTTCTCCCCTAAATATGTAATTGTCTGGGCAAAAACGTTTGAAAATCAGACTGATTACCAAATATTTCACAACAAAACAAAACAAATATCAGAAAAAATTTAAAATTTTCATTATTTTTGTACTTGATATTTAATGGTTTGATTCATAGGTTTTTCCATCTATAGGCTTGGCAACATTTCACTGAATCAGCTCATTCCATCCCAGATCAAGATGCTCCAAGCCTCCTGATGTGCTATGGCAGATATAAACTGCAATTTAATTCCTTAGAAATTGTAAAAAAATTAACATAATGATTTTTTTTGTATTTTAGAAGTGCTGTTATTAGTCTGAAGTTTAAATAAATCAGAAAATACAAAAATAAACATATTCTGGAGTATAGAAAAATAGGCCAACATTCAATACTGTATTATATAGTATAATAAGCAGGCTTACAGTAAAGCTTCAAATCAAACCTCTGTTGAGAGCCCCCTCAACACCCAGGTGATTAAAATCTACATTTCAATCTTACCATTTGGGGCACATATGCTTTCTTTAGCTTGTGTCAAAGTACAGGCTTTAAAGTTTCTTTGCAAAGACTTTTTTTTTAACATAAAGGGGCCTTCATAAATGCTGTCTGTTTGCTAATATTTTAATGAATGAGAAGAAGGAGAATGAAGTGATACACTGGGTGAATTGCATCCTCTTATTCTCCTTTTATTCTTCTTATCCTTTCTGGCTTGAAAATTTTCAGACTTTATGCCTAAGTGAGGCTTACACAATCACATTGTTTTATCTAACATGTAGCACTGCTGTTAGCACAACTAGTTTAATTTTCTTCCTCTTTTATCATAGCAATACCCTGATATTTCATTCCCTATTCAGTTGGCCTAGTGCAATTCCTTAGATGATTTTCTTGCAGTATCACATCACCGTTTTTTGACTGTTTTATTTAGAACACAAACATTTTGCCCTCTGTCTGCCTGTCAGATTGTCAGCCACATCTGTTTGTGTTGTTTTGTTGCTTTGTGTTTGTTTCATTTTAATTTTTTGGTTGTTTTTAGCAAGCAGTAAAATAAAAAAGGTCTCAGAGACAGCCAGATGCTGGAAATTGTGTGAAAATTGGTAGTAGGGGAAATTGCAAAGACTCTGTAAATGCCTATTCTCTGGGAAAGCTTGATAGAGCTCAAGCACTGGCTTATCACTGCATCACTACTTTCTCAGTTACCTCCAGCATCTTTTGCCTACTAACCAGCTAGATTAAAATTTAAATGGTGGTAAATAATATGGAAAGAGCTAAAAGTGCTGTGCAGTCAAAACAGATATTTTCTCTAGAGGTGAGAACTGAACGAACAAAAAGAAGGAACAAAGTGGAAGCAGACATCAGAAAAGGGGACAGAATAGTGGAGAAAGATATAGGACATACTAAATAAATTCATGGCATGTCAGCTTCATCACTTGTTGTCATGCAACAACTTCATCATGGAGAGAGGACCCTGTCTGGGAACTTTTCAGCAGCTTGCAACATATTTTGGGGAAGAATTGTGTGCTATGTTCTCTTAAAGATTCTAATTAGAATTAATGAAAAAAAGTGACAAAGAAAAGGGGGAAAGGAAAGAACAAAAGTATGAAGAGAAACAGATAACCGACTTGTAATACTTCTCCATATTTGAAATACTATGGCTTCCACATATAACTGTGTGAACATTAAGCATAAAGGAAAGTATGGAAGTATCAAAGGGAAAACTTTGTTAATAAACAGATTTTTTTTCTTTAAGAAAATCAAAACAGCTAAAATAGCTAACATTTAGATGCAGAAACATGGGTGAGAAATACTTAAGACTAAGTAAAGCTTTAGAAAATAAACCATAAAAAAAAAAATCCTTGTCAGATAAGTTGACAAAATTATCTAATGCTGTTTACAGTCATATTTGGATGAATGGGAAGGGCACAGAACTGTGACTAGAACACATTTTTCCACCAGTTAAAAACAGAATTCTGTCAGCTTAAAGAAAATATTTTTGTATCATGTCTGGGATGGAAAAACAAATGACATTCAAGAATAAAAAAGAAAAGGTACACGGAGGACATCCAGCTGAGCAACGATCACAGGCAAAGCAGTATATTCAGGAGCTTGTTTTTGCTATACTAAAATCCTGTTTTGAAAACAACCTCAATTTGTCTCATTTGATCATTTCAGGAATGTAAGCAAACTGGTAGGTTTTTTGCTCAATTTATACTGGCTTTTTTTTTTTTGTTAGCATTTTTTTTTAAAAAAATCAATATATGGAATTTTACCGCTGAAGTACAAATATGTCTTCAATTATATTAGCTGTTTGAAAATTCAACAGAAAACAGTTATTATGATATTCATTTCAGCACTACCTATTCAGTGATGTTTTATTTAACAGCAGAAAGTCTCTGAATACATAGCAAAAATAAAATCATGTTTTCTTTTGAGACAGGATTTTCCTCCTTTAAGAGAGGAAGTTTTTTCATTATTGTATAGGCAATTTAACCATTTGATAACCCTTAGATTTTTAAATAAAGCCCATAATCCTACCATAAATTTATAAATGCATCAAGTAGCCGCATTATTCTGTAAGACAGATATATGTCCACCAAATAAGAAAGAGATAAGGGAAAGATTGCCTTTCAAAAAATAAGAAAATAAGGACTCAGAAGCAGACTGTATCATTTTAGGAAACCTACTAAGGATAAAAAAAAATATAGAAGGTGCCCTGTACAACAGATACGCACTAAAGCATCCCATTGAAATATGATATAACTTCCTTTAATATCTGTATAGCAATGCATTTGACTTTAAACTGTATTTCAGATCCTTATCCCTTTAGGTGAGTGAGGAATTGGCATGTAAAATACAACCACACAAATCTATGCTTCTTAGAGCAGTATTGAATGATCTGGAATATCTATCCACTTAAGGCTAAACAGTGATGCCCTACATTTTTCACTTAGAGAGCAATATGTCAATATGAGACTTAATCCATTACTTTAAATGTTGGTAAGGATAAGGATTCAGAATCTGTTCAGAAAAGAAAAATAAGCCAGAGCATAAGAATAACAATTTAGGAAAGTCTTATGAAGAATGTAATGTCGTTAGAGAAGCTAACTGTCACTCCGAGAAGGAGAGTGTTTTCTGAAGTGGAATAGAGAACCTGTCGATATTTCAAAACCAGATTTTCCCTATCTAAGTTAAGACTGCTGACTCACTGCAGAAACTATTTCTTACTTTATCATGGGTTCCCACAGTACATTCTCTTTCAGAAGGCTTTGTTTAGACTAAATCATTAACCTTAAATTGCAGAGCAGTAGTAATAGCAAGCTAAAAGAAAAAAAAAATTTAAAACCTTTTTTAATTATATCTTTAAGCACTTTAAGTAACTTTATATGTACTCCTACAACTAAGATAATGCCTTTTAATCTTTAGTAGATTCTTACCCACAATAGTCCAGGTTCTAGTCTCTAAACTAGGTTACAGAGGATGTACAGGGACTTTATTACAGCATTTTTAACATGTGCACTATTTGTCCTAGCCTGTAGCTCAGTAATACATTTTCAATCCTAGAAACAGGGCACAGGATTTGTACTTAGTTTATGAGGCCTCAGGACTATGGCTTGTCAAGCTTACTTTGTCTGACCTTGTTTCAATCTGCCTGGAACTTTGGTTTGACCTGGTTTAGCTGCAACAGTACTTTTCTCTCATAACCAGATGACCATGTTTAATTGGTTTTAATATAGCTTGTCTTCTCATGGTATATAACTTTTATATATTATTGTAAAAAGTTGCTGTTCTGTATAAAATATTTGTAACTCTAATGCAATGAAGCAATGGAGAGAATTACAGGCTCAGTATGTTGGTAGAGTCCGTGAGAATAGGAAGAACATGAAGCAGCATAGAGAAATACTGATGTGGGATGAGAGCTAAATCACAGTCTCACACTGGAAATCCCATGGCTATGAACAATTCATCAACAGTTAGTTAAAGAAATGCAGATGTCAACAACATTCGGGTTTGGGGGTTTAAGTGCATCTTATATAGCAAATTCAATATACTATGGATTTGCAGAGCACTGAAGAAAAAGCAAGGTTTAAAAGACCACTAGCAAAAGCCAAAAATTACCCCAGCAGATCCTGAAGTGAAGAAGAAACCAACAATTTCATTATAGCCTTCTCTGTGAAGTAGTTTGGGTGCTAGTGATTTACCATATGGTACCCTAACAGATGGAAGGATCCCAAAAGGCAGTAGAAGGCAAGCACATCACCAGCAACACAGCTAGCAGCTGGGATAGGTGAAACACTTCTAACTGAATTGTTGTTTAGGGTTGTTTTTCCTTTTTTTTCTTCCTCCCCCCTCCCTCCCCTCCCCCCCCTTTGGTTTGGTTTAGGTTTTTTGGAATGGTGGTATCCTCTTCTTTATGTTCTTTATTTTCTTAATTTTCTGTTATAGTTAGATGTTGGGTAGCTCTCTATTTAGACTGTTAGGATTTAATTTATATTAATAATGAATTCCTGGCTTTATATATAATACTTGTTTCTCTTTTACCCATAATGTTTTTAAAGCAGAAGTGTGGATATTGTGATGATATAATTCTATTGTATTTACTATATTATCATTGAATTCCTGTGGAGTCCACATAATAAATTAAAGAAAACTGTCAAAATGTTAATGCCTCTAGGTAAATCTACTGTTTTTCAGCAGAGCTGCATATTGTGAAATAATAACAATGCCCAGCTTTTACATAGCACTTGTCTCCAGTAGGTTAGTAAAGAAGGTATCATTTTTCCCATTATAAGCAAGAATCAACAGGTATGCAGACATAGGATCATTGGCATTTTCATGTCAGAATCTGTATTTTCTATGCACTAGATGACATTGAAGGCTAAAAATTTATATGTGGATCTACAGAAGAAACCATAACTGACCTAGATGGCCTTCCACATAAATTATTCTAATCTGACAGTGAATTTATGAGGGCTTTAGTTAAAGGTATTCTTCAAGATTCATTCCAGAACTGAAAACTGTTGAAATAATTCCCTGTGAAGAAGAGTATAACAGGATCCACAGATTATTTCAGTCCTTTTAAACTCCCATGGAATTTAGGTTTTGTTAATCTTTTTTTTTAAAAAGAGATGCATCCAAGTACTCTTTAAGGATGTGGATAGCCTTTTAAAATATTAATATAGATTCTTATACAATATGCAAAACTAGAGCCTTCAGCATTAACTTTGAATTTGCCATAAATTATAAAATTTTTCACTTATGTCAGTTTAATTTATGATTCTACCATTTTTCCCAAAAGCGAAGCGCATGTAGTTGCTGAAAGAAACTGGAGAATACGGAGTTAAAGTCACAAACCAAGCCTAAGTCCTCTCTGTGCCATTCACATCATTCAACAGGCTCATAAACACACTAGAGATCATTCAGCAGGGATCCATTTGCTGATAACGTGCGTTAGATTGAATGCTGGAGAAACACACGGCAGGCAGTGTGATGCTGAGGAGAGGTGACAGACATGGCAATGGTCCATCGTGCTGTTGTAATTCTCCCCTTCACAGTGCCTATTGAGGGCTCTGTGCAGGTGAAACTGCCTATGGCAAACTGCCTGTGGGTCACCATCAGAGGACTAAAGGTCTTTTGCATCTTCCATCTTGCCCAGCTGCCCTGAGAAAAACCTGCACATGGAAAAAGATGGCATATACTTCACATAACTGGCTCCAGCCAGGGTAGTCAAGCAGGAAAGACAAAAGGAAAAAAAAAACTGCAAGCAAATCAAAGAGAGCATTACTAAAGATCAGAGCTGGAAGTAGTTAATACAGCAGAGGACTAGTATTTAGCATGGCTAAAAGATCTTTCTGAAGGATGGCTTCTTAAACAGAGTTTTTGAATAATTATGAGAAATAACCTTATCATGAAATTTTGAAGGCCATAATGTTCATTAAAAATACACCTGTATTTCACAGCAAGCAGTAAATTCTAGCAGGAGGAAATTCATGTAATTTCAGGCAAAAAATACTCTTCACTAAACTAGTGCTATTAGTCTTTTACTCATTACTTTGCTCTTTGCTATGGTTGTTTCATTCATTCTTCATCATCTGTCTAAAGCTAAATTCAAATGAGTACAACAGCTTTTAGAGTCAATATAGAGAAGGTGTTCATCTGACAGTGAATTTCTTTACAACTTCAAATTAACATCAGCTTTCAAACACAGATAAATTTTGTCTCCCAATCAAACCGCTGGATTATTGAGGTATGCAGGAATTTATCTCTAAACAATTTATCTTCTATAACAAGGTTGAGTAATGCCTGCTGTCATATTTTTTTGTTTGTTTTAACTGACAATTATGCAGCTTTCCAAATTCCCTGCAACTTAGAAGACACTGTTACCTTTGTGGAAAAGATGCAAAAAGGAACTGGAGTTACTCAAATTTTTAAAAATAAATAGTTGACAAATGTATAAACCAAAGATTTTCTTCTCAATCCAGGCAAAAAAATTACTAATGGTCTATTAATTCGGGCACTTAAACAGCAACCCTAATTAAATCCCATAGAGAACATTTCTCATAGAAAAAAATGTTTGCATCTTTATCAGAATTGTATTTATATACCCCAGTCTGAACAGCACTCTTATATTTTGGCCCATATTTATTTAAAAGACATTTTGCATTGGCACAATTTCTGTCTTTCCAAGTCCCTATCTCTTTCTCCACCACTGCCCCAAATACTAAAATGACTTTGAAGTTCAGAGTAGACTTGTCACAGAAGCTTCAGAAACTAGAAGGAACATCATTACTTGCATCACTTCATTTACTAGTTGGGTTGATCTCTAAGTAAGTTTACTGACAAATTCTAGGATAATGTACACTCTTCAGGCTTTTGTATTTATGAATATGAGATAAATATATATTCAGCAGTATGTATGTAATATTATGGATTAAAACAAACCCTGAAAAATCACACTAAAATATGCTTTAATTTGCAAAGGCAGGTGTTTAAAAGATGGGAATGTCACAAGCCTGCATGAAATATCCTGCCCTTCTTTGTTTATACCTCGAGCAAAAACTAAGACACAAGTTCTATGAGAAACAGTGTTTGTAAACTAACAACTAAAAATTACAGTAATGCATAGAAGTTCCAAATCACCAGAATCACAGCATAAACATGGAAAGGCATAAATTTTACGACATAGTTAACATATTAACATGTATCAAGTTGGACTCGATGATCCTGATGGACGCCTTCCAACTCAGCATACTCTATGACTCTATGGTATTTGACAGAGTGAGAGTAGCTGGGAGTACTACAAAGCATGAAGCCTGGTTAGCACAAGGAGACAGCATATACTCAGTGAGGGAGCCTGTCCTCAGATCATTCAAGGATGACTTGGCCTTCACCTGTGAGAGATGGGTGGAGACATACCTAATCCTTTCCTCCCCACCTTGGGAGAAACGATACTTATACCTCAGAAAGGTTATAAATTGTATAGAATGGATATGTTTGTAGATCTAAAAGAAAGTAGTCTTTACACTGGAGAGGTCTCAGAAAGGGGCAGCAGAGGTGATGAGAGTTGTGTATGGAGGAGAGTACTTGAATTGTAGGCTACTATGTGTCCAGGAACACACTCATGATCTCAAGCCCTGCAGCTCCTAAGCTTTGAAATTAAAATGTGACTGTTCATGTCTTTTAATTATGGAGTCAGGATACCTAAGCTGTTTATGAGCAACAGAAACAAGTTGTGAGTTTTTCTGTTTCAAGTCAGATGCAAGTGGAATAGCAAGGAACAAAGGCAGAGACACTACTGCTGGTGCAGCAGAAAAGGCTGTTGCTACACACAAATTTCTTTGCATGTTTGTTACAAACAGAGAATCACCAAAATGGATAGCAGACCTGCTGTGTGGTTCATCTCAGCAAGATCTTTTTCAAACAGATAAATGAACTGAGGAGGATGAGTGGCAATGAACACTGTCCATTTGGGCTGCTACACACAAATGCATTTTATCATGTATGACAGAGGCACTCATTTTTGGCATTCCACAAAACCCCCATATGAAAAACAGGGATCTTCATGAAGCAGAAGGTGAAGAGTGAATTAAAAGACGATTATATGACAAGACTGTCAAATACAGGAAAAGAAACATAGGCCACAGCAAATGAAATTACACAGAAAGCCAACTGTAATGCTAATGATGCAGAAATATCTGCATTTTTCACTTCCTGTTCATACTGGGTTTTAGTAACATACTGTCTTCCCCCACATACTCCTCTGTCTCCAGTTCATTTAGGGACTATACAGAACTGTCCCAGATATGCTTTGTGCATTTAGAAGTGTAATATATATATATTTAGCACATATGTCTATATATATGTGGGTGTTTGAGTAATAGAATATAAACATAAAAATGTATAAACACAATGCGATTGTGCGTATGTTTATGTTGTGTGCATGTTGTGTGTGTAAAAATGTCGAGAAACAAGTAGTGCAGTGGACAAATACAGAGGAAATTACTACTCTATCAGCCCAAAAATGGAGGCTATCAGAAAAGAGCTTTGTTTTTCTTGTTTTAATCTTAAACACTTATAAATGATATAGTCATATAGGACATCAAGCAGCAATCTGTCCTCTAAACCAACCATTCTAAAGAAGGTCGATGTAGCATAAAAGAAATGAGGCAAAAGCCATGGAAACTGTGAGATTCATGTCTCTGGATTTTTCCTAGTTGGGATATAAATTGAATTGATATCACAGTAGATCATTACTTCATGACAAATAGTTCACTGTACTGTCAGCATTTCTGTTGCTTAGCTTTGCTGGGTAATCGTCACAGTTTGCAGGTATAATGGTTTTGTAGAAACTTGTTCCTTATGTTGTGATAAATAAGCAATAGTACAAACTGCTTAGTTTCAGATATCAAGAAAACAATTAATTAGACAAGGAATAATGGAGAGATGTAATAGACATCTAAACTGATAGTAGGAGTGTCTGATCTGACAGCTACTACAGTGATCACATCTGCCATGGCTTGGAATTTCACCTGTAAGGACCCTAAAAATAGTTGTAGTTATCAAAAATGCAATCTTTCAAACTTGCCTTGTTACACACTCCATCTTGAAAACGGTGTGCCTGGCACTCCAGAACTTAAAGGAAATGGCAATTAAAGGCCCACAAAGCAAAATAAAACTTAGATACTCCCCCACTTTTATAGGTATGGGTTGTGCCTTTTGACACAGTATCTCCAAGAGCATGAACCTCAGCACAGGTACCTTAGTAGGATCCTGGACAACCAAAGGTCCTATATCATGCTGTAGAGCACCTGTAATTCGCTGCAACCCTCACAATATGATCCACCTCTACTTCTGCCATAACCCCAGATATTTTCCTTTCTGTTCTGGACACCTTGTTTTTTGAGGGAGATCTCTGTGAAGTCACTGTCTTCCCCTTGATCACGACAAAAAGGAATCTGATATCCTTGAGTAAGGAAGAAGAAACATTTGTTTCCTTCTCTTTGTGCAGCTACTAGTAACAATCTGTAAAACTGAACCTATGAACACAAAGTTACTAAAACTACAAACTTGACTTTATTCAATATTTCTAGCATTGCAACACTGTCATTTAAATTGCTAAAATATGTTAAAATATTCATTTTCCCTCTTCCTCCCTCCCTCCCTTCCTTCCTTCCTACTTTCCTGCCTTCCTTCCTGCCTGCCTTTTTCTCTTTTCTTTTTCTTTTTTTCTTTCTTTCTTCCTAAAAAATTGTGAAGGAATTTTAAAATTTTATCACAAATATAAGTATATAGCATATGCATGTGCCTTTTTTCATGTCCATAAAATGTTATTAAAGATGAATATCTATATATTCTCTACATCATTATTACTATATTTCATCTTCACAGAACAAAACCTGTCTTTTCTTCATCACGAACAGGTACGTTCAAAGTAGGAAAATTACAGTATTCCATCTTTAGACACATTGTTCCAATCCTCATCAGAAAGAATTTTATTTATATATGTGGTCACCTGCTCAAAGGTTATAGGACTGGAAATATTGATTTCACAGATCACAGGATCTTTCTGACAATTGTGCTTTTCCAGAATGGTTGTACTCAGCCTAATGCTAATATTTAGCACAGTGACTTCTTGCTTTTGCAGAGCATGTTGAAGCTGTAAACACACATGGGCATTTGAGTTGGATTTTTGTATAAGAGTTTCTATACCGTCTTAATGCTTCAAGGTATTCTACACTTAGAAAAAACAGGACAGTGCTATCAACATGACTTCTGTTCTTCAGTCGAATCCTTTCTATACAGAGAATGTAAGTAACAGACCCAGTGCACAAAGTCAAGGTTCCTATTCTGTATAAGATGTCCCCACCAAGGTGTGGATAAACTCTGAATATTCATACATGCATTTTTGCAGTCATATCTTAGCCATAACATGGAGTTATATGCAGCAAATGTATGTATTTATCTGTAAAAGAACATTCTTGCTATGCTCAGTGGCCTGTTTGTGGCTTTAAATGTCCTTAACTTGGGTGGCTTTACATTGGGCAATGTTGCTCAGTATATGTTTACCTCACACCTCATTTTCCGCACAGCTGATTTCACAGCTTTCCTAGCTTCTCAAAAGACAGTGCCAGGCCTACTGCCTTACTCAGCTAAGTATTTCATGTGGGGATACATAGTTTCACATGTTCTCTGATGTGCCTTACTACATGTTTTTAACCATCCTACTGATATATTGTTCCTATAAATATTGTGATTTATAGTTGAAATCAGTGGGGTCAGGATTTCACAATAAAAATGTACTAACTTGTTTTAGAAATGTAAATTAGTGTTAAAAAATTCACCAAGTCTTTCTCTGTGTAATGGAAGTATTTTAGTGATTTTTAGTTTCAGCCTTCACTGACAGTGGCACAAGTTATATTAAAATGTTTCTTTCATACTTTAATGGTGGAATGCTGTTGCTCCATGTGCTACTCTTCTTAGAAGGAGCAACTCTTTTTAAATAAAGTGAAATACTGAAACATTTTGACTCAACAATAATGAAAAATGCTCCTCCATGTGTTTGCTTTGGGACATCCTTGTAGCTATATCCTGTATACACAAGCCCAGTAATTTATACACACTTGGACATGTGCCTGAACAGCTCCAGGTAACTGAACTTGGAAGTATCAAGAATAAATAGAGTTTTATCTCTACTACAATAAAAAAAATTGGGTTATTAAAAGATTACCTGATTAAGTCAGTGTTTTTCAACCTTTCTTTTTTTGCAAAAAACAACATTGAAAATTGAAAATAATGATGCCATTATTGTCAGAAATACATAAATAATGGCAAGTGTTTACATTAGCTCTATTGCCCACCTTCCCGTAGTAAGGCAAGAAGTTTTAGTTACCAGGGTCTAATGCGGTTCAGTAGAAACTCCAAATGCAGAGAAGCATATTAGGGAGGAAAGTGGGACTTGATGTGGATGTATTGCACAGCAGGCCGCAGTAGTTTTACATGATATTCAGGGTTAAGAAACAGTAAGATATTTTTTTGAGGAATTGTGGCACTCAGCAATATTACATTTTTAAGCTTTGAAGTGACACAACTTAAAACATTCAATATCTCACTTTCTGGAAAAGCAAAAAAATTGGTTTTGCATATGTAAGAAGCTAAAAGATCTCTTTATATATAGTGTATATATTACCGTATATGTTATGTATAAGATTTGCTTTATAAAAAAATTTATTAAGGCTTATGTCTGAATATTGTGCATTCTGAAAATTCAAGAACAATTTTGAAGGGAGAATTGGAAAATAAAAATCACATTTCATGTCAAGAAAACAGATTAAACAGATAATAATACTTAAAGTACAGGTTCAAGATTGTCAAGGATGAATGTCAAATGCATTTATCAAATGACTATGCATATAATGAGACACAGATTTCATATATATATATATATATATATATATATTTGTTAGAGGTGTGTAGCTGCTTAAGTGTACCTAACAAACTGTAGAACACAGTGTTCTCATTTGACACTGCTTTCCTATATGCATATCAGAAAGAGAGAATCTTATAAAGATTAAGATGAAATCTGAGAAGTTGAGGTTACAAATTTAACTTTTAGAGACAGATGATATTTGACTTTTAGAAACTGAAGTGAGGGTGAACAGATGGTAGAACATCTGAAAATATTTCCAGGAATGAAAGTAGAGAAGATTGATATTTTTTGTCCCTTTCAGATAACCACATCCTTATTTTAATTAACTTGCTCATATAAATACAGCAAGATTGTTGCATTTTTTTAAATAACTCTTTACTGAATATGTCAACAAGATAATATATAGTGTATAGTGAGGTTTTGAAGTTAACAATGCGTGCAACATGGCAGATTGCAGAAAACAGATAATGCAGACTTCAAACCATCTATTTTTCCATGTTAAAGATAGAAAGTATACCAAACACAGAACAGAATCAAGTGTGCATGTCTCAGTTAAAATCAATTTTATGAAATAACATCTTCAGATATTTGGGACCAACTGATGATAACAATTTGTTTAGTAGCTTATCTGTTTCTGAGAGGATCAGAATTCAGCTCTCAAGAGGCACATTTCCACAGATATATATATAACTGGTATAATAAAAGGTTGCCAAATCTCTTCTGTGCTAGTTTTCCATATGGACTACTAGCCAGCGTCCTTTTAAATAGCAAAACATTCTCTGCTGTACAAAAGTTTAATGCCAAATGCTTCAATATTGCCTGTAGTATCATCTGGGATACAAAGTGCCCTGTTCAGTAGAGTTCAGGGAAGGAGGGATCATCAGCTTCCTAAGATTACCTCTGTGTTTAGAAGACAGCATCAGGCAGGATTTGATGAGGCTCAGAGCCAGTGACTTTTGGTTTTGGCACTCACTTGTGTTTTGTTTTTTCCACTGAGCTGTAGAGATAAGTCACGTGTAAAACCATTATTCTTATATTCTAAATAAAGCAACTTTAATATTTCCATGTTAAATTTAAGGTGAATAAGTACTATAAATGTAGAATTCAATGGGAATTAACCACTTTACTGTCAAAAGCTGAGATTGTACTTTGACTTCAATGTCATTAATAAAGTGCCTAATGTAGACCCTTAAAACCACAATAACAATAAAATATGCATAAGGTTCTTTTGTTTCCAAAACTGAAATCAATAAATTTTTCAGAGGGAGAAATTTTCCTCATGAATAAAGAAAATGCTTGAGAGAAAAATATAGTTCAACTACTCCAGTAGCAAATAGCAAATGCTACTTCATTTTTCTGTTTTGTGTGACATTCACTGTAGTCCTTTATTGGCTTACAGGAAAAACTGCTAATATCTTTCAGTCCAAAGTAAGTTAATACCCAAATATTACTATGAATAAATTCATTAAAAATGTCTCCAATAAGAAGCTGTTAACACAAAGTCTACGCATTAACCAGGTGTTTCTGCTAGCAAGCTACATGCAAGGAACACTTGTTACAGTGACAGAATCTGTGAAAATAAGGACCTGTTTGTAAATAAATAAGTCTTCAGAAGGAACCCAAGCACCGGGCACAGCAATGTTGTGACATTTTTTTAACATAATTTCACTTAAACTCTTACTTCACTCACCAATCTTTCTGCACATCTATGTCAGCTGTTAGCAGTATACAATGGAAGATGGGTGAGATTTTGTCTGTAAAAAAAAAAAATTATCCCCAGGTCCAATTAACCTGTTCAAATCAGGACTTAGAAGTGAATATTTTGGATAAGTTGTATATACACATATTTCTGTTCTATAGCCTTTAGTTATTATATATGGTCATTTGCATTAAGTGAAGGTGATCCCATTTTACAAAGTCCAAGGAAAAGGCTACTAATCTTAAACTTTGCATTGCCAAAAGATCATTGTCCATTTTTAGCTCTGACTTTTTCTAAATATTTTACCTAGTGAAATTCTACCATTATGTACTTATTTAGATGTGATCCGAAACAAAGTCTCAGATATTTAAGAAGTCACAAACTCTGTTGTAGGATGAAAACTGTTGTATAGCTAAAAAGCAACTAGAATTGGGAGAAACATTCTTCAAATGAAACATATGACCTTTCAGTTGACTACAACTCTGATATTTTTTTAGGTAATACTCCCTGCTCTATCCACAAATTTTGGTCTAAGTGGTTTGCTAAGTTTTTTCAGAAAAGTGTTTATAGAAAAGAAACTTTAGTCAGTATCGCATACCAATAAATATATTATTATTATTATTCATACTGAAAAGAAGCATAAACTATGCTATCTTTAATATAATTTTGATTTTAGATCTAGTAAGCAAGTAACAATCTACATATATATATATACATATATACACACATATATATATATATACATACACACATATATGTATGAATGTTTCATCATCCAAGATCAAAATGTAGAGTTTGTGAATGCCTTCTGTTTTCACCCTGTTAGGTCAGTAACCACATTTGCTGTCATCAGTTTGGGCTTGTGGAGCATTCACCCACAGTACAGCTGAACTCCCTGAATAAGTCAAATGTTACAAATAAGGTGCCTGCTGTATCTTGAAACTAAGGTATCCTGAGGTCTAGAACAGAAGATTCCTCCTGCATCAGTCATGAAAGTACAAAATACTAATAAGCATGTACTTTCTAAGGATGCCTTTGGAAATCCAATGTACAACTAGCTATTTCAGTGAAATTAAATACTTTGTCCACACCCAGTGGGATCTCTGGCTTTAGTTAATTTCAAGCAAATTCTAGCATAGAATGGACGTGTGCAGAAGCATATCTATTTGCTGCTTGTCTTTTGAGCTGTGGCACCAAAAAAATATTAAGCAAAAAAAGCAAAAGGATCAACCTTATCATCATCTTCAGTAAACAGATCACAGAAGGAAAACCGCTTTGCATAGACATTTCTACCTAGAATTACACCATTTGAAATCACATGGTAGCCTTTTATTCAGCAAAATTTAAATGACTTTACTATTACAGTAGCCACACAGGTTGCCTAAAATGCCTGCTGTAGCTGGAGAAAATAGTAAATATATAGAATATAGAGTGGAATTTAAAAATGTGATTACAAAAGGTGTTGGTGGGAGGATGTAGTTCCTTAGAAAATGATCATATTTTGCCATCAGTCGTAAGTGGATTCATTTTGCCATTGCAGAAGATGAGTGTTATGTGATTGGAATTTCAGAAACTGCATGCTCATGGACTGCTGAGTTTCAAGAATGGGTTGTGTGAAATGAGCAAAGGAAAGGATTAAACCCTCTCTCCCAACATAAGGAGTCTCATAAAGTGAAAAGTGTAAGCAGTGTAAGCATTCCACAGTGAAAGTGCTTCACCCTATAGTTCAATCCACTTGCTACCACTTCTTTTTCCTTGCTGATCACTGTAAAAATTTTTCTCTTTGGTTCCCTACTCCCTCGGGGAAGCTTTGTCTCTTTTTATTCCCCCTCTCCCCCCTCCCATTTTGATGGGAACTTTAGCTTGTACCCAAGCTCAGGAGAAAATGATCCACATTAAAACCCAAAAAAACTGAAAAAAAGCCCCGAAGTATTAGATTCCACCTCTGAGCTGGTAAGAAATTCAGAGTTCTTGACAGTCATTGAGTCTGTAGAAAAGGTGGAACATTGCATAATTTTGATAGCTGCATCATAGCTTTAATACAAGCATGACACTTTGCATAGTGCATATAAAGCTCAAGGAGTTAGAAGGTATTGCAGCTAAAGAATTTGAGGGAATAAAAATGCAAATTCTAAGCCCACCTACTGCTTGTAAAGCACAGATCATTATGGAAAACTTTGAAATGCTTAAGATAAAAGAAGGGTAATTCAGTTCATAATAGCCCTGGAGGTCTTTCCAGTACTAAATAAGCTTTTACAATACATTTCTTATTTGTTTTGTCTTTTTTTTCCCCCTATTTCTCCATACTGAACATAACTCAGACTCCTAAATCAAACATACCTTGAACCATAAAACTCAATCGCAACCTTTCCATTGGCACTATATCTTGCACCATGTTTTCAGCAATATACACTTTTAGACTGTAGATTGTACATGAATAGTGCAGAGCTGGGATCACTCAGAATTGCCCTCACTCAGGCTTTACCTGAACACGCTGTGTCAACAAATGCTGCTCTACTGAAGAGAGGAACAATTTAATGACAGCTCTCTGCTACATTCTGATAACCTTCACCTTCCAATGAGAAGGGTCAGAGAATGCCTAAAGCTTCTTAATCATAATGAAAAACAGCAACAGTTTCTATGATAAAAGTATATAGTACTGGGGGACATTTTCAGAGTAGTTTTTGCAAATAGGAACCAAGGTCACTTTGCGTTTGACATTGAGCTCTGTCTACCTTTCCTATTCCAAGTATATTGGGAGAAAACCAATCAACACGGAAGTAGACTATTTGGCAGCACTCAGAACTCCAGCTTTCAGTTGGAGGTAGGAAATGCAGAACTGACAAAGGGCAAAGGATATTCCAATTGTTTGAAGCTCAACAGAAACTGCTGGGTTCAAGTCAGAAGAGTTGTACCCATTTTATCTGAATTGCTTTTGTCTGTTCCTAGTGACCCTGTTTTAATATGCACTTATTTTCCTGTATTCCAGGACACATAGAAACTTAACATCCCTCAGACAGCTTTGACAGCAAAGTGGTTAATGTTTGAAGAATGAGTCATTCTTTCCTTTGCCATGACACTGGGTTCTTATTGTACAACCCTGTACAGTACTCAGCAATATTTTTTAAAGATTTAAAAAGCAAAGAGTTACAAAACCATTTGCAATTAACTTGAAATAGAAAAGATAGCACTTTTTTAAATCCCATTATATAGTACACCGTATAAATTACAGAGTATTCAAATGCATAAATGCATCTTTGTAACATTTATCAAATGTAATTTTTTTCATTGTTGCTGGGGGGGCCTGATTTTTCAGGAGTTTTTTCTCTTTGTCCTAGACACCCCCATCTTCCCTCACTATCACGTATGACAGTGCTCCAGGTCTGAGACGTTGCTGTTGCAGTATCGCATGTTGTTGGGGATGTGGCAGTCTGTGTAGTTAATGCCCCCGTTTGGGGTATAAATGGGCTGCAGTCTGAAATCTCCTTTAAGGAGCTGATCATTATTTAAGGAGACAATCTGGAAGCTGGTTTCCGTCATCTCCAGGATGGAGTTGTCCTTCTTGGTCCCTGCCTCACAGTAGTCATCTTTCCGACGGCCCCGGTTATATTTCCACTTCTGGGAGGTGTAACGACCTTTTTTGTGCATATGCCAGCAAAAAATGCTGAGCAGGACCACGAGGACAAATATCACCGCACCCCCAATCAACCCTGCCAGCAGAAATGGGGAGCCTAGGTTCTGAGAAGTTGTCTGTTCATGGCTGGAAGGGATGTTGCTGCCATTGCTCAGAAAGGAAGCCTTGGTTGTGGCTTCTGAACAGACAGTGTCTTCTCCAGTTCGGTAACTGTTGTAAGTATCCAGAGGAACCAAACAAATCCGATAGGTGGATTTGGGTTCCAGATTTACCAAGCTTGATTGCTGCTTCTCACCGCTAACTATTCGTTCATGAACAATTCCTCCTAACAGACTATGGCCCATTTTAACCCATGTGAGTTTATATGCCATCACGGTAAAAAGTGACATCCAGTTGACTTGGATGCAAGTGTCATTCACAAAACGGATGAAGAGTTGAATCCCTTCGGATAATGGAGGTGTCACCCTTCCTCTGTCCTCCCTGTCAGGCACGGTGGGGAGTGTGGCTATGATGGGAGTGAGAGGATTATATTTGCTACCTGGAGTGGGAAATAATGAGGTGGGAATTAATGTAGTTGGCATGGTTGTAGCTGGGACTGCGGTGATGATAAACGGCAGACCAGGGGTGGTGGTGGGACATGACAACATATTCATATTGAGCTCCCTGACTGCCATACCTCGGACCTGCTCTGGTCCCTGGCACATAAAACCCCGTACATTGATGGAAGCAGGAATAAATTTGAGCCATTCAGTGACCCACTTAATACTGCAGTCACATAACCAGGGATTATTCCTTACAGTGAGTTGTCTCAGGTTGTGGAGATTATCAAATACCCCCTTTGCCAACATTCGAAGTTGGTTGTTGGAAATATCAAGACGTTCCAGTTTGCGGAGGTTTGAAAAGGCTGTAAGTGGTATATGGGTTATCTGGTTGTCCTGCAAGTAAAGCCTTAGCAGATGTGTACCTGGAAGATCAGGAGGAGGGTAGGTCAGTGAATTTCTAACTATTGAGAATTCCTTGAGCTTGGATAGGTGGCTAAAGGTGCCTTCAGCTATGCCTTTATTAGTAAGGAGATTGCCATCCACGATCAGACGCTCCAGACTTGTAAGATTTTGGAAGGCCAAGTCTGAAATGACAGCGATTCGGTTTTCGTCTACTCGAAGTTCTTGTAAGTCCAGTGGAAGGCCTACTGGTACACTGCTTAAGTGATTCTTGGACAAGAACAGAAGCTTGAGGCTGATGGCTTCCTGGAATGCCCCATCCTCGACACCAACAGTGGAGATGGAGTTGTCATCCAGGTGCAGTTCTTCCAGCTTCAAAAGCTGAGCAAGAGCAGCACGAGAAATGGTCTGAATGTTGTTTTCCTGCAGGTGGAGAACCCTGACATTCTTGGGCAGGTTCATGGGGAATTCATCCAATTGGTTGCCATACAGGTAGACTGTGTGCACAGACTGGACATTGTGCAACTCCGCAGGAAATCCAGCATTATTAATTTGGTTATTATGGAGGTAGAGGACGGTTACACCCTCTGGTATCCCAAGAGGCACTGAGGTCAAGCTTCGCTCATTACAGTAGACAAAGTTTCGATCACAGCGGCACACTTTAGGGCAGGCCAAAGTTTTGGAGACCTGCATGTAGAGCCCCAGGGAAAAGATAAGCCATGATTTCATGAGAAGAGCCCAATCTGTGGGCCATATTTTAGTCCATGAACCCATTTCGAATCTAAAGAAATAAAGTACCAAAGTGTTTAAGAACTGATAACAATAATAAAGCACAGGTAGCAAAATCTCAGGTCATTAAAATTCTACTTATGTCCAGTGTTCAGGTCAGAGTTAAAGTCCTACAGCCTAAGTATAAAATAATCTTTTTATAATTGGCCTACCTCCTACTTTTGACAAGAAAAACACAGTCTTATTATCCAGGGTTACAAAGTTTGTTGCCTTCCTCCATGTGTGCTGAAAGAAACAGCAGACATGTCTTTGCAGATGAACAACCAGTTAATTTAAAGATACCAAAGTCTTTGTGCTTGGAGGGATAATATTTCCTTTCACTGAAGTCTGTTGGTGTCACACTCAGCTTTCTGAACTCAGCAAAGTCCTCATATCAGCTATTTGCCAGATCTGGCCTGCCTGTAAAAGAAAAGAGAAAAGAAAAAGCTGAATAGCATGAAATGTTTAACAGGGAAGATCAAGTCCATTGAAAGACTAATCTAAGGTTGAGCTCTTTCTAAGGTGGATTTCTCGAAAAAAGACGAGAAAAGGCATTAATATTAAACATTAGCTTAATGTTCAAATAGTCTTGAAAGAAATTTGATGCCAGGTCATTGCAATGATTGAAAGACTTTCAGTGACTTCAGTGAAGGCTAGATCTATCACTCCAGTTTGCATACTATACCTTCAGTCTTTATCCTCTGACAGTTCATTTAAAATTCTAAAACTAAAAAGAAACTTAAAACTAAACAGTTTAACTAGAAATTTTTGCTCAGGTTAACTATTTTTTCCTTTGCAGAACCATTGACTTCAACGAATGCTATTCACTGATGCCTGTCAGAGTAAACTCTAGACTGTATTATTTAACCAAACTCTATGTTTATATCCTACCAGACTCTGGAATATTTTATTTCTAATTCTGCAATGTCATTATGTACACTGTCCAAATTAATGCACACTGCCAGATTATTGTACCTTACTAGAGTGAATTAGAACCTTTAAAGAGCCTTTTAATCAAGTATGGTAATCCACAAATAGAAGATACCCTGCTGTAAGACATGGATTTGCTAAAACTACCATCCTGATACTGGTTCTGATGTGAACTGTGCTGTCAACAGATTTCAGAACTTGCTTTCCACTAAATGAGGCTCACATCTGCTAAGTTATTGTTTTAGGAGATCAGCTCAAACTATAGCAATTTTGCAGAACACTTTCTGTGAAGCCATAAAGGTTAGATACTTCTTTTAATTCTGCTACACAGTTGTCTGTGAATGGCTACATACACAAATTTGTTAGCTTTAACATAGATGAGCTCCTTAATGCATATTTTCAGTTTGTAAGCATACTTTTTATGTTCTCAACTGCTATTTATTATTCAGATCTATAACCAAACACAGCCATTCTCTAAAGTGCGCAATGAAAGACACTGTGTTGTTTGATGTTGTCTTGTTATATGTTGTTTCCAATGACTGAAAAAAAAAAGTAAAGAATACTGCATTTGCCATACTTGAACCACAGAAAGGATACAAACCTTGGCATGTACCAAGCATGTGTAAATATCAGGGTCTGGAAATGCAGTGACGTGAGCACAGTAATTTCCCAGGTTTTGCTTACCCAGATCAAAACTCATTCTCTGGGATTTCAAGGACAGAGAATTTCAGTGAAAAGAAACTGTGTTTGAAAACAGCGGGGATTTTGTTTTGTTCTTGTTTGCTTTTTGTTTTATTTATTTTTGCAATTATTCAGGCTGTTTAAGGAACACCCAGGTAATTTGGAAAGGAATTTAATTCAGAAGTACATGAAACATGCTCTTCTGATACAGCTATGCAGTTTGTAGCATGTCCCAAATGCTACTTTTGGGAATCCGATGGACTGACAGTGTAGAAAGTCTCTTTAGGAGTCAAACTGTTATAACCCTGCAACCTTGCACTTGCAGATTACTGTATTTATTTAGATCATCATCTGTCTCAAGGTTCAAACAGCTGAAGATAAAAAGTGAGAAATCCTGCAGTTTATCATTATGAATTCAAATTATAAAGGTATTTGTCCTCTAATGCAGCCTATACTGTGTACTGTCCTTTCATAGAAACAGTAAGATTCACTACCCCACTGTTCATGGTTTTCTCTCTTGCAGGTGTACTTCAGTCAAAAGTGGTTTCCTTTCAATTATGTCAGATGACATGATACTGTAGAGAAACTCTTAACAGGATTACATTCTAACATGAGCCTAAGTGTGACAGTTTAGCCGTCTTTAATACAGCCTGGCTCCCATCTAGATCACAGTGCTCTGATCCGTCTTGACACACTCTTTTTAAAATAAAAATGAACATGCAGAGCCTCCGCTGGGATGCTCAGGACACACAGAGTAATAATAGTGGTTCTTTTCCATCATGGGAGAGAGACAGCTTGTGCTTCCTAACACAGCCAATACTCTGTACTAAGCTTGCTTCCAATTGTAAGTCTGATTGCTGATTAGGTTTTATTTGACTCCTGGGTATAACAGAAAGCCAAGCTGAGGACATGCAGCCACAGGCTGCTGCAGTTCCTGGTTTGCTGGGAATCTCCGAAGAAGGGACTGTCATATTAAAACTGATTTATGCATTCACCTTATTCTAGGACTCTGCCCAGTGTACCTCTCACCTAAGTGAACGTGGCAACCAAATAAAAGATTTCAGTAACGATTCGAGCAAATTGGGTCAAACACACAGCACTTCTCATTAGATATTACAAATAAAAGAACTTTGACTGGACAGTCACTTAAGTGGACTCTTGAGTTGATCTCTTTATTGTTACATGGATTTTGACCTTAGAAATTTGCTAAAGCTTTCCTAATGTTTTCTCCCATTGTTATGCTGAGAAAGGTAGTCCTTTTATTAATGCCAGTATCCTAATCTCTGGGTATCAGTCCTTAATAAACTAGTACAATAAAAATCAGTACAGATAATATGCATTGGAACTACTCTCGATTGCACTAAGCAAGAGGACAAGGGCATATCTAACTAGATATTTATGATTTCAGGGTTGAGTATGGTGTGACAGAGGGAAGGAGTGAGGAAGCGAAGGTAGAGCTGAATGTATTTTAATATTTTTTGTGGAAAAGTTTTACCACAATAGTCTTTTGTAATTCTTTAATAATAACTTATAATAAGGAACATAGCTGCAGTATTTTTCAGCAAATCTCAGGGACCGTAATGGCAAAAGTGAATTGTGTTTCTTTGTTAGAAATTCGTTAGAACTACCCCAAAGACAGTAAAATTATTGAAGAACTGAGCAAACTGCTGGATTTAAAAAAAAGAAAAAAAAAAGAAAAGAAAAAAAAAAGAAAAGAAAAAAAAAAGAAACTCTGTGAAGTAAAAGCATCATTGCAAATTCCAGAAGGCTGGAAAAGATTAAACAGTTTGTTTTAAACAAACTGCCAAAACTGAAGGCAGGTAGAGTCATTGAGCTTTCCCCCTATCCCTGGCATGCTGGCTCCCTAAAGCAAGCTCTCTATTTCAATATAACTGCAAGAACTGCACTGAGTCTGCAAATTTACTGATCATTTGCAGAAGTAGAATTTTGGAAGTGGAGTTTTTTAGTTACTGTGATTGTAAATCTTAGTAGTTGACTCAAACTACAGATGACAGTAACTTGGCTTATTGAGAAGTGAAAAGGTTCTATAAACCAATCTAGGAAGAAAAGAAAGCAAGTTGTCAGGATTAACTTAAAATTAAAGAAATCAACAAGCTAATGCCTCAATAATAACACATCCGTACATCATCACCTTGGTTATTTTTGTTTCTATTTCCTACCCTGTACACTTGATTTCTATTATCTCTCACTACATCCTCCTTAGAGCACAAGTCACATCTCCCAAGTATGTAAGACTTTTCCTGCCTTACTGCAGCCAGGATATTAAATCCCATTAGGATTCAAGGAGTGACACAATGAGGTTGAGAAAAGCACACTGAAACAGACGAGAACATTTATGTTTTAGGTGACCAGGTCTGAAAAGTTGGCTTAGTGGCCTGAATTCCTGACATCAATGGAAATGTTTCTTTTCATATCTTCAGAGGCACTTCTAATCAACATTTTTATCTCACTGTCTTTTTTCAAACATGCCTTGTTTAAATTCCCTTTTGGCATGACTGATACTAGCTGGAGAAGAACAATTCTGGCTTTGTGTACTGGATAAAACATCAGGTAGTTTGATTAAAGATATTTAAAGGTTGAAACATCTGGCTGCAAGTTGGGAAGGTGAAAGTTTTATAAGTTGCACTTTCACCGGTCCAAATCATCCATACAACTTCAACCTTTAGTCACTCCAGTGTGTATAGCCATGAAATAATTAATGTATTATTGAAAATGCTAGTCAAATATAAATTTGTGTACCTAGAGGAAAAAAAAATCAACTCACTAGCAATCTGCTTATGGAATTCTTTTCTACTTCTTTGACCAGTATATTGCCTCAGCAGCTGTGCCTGTGGTATCTAAAGAAGCTCCAAAGCTCCCCTCAGGGTCATGCTTCCCACCTTTCATTCTGCGGTCTTACAATCTTGCAGTCAAGGGCTACCTGAAACCTAGTGATATTCAGGGGAGATAACAGAGAATAAAGGGAGGAAACAGCCTATGGAGTCAAGCCTGCACATGAACACTTACAGTCCCATGTTAAAGCACAGAAGTTTTGTTGTGCTCCTAAAGCCAGGCTGTCTGCTGTCTTCATTAGTCTTCCCATAGTTTATATTAAGACTATAAATTTTTTAGAGGGAGCAAAATTAACAATTCTTGTCTATTCTTTCCTTCAAAGAATCCTGAAAATAATCAACAATAGTTCATAGGAATCCAAGTTTTCTTTCTCTGATATTATATCCACTCAGCACCACTTTTCCTAGCAGTTCATCCATTTATCTGAACCTGAGTGCCATGCAACATATATTGAAAGGCAAGCAAAACCAAAACCAAATGGTCATACCTATTCTTTTCACTGCTACCAGTCAGTGACTCTTACTTAGCACTAAACCATTTGGCATAAATTTTCTTGGCTATACTGCAGACCAGGTTATAATCAAGTCATAATCTTACTCCACATAATTATAATATACAGTAAGTACAAGGCTATTATGTCTGGAATTGAAGGACAAACAGAAAACAAATCTAATTCCATTCCTATGAAACCTAGCACAGAGTTTCTAGTGCTTCAGAAAAATGTTCCTGTAATTCCATCAACTAGTAACAAAAAAATTATGGAATAATACCCGACAAATCCCTTTTTTCCACATAAGTAGAGTTCATATCTACACATGAATGAACATCCTCCTTTGGTTGACGGTTTGTTCTTTTTTTTTTTTTTTAATTAGGAGCTGTAAGATTAGGAGCTGTAAGTGATGGTTTACAGTATATGTTTCCCTATGAGTTGCTTGGGTTTGAAGTGCGCGTTCAAATTTTAATATGAGTCTATAATCTGTGCATCAAAGACATGGGGAAAATGACCCAAAGGAATTAAAATTCTTTTACAGGAAGCCCTTTTGCATGCCTGCCACTTCGACTGCTTCATAGTTATGGGTGTGTATTATGTAAGAAGAGGCAAGGAGGAAGAAGAAGAGGTGAAGAGGAAGAAGAAACCATCCCTGGTGCCCTCATCTGAAGTGACTATTGATGACACAATAATGATCAATAGCTAGTACAGGAAGGAAACCTTTAAAGCATCTCTGTACACTGTTATAGACACAATGAAGTCTATAAGGACAGATTTCGGCAGAGAAAGACATTATTGCCTTTGCAATATTGTTAGCAAAATGATTCAGCAAATGTAGGCAAGTGAACTCCTGTGCTTTTTTCTTCTCTAATCAGGACGTTTCTGGTTTTGCCTCTCATTTTTCACTTACAATTATTCTCAAAAGCTCAGATCAGGCAGCCTGAGGAGGCAAATGAAATTGATTTGGATCTACCTTGGTGGAGACAGGAGAAAGCTTACAGTGGTTCATACTGTCACAATGGGTGTAAAGACATCATTTGCCATCCTTCTGCTCCTTGTTCTGTAAGCTCCTCCAAGCCTTTTATATCTAACTACATTCCTGCAAATTATTATGCAGACACATTGCCCAGAAGGATGCAGACTTCAGGAAATCCCTTTTTAAAAGGCATGATTTTATAATCAGCCAAAGCTTTGTCTTTTCAAATTTGGGTAGTGCACAGGTTCAACAGGAATATGATAGAGCCCAATTCATGATTGCCAGGAGGGGGAGCTAAGCCAGCAGGAAACTTTCTCTCCTTGAATAAACAAATACGTTAATAGATGTGGGACTCGTTTTCCTCCTACTCTGTCTGTCCACACACACATGCACACACTTCTTCCTCAGAGATGTCTGTGATTGCTGACTTGTTTGATGCCTGACAAACTGAGTAGTATAGCACTTTGGTGTTGGGAAAAATAATACTTCTATATTCTTAAACAAGCATTATTCCCAGCTTGAATTTTATGTGCTTCATGGTTTAAGACATTTTTACTTGCAGGTTACTACAGGGTGCAATTATTTCATAGGCATGAGGAGGCATGCAAGAGGGAGGGGGAGAAAGAGAGCTAGTAATGGAAAAAAGATAGGTTTGTGGGGGAAAAAGCTCAGGCAGAGTAGATTTTTCTCCTTGTGCAGATTAACAGGAACCAGTAACAGGTCAAAAAAGAGCACATACTACACAACGTAATCACTAGATTGACCGCTGTACTCCAGGAAGCAGGGCTGAAATAGCTACAGGATCAATAACATTAATGCCTCAGGTGGGGCCATGAATTCAAGGCTGCCAGTCATCCTGCCAGCAACTGTGCTGTGCCACACACCCTGCTCAGCTCTTCAGACATCTCCATAACAGGGCATTGAAATGCCAAAGTTCAGGTCTGGAGAATACAGTCTGGCTAGAGTAACATTATCTTCATTCCTGTGTTTAACAGTTATTGATTTATAACAGAAGGAAGTTATTCTCAAAACTTGATGTTGCACAACTTCAGTGAGACTGCATCACCTGTGACAATGAACAAGCCTCTGATTCCAGAAACGTCTGTATTTCCAGTCTGTGGTGATAAAAAAAAAAAAAAATCCTTCCTCACCCACACAAATGCCATATAGGTCAATGCAAATTTTGCTATTTAATAGCCTTAAAAATAAGATTATATTTAGCAATAAACCCCCAAAAATTAAATACTGTAGAACATCTAATGGAAAACATATCCATCCAAATTTATCTTTTGGTTTGTCATACCCGCCTGTTCTCACCTCCCCCCCACCCCAGTCATATCTAAATGACTGTCTGTATGGATTAATCTTGCATCAACCTATGCTTCTGATAGTTTCGGCTTCTGGCAGAAGCAGCAGGAGAGTTCTAGAAATGGAACACTGCCACTAAGGACATCCTGCCTGTGGAGTTCTGAATTCCAATATAGGAAACATCAAAACTTACTCTTTCCACTAATTGTACCTGTTAAGAGTAAAAGGTAATGAGGACACTCCCTCATAAAACACATGGGAGAAGAAAATGTACAGAACTCCAGGTTTTTAACGTATGTGAACTTCTGAGTTGTGCAGGACTTCAAGGCAGCCCAAAGTCATTAATACCCAAAGCATCTGTTTATAAGGAAATATCCCTGCTTTCATTTTAAAATTGCTGATTGATAAAAATTTACTCCAGATGGTAAGCATCATGATATTTTCACTCCAATGGGCAAAGAGGAACAGATGACCACCTCAAGGACTCATATTAAATGGATTATTGCACCTACTAGCAAAGGGCTATTGGTGTCTTTATTAACCTTCCCCCAAGGCCTAGTCTAATTTTTCACCAGCCTAATGCTGCAGTGTTCAAAACTTAACAAATTTGTCAAAAGTGAGAATGATCTATTTAGTATGGCAGTGAGTCAATTCTCTAGTCTTTCAGCCCCAAAGAACTGATCTCATATCTTAGGTGAAATAGTTTTGATGGCTCTCATCTAGGGCTCCATAAACTTAGCAATGTACTGGGTGATGATGTAAAGTTGGATCGAGAAAGCTGGAAGTGGCAGATGAAAAGAGTCTCACATGAGCACCTATCCGGAACATTTCAACAAAATACATTTCCATTCAAATATATGATTTCATTGAAGCCAAAACCTTGCATGGAGATTTGTCAGTTTTGATCATGTTTTCAATAGGAAACCTGCCTAAAGTCCAATGCTTTCTGATCATTTGTAACCAGAGACAGAGGGAGAAAAAAGGATGGAGGAAGAAATAAAAAAATGGATTTTTTACCCAGAAAGGTAAGTTTGGGCACAATTCCATTTCATGAAAGCATTTGTAAAATAGTATTTACATTCCACATTTTAAAATCATCAAAGTTTTTGTGGCATTATCTGCCTCTGGACAGCTGCGCTTAACACAATGAAAGACAAAGAAATGCATTCTTTCTTTGCCTTCTTGACCCTTTTCCAGAGGGCTTACAGGTTTCTTTGACAAAACTGGACAAAACTGTTTGAGAAAAACCAATAATATTAGACTAATTTAAAATAATTCCCCTTCTGGAACACATATGTTCTGTACTGCACTTAGCATAAGGCATTTTGTACTAAGAAAAAATGATGGCAACCTGCTGTTTCATTGCAAGCAAATTGGTCCCTACCTATAAATTATTCTACACTGTGAAGCAAACAGTTTGCTTTTATCTAGAGATACGTGGGCAGCCTGGCAAAACGTCTGTGGAGAATTTGAAAAAGCTGCTTTTAGCGACCTAAGTGACTAAACACTGCTTCTGTGGAGACAACATCTTAACACATTTTAAATGTGTTGCATGGCGCTACATCATCGATGAGATTCTGCACCGTGTCACATTACCTTGTGGGGTATAATTGGTTTAGGATCGTAGGCAAATGAGCGTGGGCTGCCATATTCTTATCTTCCATATTTGTAGCATATGGCCTGGAGAGAAAATATGACACTACCTGCCCCTCAATTTCTTAGGCACCTTGATATAAATGAAATTGAAAGTGTCATCTTACGTTCATCTTTCCGACAAAGGCAGATGGAGATCTCTCCTTCCACGTTTAGTATTACTTAGCATGCTGCTCCTTCACAGCACTAAGAGCTACTCCATAAACATTACTAAGGAACTATCAAGAAAGATTAATAAAGTTGTTTGCACTCTTAACTGCTTCAGAGAACCTGTCATGTGTGGTGTAGTCACTTAAGCGGACAGTGAACAAAAGATGTTCCCCAGATGTAAAACAAATCTTGCTTACATGACACAGCCCCTGTAACAGGCAAAGAGAAGGTTATCAAACAAATTTTTTAATCACTGCCATCAGATAGTCAGTTAACAGAAAAGGGGACAGATATTAAAATGATGGATGAAGAATGTACAGCTAAGCCTCTGAAATCCCTATTCAGTTAAATAGCTGAATTATTTATCAACTGTACAATATCTCAACATCAACACTGCCTGACAAGAGTCTGGGGATCTGGACTTGTTATCTTTTCCCAGCGATCCAATTACACTTTTGTGTATGCACAGGTGGGAAAAGTGCAATAATCTCACTACTGCAGATATGACACAGAGCACTTCATACAGGAAACAACTTGCGCTCCCACAGATCATCAGGATAAAAAAAAAATCAGCAATATAGAACACTAAAGATATAGCTGTAACTATTTTATAGCAATACAAAAACATCCATCATGTGGCGGCATTCTTTCAAAATCCAGGGTTTATCTGGACACCAGTAAAACCAGCGATTTTTCTTTAAGAGTACAGAGAGGCAGTAGGAGAGAACAATTTTCCAAGGATACAGACCATTAACAGATTTTTTTCCTCAGTTGCTTTTATTTGGTTCTGCCATTTATTTTTTGCTAATTTTCATTCAGGATTCCAGTATGTGTGATAATAATTATTTTCAGCGAGAGGGTCCTGTTGTCCCTTTTCTGTATTGATGGTCAAGCACATATCCTAGGAATGTACACACCTAAGGATTAAATGGACTGAAGAAAACATGACAGGTGGTGGAATCAAGGAATTTCTTTGCAGCAATGGGGGTGTGAATCTCCAGGTCCTGATTCTGACAGAGAGCAAACTTTTTGGCACTTTTCTTTGGTTTGGTTGTTCTTTAGATAAAGGATACATTACTACCTTTCCCAACAGTCATTCAGAGTTCCCATTTAACTTGAAAGTTCTTTGAGAAAAGAAGGCTGCATGGGACTGCATGGAACTTAACACAGGGCAGCTTCAGTTTCAGGTACAAGCAGAAATAAGAACAAGCTAGAAATAGTAAATAGACATTTCTAACCCAGTGATTCTCAGATGTGGAATTAAAACCACAAGCAGCTCATGAAAAATCACCAAGTAATACATAAAGGTGGTGTTAGCCAGCGAGCACTGTTCTTGCAGGATGAAGGAGTATAAATTATATGTTTAAACAATGGCTGCAACAGTTTACGTCAACCAAGAAACTACTAGCTGCCTTCAATTTCTGGCAGCAACTCAGTTCGCTAGGGAAGAAGAGACAGAGCAGAAAAAGAAACGATGTTTACATCTGTGGTTGTGATTAAAGTCACTTCTCAGTCTTCTTCCTGCTATGTTCTTTCCTTGAAGGAGCAGAGATGCTGCCAACACAGAGGGTGCTCAAAGACAAAGCAGTGCCAAATGGACATCGTTTTCCAGAAGCTGGAAATGTGCTGCTCCAGCCGATTTTTCTTCTGCCCCATGCTGATGACTGCAGGACAGAATATTCTGTGTGAATACTTTCAAGATATATAGAATCACAAGTCTTCTTACCATGAATAGAGGAAAGAGGATACAGGAACAAGTCTGATTTTCTCCCCAATGTACAAAGTACCTAGAAAAGAAAGCACCTGCCATCATTTTGTATTTACGAAGAAACAGTTCAGAGCTGATTAAACCCCTGGTACTCTGTCTTGAAGTTTCTGCCATTAAATTTTCTCAATAACTGCTCTAAAATATTTTTTAAAGAGCTAACCTAAGCTTATTTCACTTATGAAGTTTAAAGCCTTCATGTTGAATGAATCCTGACAAAGATGGAAGGGAGCACAGAAAGCAATCTGCTTTGTTATTCCACTTCTCCCCTGTGTGTGGCTGCATCAGTGAGATCAAAATGCCAGAAGGCCCACAAAGACATCTAACAATAGTAGAGCAAAAACCATAGTCCTTTACCATTAATACTTCTCAGTGGGTGATCTTTAGCCACATGCAGACAGCCAACAAGAGACTCGGGCATTGCTTAAACACTCTTAATAGCTTTTAAGTGGGTTTTGAGAGGTGCAGAAGCCTGAAGCTGGCCTTCAGCCCTAAAGCAGATTCTATTTGACATGTGCCAAATCATTTCAGGCAATAGAGTCCTTATCAATATGTGTCCTTGTGCTACTTTTCAGCACAGTTGTTATTGCAAGGAATCACAACAGTGTTCTTATCAACATGTTGTGCTTATACAAAACTAGATATCTCAAATGAGTTCAGGAAGGCACAGGGGCGGTGCACAACAAAACATGAGAGAGGGCCAGAGGGAGAAATATATTTAAAAAAAAAAAAAGAAAGAGAGTTTTAAGCTATACTAGAGGCAGTAAAATATGAAAATAAGTCTGCTCAAAATTGGAATTATTGTTTTCTTCTGTTTTCAGAACACTCTCGTCTATTCAGGTCACGGCATGAATCAAATAAGAAGACACTCATGTTTTCTGTGTAAACTCCTGGGTACTTTAAATGAACCTCATATAAAGACCTGGTAAGGAATTTGGGAGTTTGATGATGGGTTTTTCTTTGGACTAAAAACTGAGGTAGGCCTCTAATACAAGTATCTTTGTAAGCATGGGAAATCTTGGATCTTGATATATGTCTACACCAAAATTTAGATACTAAAGGCATAGTTCTTTACTTACACCTTTGCTAATAAGACATATAGTTGTTGTAACCTGCTGCTGTAGGGTGTAGAAACAGTGTTTGCTTCCGTAACATGCAATCCATATTATTTTCAGCAATTTTATCTCTGCCCATCTATTCTGACCTCCACATAGTCCTTTTGCACAGGGGGCTATAAAATAAGGAGCTGGAAAGCAAATCAGCTTTCATAGCCATGGAAATATTCCTCTTGCATAGATACGTAACAGCAGGCATAGGCTTGCACCTTCCTGATTCATTTCATACTGGATACATACATGCAGATGTGGAAGATCCCTATGGAGCAGACGAGGAAAAATATCAAAATCATCTGCTTTATGGACAGATAAATGGCAGAAGAGCCTATAAGGAGCCTGGAAAAAGGATTTTATGAACTTGAATAACTGCACTGTTGCTTGCATTACACCCAAGAAATTTTCTTAGAGTGGAAATTCCCTTTCACTCCACCTCTGTCTTTGGGCTACCCATCTGTGCTGTGTTATGCAGAATACAGATTAGACAACAAAGTGGCAATTGAGGATTAGAATAAATATGAAGGGGGGAAGTCGTCTGAGCCTATCATCAGCACCACCCCACTCCTCTATGACTTCAGTTTAGATTTGGCAAGAATGTTTCAGACTTCAAATCTATCTAGCCATCTCTGACCAGTGGGTCAGAGTAAATAGTAAATAGCTAACTTTAATTCAAAAAGTGATGTGAAGTAGTAAAGGATAAAAAAATATAACAGTTGCTGTTATTGCAATGGATAAGACTGACTCATATGAGCCCAAATGAGCTCAGACCATAGCAGACAAGTTTACTATAAAGTATTATTTTAGAAACTCTTTCCTTGATAATTCAGTCAAAATAAACTGTATTTCCTAATACCATACATCCTGAGAGATGCTTCCACATGCTCCATCCAAACACATGCTCAAACTAAGACACCTTGGCAACACCTGCCTTCAGGGTTTTTGAATCTCTTGGGAGATATTGCCGTCCTCTGTTACAGTGAAAAAGAAAACCCTCTGATATTCAAGAGCAAAAAACATTCTGTTTCCATATTCACTGAAAATATTTCAAGCACTAACCCTCTTCGCCAAAAAGAATTTATTCAAATTTTCTATGTAGGCCTTATATGAAGGAGGAAGGTTTGACAAAGCAATAGTGTTCATTATTATTACTAATAACCACCTACTTTTAAAGCACAGATAAGGACTGAGTACTGAACATTTAAATACATTCACTTTGGCTGTTCTGATCACTTTGTAAGTTCAATTCCCACAAATCATTGAGCTATGATGTAAGGAAAGAAAATTTAAGGTGATTTGCACAGGTACTTGTGGCAAATTAACTGCAAATACCAGTCTTCACCTGAGAAGCTCCTGACTCCCACTACCCAAGAAGAAGCATTGAGTTAGGAAAATTCTTGCAAGAAAATCGTATTTCTAATACCAAGAGTCACTGAGATTCATTAAAATTAATAAGATACATGTTTAAAATGGATAACAAAAAGTATTCCTTTGAACAGGAGACAGTGAAGTGAAAATTTCTGTAGAAAGGATTCCACAATTTATTGATCTTTAAACAGGTTCCCTTAAAGAGAAGGGAAAAGGATGCACCCTCTAATATGTCTAGTTCCACCATTTCAGGCACTGTTGGCTGCGTACAGTGGAAAACTGGATGGCAAAAGCAACTCCAACAATTTCTTGTCTTTGCTGGGGACAAAACACTGAGCTAGATGGACTATTGGTTTGTGCCGCCTGAGAATTTCTTATATTTTAGTTAGTCACATCTTACGGTCAGAACTCAGGACTGAGCACTAGAACAGAAATGCAGCATGCGTGGACATGCGCATTACATTTGCAGAGTATTTGAGTCAGAAATCAGATATGGTGCCATCCTGTAATGTACATGATGGCTTTAAAGTCATTGACACTGCTCAAATTCTGCATTTTGAAGCTATGGATAGTTGCTAATGACCATAAATATAGTATTAAACCTAACTGACCATATAATGTATTGCCAAACAATTATTACTTGTTCCTGCGATTTCCAGATGGAACAAAGAGAAAAAGGGAGACTTAACTGGTCTATTCTGCTTCTGAGACCATGAGTTTTTAAGGTGAGTACAAAAAAAAATGGTAAAATGATTGCGCAGAAATGTGCTTCCAGGGCTACAGTAAGTTCTAGTTCCCTAAATAGCAATATTCTGCTTTAGCTTTAGAGGACTGGAAACTTTATACGGTGAAGTATTCACCGCAGAATGAACTGAAACATATCATCATTCTTTGGGCTTTTTCCTTCAATGACCTCTGAACCTTTCCTGTAGAGAAACACCCAAGCCACAATGTCTGTATATAGAATTGCACTGCCTTGAAGCTCAACTGTTTTGAATCTAGTCTTTCAGTTAGAACACACCTGAAATTTTTATTTATCTAATTTTTGCATAAAGTTCTTTTTTTTTTCAATTCTGTTTGTATTCTTTGTATGATACAGATGGGATCTTTCTTCTCAGTCTCCTGCACAAACTTCGGTGAAAGAGGTCATTAGATCAGCTTCTATATAAAGTCTCTATGAAGTCGGTGAACTTTCTAGGTTATGTCGTTTTCTTTTTGACTGCTGGGAAGATTGTCAAACAGAGTCCTTTGAAAGAGGACTTGCTCACTAGCTCACTTCACCTCCTTTGAGGTAAGATATTTAGAAAGATCCTCATCTTCCACTAAGCTACAGAATCTGTAACTTTGCTTATGCTTTGATGTAAGAACAGTTTAGCAAAAATGTCTCCTTTTCTAAAGTAGACATATCACAAATAAAATTTGAGAATAAATATAGTGGTAAAAAGAGGCAAAGACAGAGGATCACTACACCTTTGCTTCTTCTGATTCTGAACTCAATTTCATTCCACCACCACCACCTTTAATACCTCAGCACCCATCCTGATCAATCCTTCTCCCCTTTTGGTGAATGAACACTTCAAAACTTTCAACTCTTCTCTTCCATTGTTAACTTAAGTAATAACAATCAGAATTTTAAAAGTCTATTTTCTAAGCAATCACTATTTTTCTTATGCTTGAATGTCCTAAAACTAAATAAAATAGAATCCAGAGGTAGTCTCTTGACAGCTTTGGTATTGGTAGTTAGTAAATGCCTGGTAACAGCAAACGAAGCTTGCTTCTTTTCTTCTTCCCTGAAAAAAATGCAGCTACAAGTTTGTGATCACAGAAAAGAAATTAATTTCCATGTTGTATTTGCAGCCTGTCTCTGAGAGAGTCATCTCAGCTTTTCCATAAGTTACTGCAGGACATAGTGAACATGATCTTACAATGTCACCACAGCCATGAAAGTTCAAACACTGCTTTATTCCTAAAGCATAATTATATCCTGGGGTCTGCTGGGCACAGTCATACTTGTCATTATACACATCATTATTCACTTTCTGATCGCCCTTTCTAATCTGGACTAGGACAGTAGTGTCCAGCCATCAGTCATTAGAATTGGTGACGAGTATGGTGAAAAATGAGGTGGCAACTTAAAGCTATTCCATAAGAGAAGTAGAGTCTGAATGGTGTGAAAAGGAGGCAATACATGTGTGATAGTTTCTCCTTCCTGACACCAAATCTTTGATTAATTACTGAGCTAGGAGCAGTCAGGCATACATCTAAAAGGAGAGCTTGAAGACACCAGTGTCACTTCATTGACAGGAGAAAAAATCCTCACTCTTCAGTCTCTCTTCTTGGTAGACACTGATTTTTCTGTGACAAGCTCTCTGGATGAAAACTACCTTACAGTTAGAAGCAGAATAGGAAGACAGGATGGAAAATGAGAGCATTCTCCTAATATATATACCTACACCCTGATAAGCTCTAAAAGGTGTTGTTTATTGATGAAGTAATTAATTTTTCTAAGAAATAATGTGATGGCCTGAACATTTATTAGTATTCACATTTTCAAGTCTTATTCACATACCTATAATGACAAAGTCTTACATCTCAGTGAAGACAAGCTTAAGTAGTTCTGGACCCACAGGTTCCAGGAGAAGGAGCCATAAAAGAAATGCCAAGTATCTTAAGATTCAGAGTCAAATGAGGTTTCAAGTCAAAACCTATAATCAGACATAATACCAGTGGATGTGTTCCTTAAACTCAACATGTGCATTAAGTAAATATGACTGATTAATTCAATTATCCTATCTGGCTTCCCACCTGAATATTTATAACAACTCTATCTCTCCTGAGCATAACAGAAGGTAAAATGAAGCCAAGCACCTAAAAACAACATTTTCCATCAAACTGTGTGGGTAGGCTGTCCCAGATATCTCACTACAAAGGTAATAAAAATAAACAAGACAAAGTATTCTCTGCTGCTTGTGTTCAACAGGCAAAGAAACTGGGTTTGTACCACCAGTCCAGGCTTCATTGAGCCAATGTCATGGTAGAAATGGATGACATTTTCCTTTTCCCCTACTTTTTTTGGAACTTGAAAGGTTTTGGATTTTCAGCCTCAAAAAAAGGAATCAAAAGTTCAGGCCTCATATGCTAGTTTTGTGAAGGTATTTTTTGCTAATACCAGATACAGTTAATTATATTTGCCCTAGCTCTCATTTACTCATGTCATTTTGGGGGTTGAGAGCTCTGTCCTGGAACAACAGCACTGACCATGCTGCCGTCCAGATGGCTGTCAGCAGGAGTTGAGCTAATTCCCTGGTTCATTTGTATGTTATGGGAACATGGGCCAGAGACTGATCTCCTGGGTCATGGAGTCCAGACCCCTGCTATCACAGGCAGCCCTGTCACTGAAAGGTAATACCTTGGCTAGAAGCCTATGTATGGCTTGTTCTTCCTGCTGCAAATCCTTTCATGGCCCTTCCCATTTTCTCCTGGGAGATAAGGCCTCACGCTTCAGCTCCTTTTGTTCCCAGGGTTCCTTTGCAAAGTCATGGCATGACAAGCACCATTAGGCTCCTCCTGGAATTCGAAAAGCATTTCTATTTTTCAGTTTGAATTGAGAAATTGAGACACAGGGGATCTGTGTTTTGGGTTCACCTATAAACTGCATACAGCTTTGTGGTAGAATATAGGCACTGTAGAAAACCTTTACTCTCAGACGAAACTGCTTTGGCACAGCCAATATCAAAACCAGCTCAGAGTTTTCCATGAAATACAGCATAAGACCCAGCATATGGGATATAAGAGAGTAAGGTCAAAGGCTTTAGGATCATACGTGAGTGTACTAGCTTGGAGGTATTCTGAGCTTCCTTCAGGATGCATTCTTGCCTTCTTAGAGCTGACCTAGAATGAGGACAACTCAAAGTGTGCCTTAAATCTTCCATGGCTGTTGGGATTGATGCTGTGACTCTACAAAAGACAATGCTACATCTTCTTCAGAGTTAAATAAAGTTGCTTAAGGGTTGGAAATTGAGACGGAAGCACAAGTAAAATTAAAAGTTACAAATTCCTGTCTCCCAGTCTGCATTCAGTCAATGAAACCACATGCTCTCTTTTCTTAGACACACAGCTTTGAAGACATGGGCCTTAATGGCCTGAGGTTTGACTGTTCCAGCTTTGTTATTTTGGTTTGGTTTTCTCCCTTGAGCATTTACTACCAACCTCAGACAGTCATTCAATGCAAGTAGAAGGAAGAAGACTGGTGTCACAGTGGGGAACTCAATTTAATGAAAGCACTTGCAGAAATCCTTTTGTTTCTTGAAAGCATGTAAATGGACAGTATGATTTACAAGGTTACAGGGAAACAAGTACACAACTTCCCCTGATGCTGTGGTTAAGACAGCTTGGAAACTATTGTGCTTCGTGACAGAACAGCACAAACACACACTGCAGAAAGCCACAGCAACTATTCAAATCCATCTTTAAGTACCAACTATTAAAGTGACCATGCTGGTTTTACCTTGTTCTCTCTGACAGTGGGTGACAAAAGGTCTTTGAAATGCTGAGAAGTTGCAAGTCTGCCTTTTCTGAATTGCAGAGGGAATCTGTCCTTTTGGTTTTTCAATGACAATGCAGAGTGAAAACCGGAAGGAACAGTTGCACATACTATGACAAATACGCCCAGAAAAAAGCAAAATAAGTATAAATTTGGAATATTGAGACCCACATGTATTAAAGTGCCTATATTTTACAGCATCCAGGTTTTTACGTGACCTGAATGAGACATGGTAGAATTCATGGCAATTATTTTACTACAAGAGCAAAAAAATAAACCCAATGTTGCTAATGTCAGCAGATTACCCCAATCTCTTGATTCAACAATATCATGCAGACAACTATGTGCCCATCTTAAATAATCTTTGTGCCTTTCAGGACTTCTTGCAACTCCTTTAACTATTCATTGGATTGAATGAGTCATCTTAGTCCTCAAACTGAAAAAAAAGAAATTGCAATAGTGAACTGAAAACATCCTCTCTTATTCTATTTGGAGTGCTTTTGACTAAAACAATATGATAATATAATAATGTAAAAATAAAACAGAAAAATCTAAAATATTTACTTGGAATCGTATAATAAAATATTCTGGAAATTACAGATATTAGATGCCTTACAATTGAAAATGTCATTAATTCCAGTTGGTCACAGTCATGTGGAGAGCTTTCAATTTCATGTTCAGTCTTCAGAATTCCTAGGATTGATTTTCTGGTGGAAATGTTCATAGATACATAAGACAAACTCAACAGTTTACAATTCACTTTTCAAACCCTTCTCAAGACTCACGCAAATTTGCCCCAAACGACAAGGAAAAAAGAATGCAAATGCATCTCTCCCATTTTCAGGAATTTCTGCTTCTAGGGCCAAATTCTCCATTGATGAAAATGAGCCATTTTATTGTGCTTGTCTTCCTCAGAATATCCTGCTCAGTATTTTGACATTTGAAGCTGAAGTCTGACTAACAAATTACTTTTTCTTTTTTATCTCCCCGCCCCCCCCCCGGGTTTGTTTCTAAATGTATCTAAGATTTGTGGCAAAATATTTATGTTTTAGACCTGATGCCACACTCTGATAATGAAGTTTGATAATGTGAACCTTCTTCCTCTCTTAAAAAACAAACAAAAAAAAATCCCCTCCACTGTAACTTTCTTTCCAGCATCATAGGATCATAGGCTAATAAGTCAGAATAACAACGTGTCCTGTACGGTTTCTCAATGAAATTAGTATTGGTATTGTTAGCAGAGTATAAAAAAGACTTTACTGTGAGTGATAGCTGTTTCATTGCTTAATTTTGAATATTGAAGTTCTATAATGCTCTATTTCTCATATTTTATATTTTTGAGATACAGATAGGTTTATTTGCACTAAGATGCAAGACTATATGCTTTATTTCAAGAAAAGCCAGAAATTATTAAAATTGGTAGAATATATACTATAATAAAAGTACAATTTTGAGAAACTAGTACAAAATCATACTTATGGATTCCTTTCCCATGTATGAAGTTTCATGGCTCTGATTCTATTCCACTGCTTTTGAAGTCAATGGAAAATTTCCCATTAGTTTCAGTTGGCCCTTTGCTTTATTTTCAGAAGTATTTTTTAAAGTTTCCCATTTCCAAGTTCCCATGATTTGACCTTGGGTGCGTCCTTGAAAGAATTTTTATGCCTGTGAATAGAGAGAGTTACTGAGGTCAATGAGCCTCGAGGGCTGGACCAAACATCTTCACTTACAGTGCTATATTCTGTTAACTGCATGGAATGCCAATCACTTTGATTTCTCTCCCCCTTTACAATGCAAGATATGCAGCTCTGCAGTTTATGCAACAGTTATATTGCTAACAATGGCAGCTCAGTAGAAAAACACAGTTAATACTTTGTGGAATGACATGGAAATAAAACTGCAAGAGAGTAGTTTCAGTACATTAAGAAAAAAAAAAAAGGTAATTTTTTTCCAAGTTTCCTGGGACTGTTCTGAATGACATTTAGTGTAATAGGCTTGAGAGAAATATTTTGAAGAAAGTAGCTGAAACTTTGTTTTACATAAAATCAGTTGATTCAGGCAAGCAATTATTGCTGCGTCAAGGGATTTTTTAAAGACCTGAATAACAAACAAGATAATGGGCTCTATCAGTTTCATGGGATATTTAAGTGTCTAATTCACTTTCAAAAATGAAAATTTATCCTAAAGTTTCATCTGGTGATGTAGTGCACCATCAAGCACTGTGTAAAATCTAGCAGCCATGGTTTGATTTAATTTGAAGCAGAGATAAAAACACCCCTGCATGTTACACCAGTTTCCCTAATGCATGTCAGCCAGAACTTTAACTCATTCCAGGCATTGCTATTTTTTACTTTTATTCTCACATTGTTCTAAAAACATCAGTGCCCACTCCAACACCTCTATCTTAACAAAGATCTCATTGCTATCAGTGTAATGCTGAGGAAGAACCCTAGGGGAACCATGTACTGCATGTTTTTTTCTCTATTCTGTAACAATGACCTAAGTTCAAATGCACACATCTGTACTTCCTTATTTTCTTTCTCTTTTTGTCTACTGCATATTTGTTCTACATTCTTTTTCCCTCATCTCTGTGCTCCCCAAGGTGAAGCACAATCCTGTCCAGGAGGTTTCTGTGGATTTCAGCAAGTGTGGACTGACTTCTGACTGATGTTCTCTCCCTTCTGTGACTTAAATGAATTAAATGGAATTCGTATTTTTTAAATAGCTGCATTTGGTTTAAAAATTAATATTTCTTCGATTCTTGATTGTTCAAACAGAATTTCTAAGCGTTTTTTTCTCCTTCTTATCAAAATAATTGGGTGTCAGCAGCTCCAAGTTCCTCTTAGATTTGTGAGCTGAACTTTTTGCTTCCTTTAGTGTGCTAACACTTTTCCAAAACGGCATCAATGAAAGTAGCATAGGAAATAAATCCATTTTGCTTGCAAGATGTTCTCTCTGCTAAAAAAATGGATTTAAGGATGTCCAGGCTCTACCAATAGGAGATAACAAGAGCATTTAACACTTAACAGTAAATATGCTTCTGAACTAAATGATTTTTCATCTCTCAAGTATAGTAGAAACATTAAGCAATGATCTCCAGTCCAACAGAAAATCAGAAAATACATAGTCAAGAAAAAATGAACGTTAGAAAACCTGTAAAACTTTTGACATGCAGCTAGGCCATTTCATTAAATTTCATCTGACTTGATTTCAGTTCTAACTATAATAATATCTAGAAGACACCTCCCTGCTGTGGGTCGAATGTGCAAAGCTTCTCTTGACCTACTGATTTAATAAAGCACTTGTTTCAAATGCTTCCTTGTAATTAAATGTCTAGGTTTGTAGAGATTCAGTATCAAAGGAGTACTGGATAGCCAGCAAGTAGGCACCACAAAACTGACTATATTTACTTGTAATAAATTAAACTAAGACATCAGTAAAATTACTATGAAACATTAGTAAGTGATCACTTACTGCAAAAAGATTGCAGATAGTGAGTTTAGGAATCAAGAATGAAAAAGTGATCAAGGACTCAAAAACTATGAAAAGAGCTGCACATCATGAAACATCTGTTACAGCTACAAGTCAAATATCTACAAGTAGACTTCCCCACACAACCATAATTAGGACAAATGCAAAAATCTCGAGAACAGAGAAAATAAACTGTACTTCAATAAGGTCTCTAACAAGAATAGACAAATTCTACATACAAACAACAAAAACTTGTGATGAGTCCTGATTATCTAGAATGTTAATACCTAGAGGGGTTTGAAAAGATTAATTTCTTGATTGTATTATATTTGCTTCATGGGCTTTATTGGTCTTTTATATATCTATCCACACGTTTAGGTGACAAATTCAGGATTTGGAACATTTTCTTCTACTGGCTGCTGCAAAACACTTGTGAAAGGGAGAAGGAGTGGATGCACCTTGCCCTGTTTTCCTTGGCACTGTTCTGTGCTCCTTGCAGCAGCACAGTCTCTCAAGTGCACACTTGACACAGATGGAAAAAATGCTTTCACAGTTAAATCTATTGTCAGGTTTGGGGTTGAAAACAAACGTTTTCTCACTCCCACTTATTTTTGGAGAGAGCACATTAGTTGTGGTTCTTTCTAGTGTGGGTAGAGTTCTACTTCCTATGCTCACACGGCTGGTCAGATGGCGAGTTTCCCTTAACAAATTCACAAGTAAGAGGTTGCTCTTATTTAAAAATCCCATATTACTCCTATTGCCAGAATTGGTTTGACTTTTCATCTTAAACTAGGCTTTAAAACATATTTTCTGGCCTGTAGCTTATGACAGTAGGCAAAGCAAATGATGTGAATGATTGCAAAGCTCCTTCCAGTATTTTTCTACAATAGTAAGGATACTGGTGCAGAATCAACATTCTCCTCAAATCTGTACTGAACAAAATGGTGCCACAAAGACTTTGCATATCCCAGGTTCTCAGACGACCTATGTTCTGATGTTCTCTACTCTATGATAATGCCTGACATCTTGCTTTAAGGTAGTTCGGGCACTTGCAAAATTTGGAGGCACTTGATATTGTCCTAAACCCTTCCGGCTGGCAACAGGCTCCATACAACTATATGCCATCTGAGCAACTGTAAGCAGATGCCAAGTGATGGCCTCTGGTAAATGGTTGGCTCTGGCTCATCTGACCCCCAGGGTAACCCATTATTTTTTGTGGCCAGGATACTAATGAAATTATCAAGTGGGAATAGGCAGTATTACCTAGTGACTACTTTGTTCTGCCAGAGCAAAGCTGGATTGATTGCAAGACAAGTTCAAAAGACTTCTCTACAGGGTAAACAATATACGCGTCAAAAAACATTGAAGCATTCGTGTTTTGCATACAAAGAACTGCTCAAAGCATGCTACATATGTGTCTTTAAATTAATCCTGGTAACTGTTTCTCCACAGAGATTTCTTTTTCCCCACTTTTTTTTTTACATAACAGGTGGTGGGACTGTGATGAGAGTGCCTGGGCTTTGGCTCATGAAACCCCTATAAGGAACGATGCACTACTTCTTCCTGTTTCTTCCTAGCCGACGAGTCCTGTAGAGTGAGATTTACTCTCAGCTCTTGGCCACTGAGGCAATTTAGCTGTTCCATTGTTAGAGCCATGCAAGAGCTTCTAACTCGTTTGCTTCACTGACAGTGTCAGCAGATCAGGATGAAGACACAGATCAGGTGGTGGAGTTTATGTGGAGGGCTCAAGTTTGTCCCTAGTTGCAGTTCATGGGGTGTTGAGCACACCTGCCTCCTCCTGGACTACTGGGGAGGAAAGGATGTACATATGTGGACGCTCTGGCTTTCATCCCTACCCCAACTATTACAGCCACTGTCAAAAATGAAGAATGTTCTCAGAACATTACCAGCAGCTGCTGATAGATCAGAAAACATGTAGTCTGTATTCTGTCCAATAATACTGATTATGTAAGAAAACCAACAAAAATTACCATGTCTAACACTTTGTGTTAGAAGCCAATCAGAAATTGAACTGTTTGGGAAAAAGCCATGGGGCTATCTCTTGACTAATATCAGATGTCTGCTGTAAATAAGACAGATATGAAATTTGCTGAAAGAAGAGCTCACTGTAATCCTTTGTAAAGAAATTGCTAGACAACTTAAATATAAAATTTGCAATTAGCTCCGATTGTAGTTATCGAGTCAAAACCCAAGTGGGAGTAATAGACATGAAAAATAAAATTCCCTAGTTATATTTAATAAAGAGATGCCTAACTCCAAGACGACATTCAAAAACTTGTTCGAGTATTTTAGTAACATCCCCCATTTTCAAGAACATAATTTTGCCAATATTCACATCTGAGTGTTTTCTAAATGCCAAATTATTATACCTACTATTTAGAGACTGTGATTATAGAAAGAAAATCTTGACTCAGGAAGAGCTGTCAAAAATTAATGAAGCTTATAGGTACAGCAGGCAAGCTCTGAGTGACATCAGGAAGTTTACCAGACTAAGCGTTGTTAGCAGTGCATGCATCACAGTGACACTTGATTTACATGCCTTTTTATATTTAAAAGCATGCTGTAAACATGAACAACTTACTAAAATTTTCTGTAGGGTAGATAAATACTATAGCTAAACTAGCCAAGACAGAAAAACGAAGGGCTGTATTTTGTAGATTATGAGAAACCACAGGTAGCTTGATTTCTAATAGGATTTTATATGTTCAGTACTTAAATGGTATGTATTTTCAAGCAGTGTGCATTTTCTGATGAAAAATCCTGAATCAATGACATTAAACAGTTTTGTACTGCATTGCTGTCATTAGATTTTTAATTGTAAATTGGGTTCAAGAACGTGGCTGATATTTTCATTGTTCATACAAACAAGCATTTTCCTACTTCTGATGTGGGACCAGTTGATTCCAACCAATCTCACACTTTTTTGCACAGGGAACAGACAATCAGGCACTGCAGCATTTCTTGGCCAGGTTCCCATAGCCCACGATGGCTCCCAGGAGCTAGAAAAGGTGGATCTGGATGTGGATTCAGTATTTCTTCTGGACATATACTCTGACAATAAGGTGCCACAGTCATATTCATATAACCAAGTCCAAGTCTCACAGTCACCAATGACAGACAAACTAGCTTTAAGTATCTAGCAGGTCTGAGAAAAAAAAGTTTTTATTAAGGCAGAGGTAAAATGCTTTGGAAAATCTCAAGAGGTCTATTTGTCAATACTATTAGACAAAAACCCATATTTTAAAATTATAAAATTCAACATAGTTCTCATTTTCACAGATTGTTTTGGAGATACAAAGAGAAAATAACCAGGATTTTGATCTAGGATAGTTTAGATTTGCCCCAAAGAAGTAGGGGTCAAATGCAATTAGCCCTACCTTCCATATCAAAGTCAGACTCATCTGTAAGAGTTTCTGCATGACCTGCACCTAGCTTCAGCCCATAATACCTTAGAGTGGAAATAATGTCCTGAAAAGAACACAGACTGCACACATAGTATTAGATTAACACAATTATGAAAAATTATTTGGCTGAAAAACTCAAAAATAGACTTGAAAATCCCTCAAACGGACATATTATTTCAAATCTATCTCAGCTGGACCCAACAGCTGTTACCAACGAATGACAGTTCTGTGTGAAATAAGGAAGCAGATTCCAGTGCAGTTATCACCGGGCACAGCAAAAATCACAAGTCCCATTTTGAGTAACTGTGAGGCCAAAAAAAAATCCAAATAATAATGGAGATGAAACTATCCAGTTCTTCACTAGAACATCCCTCTAGGCTAAGGTGAGGGACAGAGTGAGACAATATGCATGTATGCACGTATGAAGGAGGATGAGAGCATGGCTCATGCTTCCATAGCGCTTGTGCTGTATTTCTTTTATGAATAGTGACTTTCATTGTTCAAGACTTGCAGTCTGATAAACCAGCACTACCAGTAATTAATAACTGAAAAAGTTGAAACTAAATCTTTTGTACTCATTAAAATGACAAGACAGGCAAATACAGCAGAATGTATAGGTACCCTTCACCAAAAAAAAAAAAAAAAGGAAAAAATTATCTATGCCAAATACAGATTTAAGTACAATTTTCATTAACACTAATGGCAGCCTTTAACTAAATCTCCAAGCCCTGCAGCAGACAGTCAAGCTTTATAATTTAGGAATGAACTGAAAAGATGGTGGAGTAAGATCTAACAAACAAGAAAACAAAATCAGCAGAAATCAAACAGTAACTGGAATTGCAAGAGGGGACAGCAAAAACACTGCAGAAATTTATAGTCTACAAAGGAATGGGGTTGCTGTGTTTTAATAAGGTCCTGAATAGGCAAAAATAGATCTGGTGTGAAGAGGAGAAACAGAAGTCCAAGCAGCCTAGAAAGCTCAGTAGCCTATCATCACCTCCAGAAATAGTGGTGTATTACCCCATGATGGTGCTGAATGCAAGACATGGTATTATTTTCCAGGGATGGATCAAAGTGATACTTTCTGTTTGTATACTGTGTTTCGTTAGTGAGTAGTTTGCTTCATGGAAAGAAATTTATCTGTCCTTGCTTCAGCAAAGGAAGCATGGAAGAAGATATATATGCACAGCCCTCTGCTCTTCCAAGTAAACAAAAGTAAAAATAATATTTTAAACTAGCTGAGCTTTTATCAGAGGTGGCTGTATATTAAATACAATTTTGCAGCATAGAAGTTCACTCTTTCAGTTTTCCTGTCTCTTCACACTGTATGTGCACTGAAAGAAAACGAGACACATTCAGGGGTGAATATGTCAGTCTTGGAAATCTAAGCTATTGTATCTTATAACAACCTCTGTTCTCTTATCCCATATGTTGCAAATTAAATCCCATATCAAATAAGACCGCCTACATAAGAGAAGAATTTGATGTAAACAGAAAGCAAGATTTAATGGAATTATACCAAGAATACTTTTGGGTCAAACTGTATGTAATAGAATTTCTGCCAGTGAATTTGGTCACAAGAGTAGAAAATCTAATAAACTTTTTTACTACATTATCACCTTTGAATTTAACTATAGACAAATGTACATCAGCATGGGTCCTTTCTATTCCATGGGAGGCTGCAAAAATATAGATTTTAAATTAAACAGCCACTTGAAAGGCAGAAAAGAAGTTGAATTTAAAGCAGTCTGACACAGTGTAGGGATCTCCAGTATGTGCTATCAGAAAGCTTTATACCTTACAGAGCTGTGCTGCAGAACAGGGCACTTATGCAAGGCAGACAAAATGAATAAAGATTTCATTTACCATGTGTTCTAGAAAAAGGCCAGCTCCTGGTCTTTTTCAAGAAGTTGAACAGGAAGAATTAAATCCAAGTATTAAGTTAACATATTAGAGACTTTTCTCTGAGTTGTGATTAGGTTAAGAAACTCAGATTTGGTCAAGAATTTTGTGATAGATTACCTGTGTTGCCTGTTTTCAACGAATGCCCAAAACTCTTCTAAAGTTGATCCTAATCGCTAGCCACAGGTTGGTTTTACTCTGCTTTCAGCTGTAGTGAAGTACAGAAATTTATCTGTAAGTTGTAAACTGACCTTGCAAATAGTTTGTCCCCCTTGCAAATTAAGAAGCCTTGGTTAAATCTGTGTCCATTCTAGTTGTTTTCTTATTTTGCATTTAGTCATATCTACAGTTATATGTATTTCCTTATAAATAAAGAACCAGCAAAGCAAAATGTCTAGAAAAAAAGGACAAAGACTGTGCTTCACAAAAACCGATGAAATCTAAAAGTTTATAGCTTTAAATAGAGAAGAACTATGATTTATGAGTGGTATAGTGAAAAGAGTTATAGTCACCAAAATAAAATAAAGCAGCTAAGGAGTGCTTCCTCCTCTTCCCCATTAAACCCTTCTATTATGGAAATTAATACATTGATATGAACAGAGTTTCTGAAAGACGACATTTAAAATATACAAATCTAATTTTTCTTTCACTTGTAAATGAAAAGAACTATCATCATTAATGTCATCATTTTGAAAAAGTGATGAGAGTTCTAAAGAAAAGTCTGTGCTCTGAAATGTGCCTTTAATACACTGTATGTGTGTATGTATACGTGTATATTTTCCTGTGACATTTTTTCTCTTCCTTCTAAATATGGCATCAAAAGGGTTAAAGGCATAATATTAATGCTATACTACACTGATGTCAGCAATTTACAACAGGATGGTGGATTCCAGTGCCAGAAACCATGGCACAGAAGAGAATGTTATTTTAACTGCACGATCCTCTATGAAAGCCTGTCATCTTCTGTTCTTGAATCTTTGCTAATGTACTAAGGCGACATGCCCAGATAGAAAAGGAATGTTTTTCAGCTGTCATGTGGTGGCTATTAATATAAATACTGCTATACAATAAGTATGATGCTACTGCTTGCTATCCTTTTTAATTGACAAAGACACAGACTCTTGGGACCCTGCTGTTCCTCAAGGGCCACAACCTTCATTCCTTATTCAGATGAAGCTCTTATTAACCTACCTCACAAGAAACTTTCCTTTTAAGAATGTTAAGCCCTTGAGACCATCTGGGCACAAATACCATGCTGTGTCAGGCCACATTCACTGTGACTGACAGGGCATAATGCAACACAAGTTTGAATTTTTCTGCATTGCTGCTCTCACACTCCTTTGATATTTGTCTAACATGCCTGATAATACCACAGTCAGACCCAGCTCATGCTCAGCAGCAGGAAGACAGAGCTGAAATTCTGAACACTATGACTGATTAACCATTTTGTGTTACTAACAGCCCTCACAACTCACAGTGGATGAAAAATAAAAATTAGCACTTAAGTCTTCCCAAAATTTCCTTTATTTCTGCTACCACCTTCCAAAGTCACTCAGCTGTACTACAAAGATTTCTGTACTTATTTTTCAAAACAAAACAGAATGCAGAGAAACTTTCTGTCTGCTGAAGCAATTTTTTATATACGGCGCTTTACCAGTTACTCATCATTTTCTTTTAGCTAACATGCTCTTGCAACATCTTAGACAAGGACTATAGAGGTAATTCTTCAAGGCTTACACACATGTCCTTCTAGGCAAATTATCAACACTGCATGTTCTTGAAAAGATAATTCTGTCTACTACACTCATCCAAAAAGAAATGTGAGTCACCATGAGCAGATGCACCTTGATCAACTAAGTCACCTGAGCCAATTAGGTCACCTAAGCCAATGTAGAACTTCAAGGTATCAGGTTCCTCACAAAATCAGCTCAGTGATCTGAGAGAGTAAGAACTTTCTGTAGAATCAGTGGAACTGACAAAAATAATCTACAGATAAATAGTTACATCTCTGTATGCAAATTTCCTGTACGTCTGTAAAATAAAATACTTCCTTAATGTTAAGTCAAAGTAACTGATAATACTTTTTATACCAACATTAAAATGTAATACGCATGTATACATTAGTGCTTATAACTGAAATAGTGTTAGAATGGCTGTAAAACTCTTGCAGATGTTGGTCATACCTACTTACACATAATGCCTGCTCAGAAAGTTTACCACCTACCTTTCAAGTACTTTTTTGCCTTCACTCACACTGATCTGTTTGTCTGACAAAAATACTGGGAAATGTGGAAGCATAGCACTATTTCCCTCATTCATTAAGAACAGAGAGAAAAGGGTGGGAAGGAAGAAGGGGAGAGATGGCAAGGAAAAACAAAACAAAAGAAAAATCTAAACCCAACTCTCTGACTGTATCACTACTGGAAACAAAAATCGAATTTGAACATGATCTCAGCACAGGAAGCAACAAATCACTGAAACAGGTGATCTACCAGTCTGAGAACAGAACTGTGATTTGTATGAGCACATGCTGTAGAACTAGAGGAGGCATCCTGGGTCAGTGAATTCAATTCCCTGCTATCATAAGTAATCATGTCATATAATCCCATTCATCTCATTTGAGCTCCATCTCAAAACCTTTTTTATGAATTTGCAGAATAAATGCATTCGTAGCTAGTTTATATTCATTTGTTCCCAAGTAACCTTGTTCTTTAGCAAAGATAACACAGTCTCCTCACACCCCCTGTTTATTTATAGAAAGCAATCATACTTTTTCTCAGCTATTATTTTGCTAGGCTAAATCCAGCTCTTTCAGTCCCCTCATGTAAAATAGCTTCTTCGTTCCTGTAGTTATCAAAGCAGCTGGTCTGTGTACCTGTACCAGTTCACACATTATTTTTTTTATACTCTCTACAATACTCCAAATAGTTTTAACCCTTCCTATTACTAACCATCAAAGTTTCATTACCTACTGGAAATACTTTGCATCATACAAACTGAGATGTTTTCCTCCTCTTGTTCTCTTTCCCTTTCTTTTCTCTCTCTCTCTCTCTCTCTCTCTCTGTCATGGCCAAGGCACTCAAGTCTTTTATGATTGATTCATACATTCAAGTCTTTCCAGCTCTTGTTCTCCTAGCCTACAAGCTAAGCCTTTTAAAAAGTAGCAATATAAATGTACCAGTACCTAAAATGCTTGTTTTGCTTAATTTCATGGCAACTCTTGTCTTAGAGCAATCAAGGAGTTTTTCAGATATTATTGCAGTACTCTAATGAGAATTTATCTCATATTTGTGTCATTGGTTAATTTTATTCTAATAAAATAAATTTCTACATGAAAATGCTAATATAATTGTCAGCACCAAGGAATTCTAATGTATTAAAATAATTCTAATAATAATAATATCTCTGGAGGCAAATTACTCCTCTTTTTAGCTTTTTTCCCCTTTAGTTGTTTAAGACTCATAAAAGTAACTGTTTCAAGTCTTGTAAGTCTCTAAGTCTCTAACTCAGGCTAAGTAATTTGAACATATCCCCAAGATATTATCTTGAAGTTCAGATAGAAAAGGTACACTATAATTTTCTTCAAGAAAACCAGTTATTTTGTTAAATACAGCTATCAGCCTACTCTAGCATGAATCCCCCCTCTATCTTTGACTAATGTAAATTGTATTCCATCCCACTTTACATAGATATTTATGTTCTTAAATACTTGTCTCAAAATGTGTTTTAAATCCTTGCTTATGACAAAGAACCTTTAGCCATACTAAAAAAGATGATTGCTTTCTTCTTTTCCTTCCTTTTCATATCTTCTCCAACTAATGAAGGATGCATCAGGAGTTACTGTTTCAAATCTTCCAGATTTCTAGGGTGAAATTTATGCACCCTTAACACTTGCTGTATTCTCAGATGAAGAAACATCAGTTTTTAAATACATGCTTCTACTAGCCTTTCTGTTTGCCTTTGCAGTTTTCACTGTCATATCCACTGAAAACTCAGTAATAGAGTTCTAACCCTGACACTAAGATTAATTTCACTTTCTTGGTTGGAAGGTAGTTCTGAGAAATTCTCTCATCTGTTTCTCTACAACAGGGATAATAAAATCTATGTAACTCACAGCAGATTCGTTTTGCTAATATTTATATGTTGTTTTAGTGTTTATGGAACAATTGTATCTCCAGTAAATGACACTGAGAAATCAAACCCTAAGGGTCCAAACTAACCTTTTTGGGTCTCTTGAAAGTTCTTCTGGATGAAAAAATGTCACATTAGCTATTTTCTAGGAGCCCATCTAGATTAAATCATTACAGTCGATGTTCTCACTGTTGTGCTATGATAATAAGTTATTATACCATTACTAATTGTTACAGACTAATCTTACAGTGGCAAAAATGACTACAGTTTTATTACAATAGCTTCGTAATTCCTTAAAGCAAGCAAGAAGCAGAAAATGCTGCATAGGCTGGAAATTATAATCAGAAATATGTGCAGCATAGATAATATTATGTGCAAAAAAAGCTCAGTAACATAGGCTAGTAGCTTAGATAAATACACTTTAATCAGTACTAACCTGGTAAGTAAATACTGGAAAGGCCACACCGTATTAGACAGAATGAGAGGATTAGTGCTAAAAATACATGAAAAAGAACATAGTGTAACTTCATTAACAACATGGTAAATGGCAAGATCTTGAGTAGATAATGTAATTTTTTGATATGGAAAATATATGCTATAGATCACAGAAGGGTAAAAACCACAGTCCTGAATACTAAAGCATTAAAGAGAGCCTAAACTCTGAATTGTTCACATTTGTAAACAAGTTTCTGAGCTTCTGTCTAGCTCCTGAATGCATAACAGCTGTCTTATTCACTGCTGTACAAGGGCACGTAGAATTATAAATTTTTATTTCTTTTTTTTGTATCCAAGAATGTCCTGCTGTCCATATAAATAGCTAGTACTTGTTCTGAGCATGAATTTTTTACTTTATGGATGTTCTGTGGCTCTTAGTTCAGCAGGATAGCTCCCAACTATAGGGAATACAATCACTTTAGTATTTAGTTGTCTTCCAATCCCTTGATCTGAGGGAAAAGACATTTTAGAATATTCTATTTCCCCCTACCTACCTACCTAATAGTTTTGTAATATAGTATCAGCTCCTTTTGAACATCTCCCTTCTGAGCTAAATATAGTTATTTTGTGTAGTATCTCCTCACAATACTAGCAAATTTTACTGTGAAAAATGCATGTTTCCTTTGGAGGGAAGAAAAAAAAAGGCAATAAAACCAAACATAAAAATCTCTCTCTTGCTGTTGACTTCAATTTTGAAGAAATCGAGATATTGAGATTTTTATGGGACATTTCATACAAAGATCATCTTTCACTGTGGCATCTTTAAGTGTTTTAGGGACAAAAGATGAGTCACTGACACAGGCTTGAACAAAATTTCTGGGATTGGTTAAAATTTTTAAGCAAATTGGACAAAAGGTTAAATGACTTGACCAAGTAAGCTCCGTGAGTCAGCAGCAGACTCAGAAGAAATAAGCCACAGGAGTGAAATCTCATCTTTTTGAAGGCAACATAATTTTCCCAACATTTTCTGCATAGCCAGGATTTCACTTCAGTTACTGTAATATGATTCTGCCTCCTCTAATCACTAAAGCACAACAGCTCTAAGTGGTTCTTCAGTTACTAAATTTTTAAACTCTTCAGTTACTAAACTTTTAAAGGCTGTTTTGTTGTTGGTGCTGGTAATAGTTTTTGCCCACTCATGTACTTGATTTCACATGATTTCACAAAAGTGCTTATCAATCATTATTTCAGTAATACAAGCTTAGGCAAGTAACATGATTTAAAATTTACTGACACTATAATCCCTTTAAATAGTTCCAGCATAGCATTAACTTATTATAGAGAATGAAAATGACAGTATAATATGGAAATTTAATCAAGTATACTATGAATAAAATTTCTGAAAAAGACAGATCTTATTTCAGGCTATTTGCACCACAGAACAAGATGATAATGTACAATATTTGTGTACTTAATTTAGAAACACTTCAGCAACTTTTGTTTATTTGTATGGGTCTCATTCTAATAACAATGACAACATTTTCTATCCTAATTATTTAGAAACTGTGAAACAAAGAAAATGAAATGAAACTATTTTTGATCAGTCTGGAGAACCTTGAATAGCCCATCAGATTTAAATGTTCCTTCTTTCAACAGGAACAAAGCTATTCAGATATTAAAATAGCTAGTTTTTCAAAAATAGTTACTCTACTTAACAAGCTTATCAGAAAAAATTGTAAACACCAAACTGCTTTTTGTGTTTTTGCACCAACACTCAAAAATTAGTGGAAACCTAGCCTGGATATCTTCAATACTTTCTTGACAATTCTAATAATTTTCTGATAATAGTGACTTCTCCAGAATTTTGCTCAAAAGGCTTGAGAAATACTTGAAATGGAAGAAGTGATTCTTCAATGCCTATATTTTTAATGAATTCAGATGGGCATATTTTCCAGTGAAATTTTACCCGTGACATTCAATCTGGACAGCCACAGTTCTCACATTACTCAGATAATGTTATTGCTATTAATAATCTCAAAGAACCCCTGAGTTTGAAGGCAACGCATACAGCAGCAGATGGCTGCATAAAGGTTATTATTTTAATAGCTATAACATTAAAAATACTGGAAACTCCACACACATGGCTTTGTTCTGCTGTATGCTTACCTTCAAAAAGTCAGCAATGAATATGACAGGAAGAATACTTGCAGGAAACATAACACTATATAAATGACACTCTAGTGCAAGCTCAGCTTATGGCAATATAAATATTGATGTTATTAATGCCACCTAAAGTATCTACCTAAAGTACTCAAGTACAAAATATACCTCCCTATCTTGAATGCAGTGTAGCAGTTTATGTCAGCAAGGCATTGCTTCTCTTGCAATGTTTTATTTTAAGCTGATTTATTGCACTGAAGTCCATCAGGAAGGAAAAGGAGATTGAGGAGATGCACAATGGGAGTAAGAAAGGACCAGGAAAAGAAAGAAGAAAGAGACGCACGAAGAGTCCAATAACATAAATTACCACAACATCTTTCCAAAGGTTTCTACAGTTTCTACATTTTAAGTGTTGGCTGCAATGTATGTGCTTCTTTTATGTGAATGAGGTTTCCTGAAATGAATGGAAATTTAGACGTTTGTAGGGCTTTAGCAAAAAAGGCCTATGGACATAAGATCTGGAGTATATACATAACAGAACTTATGAATAGCTGACTGGACAAAAACTCTACCAGTGTTCAATAGAATCTTACTGCTATTTCAGTGTCATGTGTTCTTAACTACTCACCCAAAGCTCCAACTGAAGACAATAATATTGTAGTCAGTGTATTCTCTGTCAAAGGAGAGAACCTACTATAAAGCTTAAAGCTAGTCAATCTTTTTTTGATATTGCAAATGACCAAACTCAATTAGTTTGTCTTAAGTAACAAGAAGGTTACCTTATGCCAACTGCACCTTTTGCATTACTCTGGACTAAACACTAATACATCAGTGTTTAGTCAAAGTTAATTTTATTTGTGCCTAGAAAGGAGGTTTACATAATTTCTTGGAGATTATGTAATAACTTTTGCTATTAGAAAAAATATCCTGACGTTCTGCTTATTTGTCAAAGCCTAAAAGAGTAAAGATGGCACTCCAGCTGGTGAGACAAGTATGATTTTCAGTTTCTTAAAGAATACTCAGCACCTTTTAGATGTTTTTTGTCTAATTATGTGGAAACGAACACATTTTAAGAAAGACAGTTTTTTAGCATCTTAAAGAATTCAAGTATATATGCAAATTACCTGGCTTTACAAACTTTCTTTGGATCATTTAAATACAAGGTAATTTTTACAATTTTGATAAAAAATGCTAACATACAGTACTGAGCCTGAATTATTCTCAGAACTTCTATGTATTAGCTTAGATTCCAGGTGCCTGTTAATATCTTTTTGTCTCCCTTTGAGTTGCATTCTTGTCTCAGTGCCCATGTTCCACTGGTGCACTGAGAAAGAAGAAAAGGAATACATCCTGTTCCAGGTTGCTCATAGGACTTTACAGAAGAGTTAGAACTGGCAATCAAATCACAAGTTAAGCATTTATATGTGGCCATTTCTTGGATGGATGCTGTTCTGCATGAGAAAAAGCATAAAGAGCTCATAAGCCTATTAAAACTTTTAACAACTACTCTATAATGTGTTTGAATGAAGTCGTTATTAGCCATAAGGAATATGAAAAGGGTAGACAGAAGAAGTTATCTCATTCCTTTGAGGCCAGTGGAAATGATTTCTATTGATTTTGCTGAGGGCCAAACCATCACCTAAGTCTCTGACTCTAGGAACTTTAGTCACTTATATTAAATCAGAGATTCTTAGCTATTTTGGTGCTATTAAGCCACGCAAGTACCTAAAAATGGACTACATCCAAATTAATCAATTACCTGCAACAATGGGCTGGTATTAAATTTCAGTGGTTTATGAAGCTCGAAATAGTACTTAGGACAGCAAATAAGTAATTCTGCATCACTTTAGATACCCTGTTCCACCAAATTAAAATGTTTTCTTTTATTTAAATATTTCTAAAATTTTCACCTAATTCTGAACATAATACAGGAAGGAAAACTTACGAGTGTGTTAAATTTAAGAGTAATGGATTGATCATTAATATCTTACATTCTCTTTAATTTTTCGTTACTCTGGAAAGCTAATCAGCTCAGATCATCTAGTAGACTGTTCACTCCTTGATTTGAGCCCTGAACTAGCATAACTAATCTAATGATGAGAATATGAAGACTGAGGAGCAGACCTGCATATTCAATTTACAAAGTACATATTCTAGCATCATTAGATATACTAAATATCAAATCAATAACTGGATGCCATTCTTCTAGCCCACTGAATCTCATCCACTACAATACTGCAATATTTTCTCTTCAAGAAACACTTGAGAAGGAAAATTTAGAAATTTCAATTATTGCTGCAACATTCTTTATTTGAGAAATTAGTTTGGGAAGTTTTAGTACAGAGACAAGTTGTGTAATTCAAGGGAACCAAGATGTTGGACACAAAAAAGCTTTACATTGAAATAAGCCTTAATTCCCCCCCAAGTTTCTCAAAGGAAACTGGTTTTGACAGACTGCATTTTGCTACTGTTTCATTTAATTATTCATATCTACATTTACCAAGGGAGATTGGTCTTTGCTTTAATTTTCATTGCACGCCAGACAACCTGCTGCCTATTCTTATGACTTTTATTACTTATTGGGTTTTTTTTGTGGACTTTGCAGGCAATATTGCTACAATTTTAATTAAAAAAGAAAAAAAAAAAAGGAAAAACGTCACCATGAGAAAACTCGAGCTTCAGGAGGGGCTTTTGTTTCAAACAGTCTCAGATTTATATTTTAGCTCATATTATGTTTTGAAATTAAATCTTTCTCACTCAAAACCCTAAGACTATAATCAGTGGTGCTTCTTGAGCCTTCCAATGAAGACAGCTGCAATAAACTTCTGTGTGTTTAAATATATGTGGAAACTCTGCAAAATGCATATCATGTTCATAACCTATTGACTTTGACTGGGACTGAAATGCAGAATTCTGAAGAACTTGACTTCAGCTGTGGAAAGGGGATTGCTTTGCAAATTTATTTTGATCAAGCTGGAAACAGAAAGAGCCAATGTCATATGTAGCATAAAACAGTGGCTTGCATTTCATATGAATACTATCTTAGTCACTTCTGGGAGACAGCGGGAAGGTAGAAAAGAAATCAAAGAAACTTCCATTGTTTTAAAATGAAATGACAGCTGTACAGGTGCATGATTCTTAAGCTTTGGGGGGAAAAAAAACCACCATAATCTTACATACTTTTGAGTGAGTAATGTAGTTAAGTAAGTAATTGTTAATCAAGTAATGTGGAGTCAATTGTCCTCAGGAGCATTAATATGCACTGAGACACTCATGAGAAAATATTCCTGACTTACATTGCTACAATGGAGAGTAAAGCCCGCAGAAATCAGTCATGGCTGCCAGGAGAGCTCTGTAAAAACTGATATAATACAAAAGTTGCAACAGTCATAGTCTCTTTGTTACAGTATTCTTTGGATTTTTGCTGTATTTTATGAACAGCCTTACAAAGTCCTTTCCCTCTTTAGTCCAAATTCAGTTTGTATATGGAAAAAGCAGATATTTTAAAGCGGCAGCTTCATGAGGAATTATCTGATTACAGTAGCATTTTTAATGCTTGTACTTGGGCTGGAAGCAGACAATTGTTTTGCTGGATTTATTTTTATTATTCTCCTGTGCCCCACATACCCAAGTAGCAAAATGGCCACACACTAAGCACATGTATGAGTTTCTCTATGGGATGACATGCTAATCATCAACATAAATCAAGAAGTTTTGCTCAGACAGTGTGATACTTTCACAGTTTATGGAATGCAATTTATTTTTACAGTTTATATTAAAAAGTAGATGTTTATTTTTCACTTCTCTATTACTTAGTATTTTAATGAAAATCTAACACACATTAAAAAGACAGATTTTTGGACATGCCCTTTGGACTAAATATACTACTCAATACCCTGCCTTCAAAAATGTCATGGATTTTCACAATTGCTTTTTAAACTGCTATGGATATAGGCAGCATGCGCAAATAGGCAGATCACTGTAGTTACCCATTTGATTCGTTAATTTACCGGTATCTATACACTGATCCATAAACCATCAACACTTCTGCTTTACTTCAGGCATTTCACAAAGGCATTTATTGTTTGCAGCCTTAAATATGTTTTGCAGTGACACTGTCAATTGGTCTGATACAAGGATGCTCATTTTTTTATGCTTTATTTTATGGATGAAGATTTGAAACAAAGAGTAAGTCTCTTCATTTTCAGTTATACAGACATAAAATAATTCCAAATTTTCAACAAACAAACCTATATTTATACTGGAGAAAATATGTGGTGACAGTGTGACCACTCACACACTAGTTCTTTCTGTTTCAGGTTTTATAAGTCTTTTTCCCTTGTCGGTAGTGCTACATCATGAGAAAACTTAAACAGTGAAAAGTTATCATAAAGATTCTTCTCTATTTAAGATCAGTAATATGAAATGTGGATACATTATTTTATTTGAAGCATAGCAATGTATGAAAGAGAAGGAAATAAGATTCCCCACATGTCTGTCAGCGTTTATAGAGCACCAGTACTTATTTGTAATAAGGAAAATCTTCCTACTGGAAACTGCCTGAAAAGCAAGAAATACACAGGGTTTATGAATTCAAGTTGTAAAATTACCTGGGAGAAAAGGAGATTCTTTTCTTGTCAGATCAGCTCTAATCTCATTTCCCCACATCTAAAATGACAGCTTTTGTACTGATAGTGAACCTGTAGATTCCTTCCTAAAGTAGCTCTATCTGATAGGAGATGTTAAAATAAGATAGAATCATAGGACCATGAAACCACAACCCTTCAATCTTGGTGGGAAGATCTAGGTTTTAACATAGGTTTTAAGCATTAGAGAGTACAATAGTACTTATGAAGAGAGACACAGAGAGAGCGAGCAAGGTTGAGAGAGAGATGCTGCATAATATATTTCTAGAACAAAAATCCATTGGGAGTAACTTTTGCAACACTGTCATTTGCAGTTGGAATATGCAGGACAATTGATGTCATTTTGCTAATTACTTATCTAGATTGTGTATCTGTATAAAGTCAGTGGAGCTATAAATATGATCAACGCACTCATAAATAACCATGTGTACAAATTACTGTCCTGCGTTTCACAATCAGAAGGGAATCTAAAGCTTTGCAATTCTGACTGACCACGTCTCATGTTGTGTATTAATACACATACATTTGATATTATTGAGCACTGCAGAATTCTTTTGTAATGGCAGCTTTCGTTAAAGTTTTACATATTGGTGTTAGGCTACGACAGCGATGAGCAGAATAAGATCACACAGAACAGAACAGAATGTGGCTCCTTATTATTCACATTGTTTTATATCCAATTGCAAAAACACTATACTAGTTTCTATAAGGGCAACAACGACTAACAAAATGGACACATTTATTCTTAGACATTAACTGCCTCTGGGATACTACTGAAATTTGTACTGAAAAAAAGGCTGCTAAATCCTCAGTGAAAAGATATCACAGGTTACCAGCTAGCAAAGCTCCACACACTTTGCTGCCTGTTTCTATTTGGAGTCAACAGTGTAAAGTCTCACTGTACATTCTGGAGGTAAATATTCACCTGCAAAGCAGCAGCACTCAGTTATCTCCCCTAATTCTCTCATGCTGCTCTTATCTTTCTTAGACATACAAGAACATGCACAACTATAATCATAACTAAAATTTTAAAATGGCAAATTGATAGAGGACCTCTGTCATTATTTTCCTTACTCCTGCAATAGAGAGATCCTGCAGCAAGAGAAATTATTTAATTCATTAAAACTGGTAAGTTTAAAATTTAATGCAAGCACCAAAAGTCCAGATCTGCATTCATAAAACCATTATGTCTGTAGTCCTCTAGCAAAAGGAGATGAGGTTTAGGCTGATACATTTTTTTAAAGCCATATTACATGCCCACAATGGTCACATGCATGTGAAAATGAAGCTTCATTAGATATAGTACTGGTGGAATGCATGAAAAATATCATGGAAAATACGTCAGTCACAGCAGGCGTAGCAATTTCTATAAGAAACACAAGTGCAGTTTAAATAGATACCTCAATAAATTCCTTAACTGTGTTCATGTATGACTCTGAAACTTCAAACTGTGTGGCAAATAACTAGAGCAGTATCGTAAACCTGACCTTAGGCAATCGTATGACCAAGCATTTCCTTAAATCACCAGTTACATCAAGTAAAAAAAAAAATTACTCTGTGTGAGAGATATGAAGAGCAGGGTCCTCTATTGATTCTGAGACGGCCCGGGCACAAACAGCAGTGTCAGCTCCCAGGTTTCAACCCTTTCCCCTTATTGCTAAAGAAGGAAAGCTGGCCTACAGTCATGGCTCAACAAAGAGCTCAACAGAGAAGTTTTCTGTTTTATTTTGTGGATATTCAGCTGCTATAAACTGGTCAAACCCTGATTTATGCAAGTGCTACACATCTAATATCAAGCAGCCTTCTGAATCTGCTTGTGTGTCAGAATTCTTTGATTGAATGCTGTTATTAACTTTTCCTATCTTTCATTTATGTTGCCTCTTTTTATGTCAGGAAAAATAGTGCAGTGTTTGTTTCTGATAATGTCCTTTTTACAAGGACTTGTACAGTGTGACTTAGGCTCACTTCTACTTTGAAAGAAAAGAGAAAGAAGAGTATGTGGAGGTGAAAGAGCAGTTCGTCCTCCTTACCTAACAAATCTTTTCACTTCTGACAGGGACTGGAAAAATAAGGCTCTGTTAATAATGATGGGTTTACCTGCGTACACCTTTCATTTCATACACCTCCCTGAAGACTATGCCCGGATTTCTAATACTAACAAAAAGTCTTTGTATTCAGCAGGACAAACCCTGTCTCCTCCTGTCCCCTCGTAAGCTTTAAAAATACTGCACTTTTTGGTTATTTTTTTAGGCTGTTAGGAAAGAGGGATCAGAAGCCTTACCATTGTTCCTGTTCTCAGTAATGAAATCTTGACCAGTAAGAAATAATTCATAGTATTTTAATTTTCACTTGATTTTTCTGAATTGTTTTAAAAAATACTTGCAAATATGACAAAACATGAGTTTTCTCTAGTTCCCTAAAAACAATAACTGAATAAACATGTTTAGCTAAATTTCAGTGCTCGTGAAAAGGAAAGACATATACCACTGAGTGAAGCATCACACACAAGTTCCCCGGCACAGTTCTGCCAATGTAGTTCAGTCCCACACCTGTCCTGGAACTATTCACAGAGCTAATCTATGCAGTAGTTATTCCCATGTGGGCAACTATCCATGAGAGGCTCGACTGAGACCAGCCAAATTCATCTGCCTTGTGTTTTATTACTCACAGGAAGCTTGATCTGAAAGAATTAAGGGCTAACATGTTAACTCATACAATGCCATTTTACACTGAGCTTTTTTCTTCTCTTTTATAGTCACAGAAACTGAATTCTGGTCAGATTCTTTACTAGACTTTATGAAAGTTTACAAGTAAGCAAATAACTAGAGTTACATATTGTTCCAAATATTATTGCTATCAGAATACTCATGGAGTAGGCTGATATTTTTTTAAAAAATTGTACACCCTCACTAACAAAGCAAGGACATATATCTTTAGTACAACCTTCACCATAAATTACCTCCTTCCTTCATATTAAGTGCTCAGACTTGGTGCTGCTGATGATTGTGGGCATTTGGTGTGCCTGGGGGAAGAGAAATGCCAACCCTCCCATATGTACATGCGCAGGGAGTTTCTGCAGCCATTGCGAGTTTAGTCCTCAGTGTGCACCACTTCTTGTTCCCTCGCTGTTTTCAGAATCCAGTGCTGAATTCTGCCTTGCCTTCAGCTGCAAGAGGCAAAAGCATACTGCAGACCATAATGTAGGGTTTGATCAGTGTTTGACCTAGCCAGTGATTTAATCAACAGGACAGCATGAAGGCACTGATGACGCAGAAGAAACATCACAATTCTGTATGTTACAGTGCACAATGAACATTTCCTTCAGCATTTTTCTTATAAGCATCAACAATAAAGACCCACTTCAGCATCATCTGCCCCCATAACATTGTCCCCATTGCTCCTCTAAATCTTTTTTTTGTCATCCCATAAGGGTCCTCTATCTCTTTCAGATGAGACGTGTAAAAAAAAAGGCTGCTAGATCTATATTACATTTTAAATAACAAATAATATTAATTATTCCCCTTTAATTTATTCATGTAAAGCAGACTTTCTGTGTATAAATCCACTCCTGAGAGGAAAATTTGAGACTACTTTCTCACTAATTGCTTTATTCATCCCAGCTTTATTCTGTATCTGTTTTTTTCTTATGCCCAACATGCACAGTTTCTAAGGTCACAAAAATGAGGACATAGAATAATATTAAGAGGGAATACACTGAAGAACAACCCAGACTCACAAAACCAGGAAGGCTTCTGTTCTAGAAGTCATACACTCTAATACAGCTGTAATTCTTTGTGGTAATTCCAGTGTGCAAAGCCCAGCATAGAAACAACTGGGGGAATGCTACAAATCTTTTCCTCTTGCCTCAGCTTCTCCCCTAGATGGTGCATTGTCCTACCTCTCCCTCTCATGGTAGGCATCTTATTCTCAGATGAATAACAGCTTAGGCGGTTAAAACTGTGATCATTAGGAAACTGATTTCCGGTTGCACAGAAAGTTGTTCTTTCTGCACTTCATTTAGTCTGAACAATTTTGATTACTCACTTTCATCCTGTTTTCCCAGTTATTTTCTAATCACTTTCCCTTTCCTGCTTTTATCTTTCCTTTGCACAATACTGCAATGTTCGACCTTCAAAAATGATAGGAGTAATGTTTAAATGAAAATAAAAGCTTCCAGGAGCATTATTATTTCAGTTTTGCTAGTATCTTTAGGATACTTGGTGCCCTCAATGCACCTGACATGACAGACATAAGAGGATGCAATCCAGCTTAAAGGAAAGATCCTTCTTAGCTGAAGAGCCAACTAAAAATTCTGATTCGGCCTATGCTGCCACATGTATTTTAAAAATAAAGAAACAGTGAGAGAGAGAGAGAGAAAAACAGAAAAGAAAAATGCTGCTACCAGAATATATGTCAATAAAAGTGCCCCACACAGTGGGAGTGTGAATTTTCATAGCAAGGCTCCAGATCTTTGCATTATTTCTTCTTGTAATAAGCAGGAGATAACCTTTTAGCATAGCACTGAAAGAGTTAAAAAGAATGCCTTTTGACAAACATGACTACTGATCAACACAGACAATATAGAGGACTATATTTAAACACCTCTTCCCAAGACTGCCAAATATTTCTTCACAAAACCTAAGGAACCTGCAGACTGACATTGATGTTATCTGAAATTTAAAGGTGTTTATTGTCTTAGTGCTTAAAAAGGATCATCTTTCTGCAGCTGGTTGGCTAGACTGTAGGATGCCTTCTCTCGGTCAGCACGTGCATAACCAGACTATCATTCAGCAGCTTGTAAAATATGATTGCATATGAGATATTGATGGCCTAAGGGAAGTTCTGAATATCAGAGGTTCATAATTAGAATACCTACGCATTTGATCCAATAGAATTTCCATCAATGTCACAGAGATGAGTGGTTATGAATTTCAGAGTCATCTCTGCTGGTACAGACTGATTTATGCACTTTCAACTTTGAACAAATGAAGGCCGAAGAATTAAAGCAAAACCCTTTTACACAGAGAGCTCCTTACGCTTTAAGGGGTTCCAAAATTTGTAATTGCCTCTCCTGGTACTTGGGATCAAGCTCCACAGTTGGTAACTCATGACCTTTATGCTCATGCCATCCATATGCTTTCAGTCATTCCATCCTCTTATCTGTAAATTCACAGTCATACCATGTAGGATGTGTGGATCTGCTGATAAGACATTTTTGCAGGAAAGAGAATCTAGGCAGATCAACAGTTCTATTGCCAGAGCTGCTGGCAGTACCTCTAACATTTCATTTATTCCAGATTTATAAAGATCCCCTGTGCTGATCTGAGGATAAAGCTGAGTGTTTGACTTCTGTGATAATGGACCATCTAGTTGAAACCCGTATATGATACTAAATATAAAGTTAAATAGATACTGATAAGATTATTCAGTGTGGGACAGAAAACAACCATCTTGTTAGCATTGAGATTCCCATAGTTCCTGAGCTCTGGGGCTTGGGTTTCCTTTGGTCTTGCTTTTGATTTTTTTTTTTTTTTAGGGGGGGTGGGGAGTGGTGTGGCTATTTTTTCATATGCATTTAATTTTCAATCACTGCATTTTACTGGGATAATTAAAAACTAAGGTTCTAGTGTATCACACAAGACGCGATACTGCACCCTGTATCCAGAATTAAAAAAGAAATCCAATTGCCTCACTCTTTTTAAAGCTGCATTGAACAGAGTACTGCTTGTGAAATCTGTTCTCTAGTAACTATAGGAGGAAAGCACTAGGGCTGAAAACCAAACAAACTAGAAAAACTCATATACAATTTCCATTTCAAAGTTCTGCAGTATCACTGATTGCCCCACTTACCTAGTTACGTGATAAAAAAAAGGAAGATGCTAACTAAACTTCGGAAGAAAATAGATTTTGCTAAACCTTTAGCCATTCTAATTCTCTTGAAAAAGGCCTTTTTTTTAACTTTTTTTTTGTGTGTGTCCCTGAATGCATGAATGTGCATTTTTATAATTATAAATACATAATATCGCATGAATAAAAGAGATATTTTAAAAAAAGAGAGAGATTTTTATAGGACACAACATGGATAAAGCAATTAGAGTAACCTTACTGTCACGTGGTACGCCCCATATCCTTAGGTATCTCTGGGCAACTTGGCTCTGTCTGTGGCATTCAAAGTGTACATTCTTAAAAGAATGAGAGCTGTCCATTATGACTTTCTTAACTCACTCTATTTTTAAAGTTATAGTGGTAGACACTTCTCTCCCTCAGTAAAGACTGTTATACTGTTGCACAACTGCAAAAGATTTTTTAAAATTACTTTTGTCAAATAGTGAAAGTAATTTCTCAAATAAGAAAAAAAAGACTTCTACTGGCAAAATGCATTTTACAATTTACTGTTGAACTGTTGCAAGAAGCAGCTCTTCAGTGCGCAGCTTGGCACAGGGCCAGAATGAGCTATTTCAAAAGTCACTGTCGGGCATATACCAATTTGATTCACAGGATTTAGCAATACAGTTGGGAATGACTGTGTGTGCATGTATGTGATCCTGCTCTGTTAAATTTTAGCAGTTCGTAACTGTATACTCATATTCAGGATGAGGAAATTCGTTTTTAGACTACTAAATTTGTTTTAAAAGAGGAGAAATTTATCAGGCTGAATTAGTTTACTTATTTTGTGTTGGAAATTAATTTTCTATGGGCAGTTCAAAGGATAAAATGACAAAATATTGAAAACATTTAAATCAAGAATGAAAATGTTACGAGTGTACTAGAGAGATAACTGTGAGCTGTTGGTTAGTCTTGTACGTCTTTTCTACCTCTAGTTTCTCTTCATCAGTGAATAATGTAGGGGTTTACAGTATACATGATACAATATGTATACAAAGCAGTAATATATTAAATTGGAGTCCTCCAACCACCTGATCCAGGATAACACCAATTCAGGTATCAAAGTGACTTTATTTTTTTATATAACTATAGCAAATTACGAAACTTAACAGCAATTTTTCACCTGATACGGCTCAAGAAATAATGTTTGGTCGTGGAGCATTTGCAACTAACTCCAAAGACAAGTGGTTAAAGATAAGTTAAACCTAGATGAGCCAATGAGGTGGCCTGTGAAACCAGATGAACAAGACTGCTAGAGTACATTTAGCTGGATGCAAATCTCTCAATGATACAAGAAGTACCACCTACGAAAAACTTCCTAGATTACAAATGAAATTAAAATGTACTACTAACAAACACTCCTTCATTTAGAGACGCCTCACATGGCTTCAGATAGCATTTCAGGCCTGCAATAGGCTCACTAAAACCACCTCTCTGGCCAAAATTCATTAAATAATATGCTCACCTGCTGCCTAGTCTACAGATAGTTTTTACAGAAGTATACCTATGCAGGCTGCACCTGTGACAAACACATATACTGCCACAATCCTAACAAAGATGTAATTCTAGTAATTTAAATTACTTGTACCTACATAGCTTGTTTTCCCATACACAAATGAAGAAACTATTAATGAAAGCATATGCACATTAGTATAACCGGAGACAAACTGTTGGGGTTGTATCATCCTCAATTACAGCTCAGTGACATCACTTTTGGGTTTGCAAATTATTATTCACATGAGTAATCTCTAATCAGGAGAAGAGTGCCTGTGAAATTAACTTGCCAGTGAAAGAAAGAAGGATTGAGTCTGGAATCAAATACATTAATTTAAAATGCAGTATTATAGACGTGAATTTCTATTTCATAGGCACAGGTAACTTTACTATGAACTCTTTACATTAACCTTGGGAGCAATACCTCTTGGAAGCAATACCTCTTGGGAGCACCTCAGCTTTTTCACCCAGTATAGAAACTTCCAACACATTGGATGAAAAGCTTAAGTTTCTCCTACTGCTTAATTTGATTTACAGTTCACCAACAAAATTAATTTTGAATTAATATTAATTATATACACTTTGAAGGATCTGAGGGAAACCTCTGTGATTGCAAAGTCACAGTCACCTATATATGTAACACATGCATAAACTGTATATATGCATATATATATATATATATATAAAATCTGCACTTCTTTTTCAAAACTGCATATTAAATCTCTTGTTCTATCAGTAGGATATTTATATAAAATAATTCTTATTTTTTGTTGCGTTAGTTTCTGATGACATTGTAAATGTCACCTTTTTCTCCGTAAGAAAAACATGCAGGAAACCTTAAGATAAATAAATGTTTGTTACTCTGAACCTGAAAGCCTGCAATTGATGATCCTAGGACTACAGTTTTACTGTGGTTTAATCCTCTGCAACCTGTGTGAAGATTGAATACTGTGCATGAGCATCACCAAAGCCTCCCAGCAAAGGTAGGATATGCTGCTGAAGCACTGTGTCCCTTCCCCACACAGGCAACCCAGTTTAATATGATGTCTCTTGGATAACTTAAGGAATAGCTCTGCGAGGTATGAGCTATTAGTGTGGCTATGTGGGGCAGGACTGGAAGTACTGTCAAGAAAAGCTCTACTCTTTAGTTTAATTTCCCCTGGTGGTTTTGATGGAGGGATAGCAAAAGCTGCCAGTGGGAACTGGAAGTGACACTGTGCCACTGATTTCAGTTCTCAGGTGGTGTTGATAGGCTTTTCATTCAAAGCTCTGACCTTTCCTGCTCTTAATAGGTCATGTAGTACTTCCATACAGTTTACAGTATTTACTACAAGAGAAGCGTCTAGCACCAGGCTCCCCAGACCTTCCTGAACACAGAAATTTATGACAGTGAATGGCTAATAAATCAGATACGGGATTTCAAAATCTTCTGCTTGTAATTCTCCCTCAAGATCCCAGACATTAAAAAATCTTGACAATTTTGTCTGAAGAAAGACTGTGAAATAGTTTCAGATTAATTTGGTCATCTAGCATGTTTTCAGGATGGAATTAGCTTGATGTCTATATATATATTTAAGATAATTAAATTACCAACAACTTGGACACAATGAGGAATTTTGACTTCTGTCCTTCATCCAAGCATTTTCACAGTGATATATTCACAAATAAATGATAATAAAAGTAAGTAAATACCATATTCTGTGGCTCAAGATAGGTCTCTGCCTGGGACAGGATTTGAAAAACCACACTGCAGACCTTTATAGTCATCTAAAACTTATTGCCCAAACTACCTTTCAAAATTATTCTTTCTCTTCAAAATGTTTTGACTGCAGACTTTAATCCATAACTGTTGCAGAAAATTACAATGATAATTTATATTGTGAATAGTTAGCTGATGTTTAAGAGTTATGAAAGTGGCCTGTTCCCTTGAAGGCTAGAATATTATCTGTGACCTTTAATATTCTGCTTAGCAAGGGGCAAATCCTACAAACTACTGACTGAGTAGGGCCTGTTAGAAGCAAGTCAGCTCTCACCTGGGGCCAATGCAAAACCATCACTTTGCAGGTCTAGCAATGATCTGATACTGTATATGAAAAGCCTATTGAGTTCTGCCTGCAAGAATTTGAGAATCAGTTTCAATGACAGTACCTCTGAAGTACCAACAATTTTCTGTGCCATAGGGCTTTATAAATACATCCTTGTATTAAACTAGGCTAGAAATAGGGGGTTTTATTTTTAATAACTAAATAAAGCAGTTATATCTTGAAGTAAAATATACAGGAAATTGTTTATAGGTAGGACTGAGAGATAGCATAAGATTTCTTTTTAGAAGGGATACTTTATAGATCTGGTTCTGCATCATTAAGTTTACAGGAATGCTGAATAAAGAATGATGAATTGGTTCTAAATTGTTGCTAGTATTCCATTTTGATGCAGTTCAAGAGGACATGTCAGAAGAAAGAATCAAAGATGGGGCAAAAAAAAAAATCAATCTGCGAACTGGGTAAATCATCAATTAAAAAAAAACCAGGAAAAGTATAAGAGGGTCCCAACACCTTTCACCAGTGGCTGAGAATATCAGATAAAACTGCACTGTTCCTGAGGCATATTGTTTGATGAGACTAGAATACGGTTTGTTAAACAGAGAACAGTTTTCATTGAAACAATTATTTCATGAGCATTAGCTGTGGATTAAGGTTTGAGTTTCCTTAAAATAAATGAATAAAACATGTGTGTCAAGAAACGTATTTTCATGATCTTTTTGTGGTTATTTTTCTTTAAAAGAAGTCAATTACATGAAAGGTGTAGGTCACACACAGCTGTAGGGGAACTGAAGCTGGTATCTTCAGTATATGTTAAATTAGACTCCCTTATGAAAGTAACAACCATATATTATTCTTTTTTACTGTTTTTTAGTAGGAGAGAAAATACAAATATTTGTTTTAAAAAAAAAAAAAGAAAGAGCAATTTTTACACCTCTGGGGCAAGTTCCAACTCTTTCGGTATCTTGAGGAAATAAATAAATTGCATTGGCAGAAAGACTCCTAAAAAGGCTGCTCAAGGGGGAGGGAAGGAAACACCTAAAAACATCATATTACCAAGCACTGAGGTAATCAGCTACAATCTGGGAAATGTCAAACAGTGGTATTCATCTAGTCAAAGATTTTGCTGATCAAGTCCTTAACTGCCATTTACAATCACTAACTAAAACATGGAATATAGCTGTGGATATAAACAAGAGACAAATTAGTATTGGGAAGCTGGGTTTAATAATCCCCTAAAAGAGTCCATCTGTTTATAAAGACCCTCTTTTCCTTGATCTCTGACGTGTATTCCTAATGTAGACACAGCTGGATTTTTTTTCTTTTACATTTTTCAAACACCCTCCTACTATAAACTCTACTTATAGTATATCTGGTCTGAGTGTTTGTCTCAAATTTCAGTTATTATGTAAGCACTGAGGGGCAATAAAATTTCACATAAGTTCAGCCTGATTTAAGGTAAGTATCAAAACATCAGACATAAATGTAAATCCTTTAGTATTGATGTTTAATACCATTGGACACTTCTAATTTTTCAGATGTTTGCAAATATTCATCATATCACTGGAATAGCTGGAACAGATTCAAAGCTCTTGCAAAGTTCTGAATTCATGTTTGGAACTAGTCTGGTTTTCTTGTTTTACTGTTTAAAACACTACTAAATCACATGGCCTGTAATGGATATGAGATTGATAACCTAACAAACTAGTTGATTTACAGGTACAAAAGACCAACACAATTTATAGTCTGTGTTTCCAATCCACTCTGGAGAAGAAAAAGGAAAAAAACAACATTGACTATATACTTCTCACAGATAGAGGTCACTAATGGACTAGATTTGAATCCGTCTGCTAAAAGCCTGAAAGTTACATGGAAGTATCCTAGAAAAAAATTAACTCATTTTGAGATTAAAGAGGTAGCAAAAATGATTAAGAAATAAAGCTCTCACCTTCCTGGAAACAATATTATCTTAAGTGTGTCTTCTTTCTAGTCCTTTAAATAGAAAGTGCAGTACAGGAAAAGCCTGATAGTGGTACTTGTTTTCTTCACTTGGTAAAATTATGTCTCTCCTTCTTGGCTTTGGGAAGGGTAGGCAAGTCAGCCCTAATGACATCCTACATTTTAGATACTGCTATTTTAAGCAGTTAAATACAAGCACATTCTTGATTCTTGAAGGAAAGCATAGCCCATGTAATGCAGATTCCAACTGGGAGGGTGTAGGGTTGCGCAAAGAAGGTATGTCTGCATCCTAAATCAAACTATCCAGCAGGCCAGGATATAAATGTGACTTGTAATAGTGGCTCAAATTAGATCCAGACTTCTCAAAGCCAAATACAGATAACATCACCTTGTACAAAATACAGTGTATGTGTATGTGAGGAGCGACGCTTAAGAACGCTGGGTGCATTCCAGCACCAATTCATGCTAAAGCCTTGGACTTTGGAAGACACTGATGACTATTCTAATCACATGTAGTTTTACAGACATTGTACTTACACAGTGCTCTTGACTTATTTCACCTACAGTACTCCAGGCCTGCACTCAACTGCCTTGCTACTGTATCAGGATAGTGAAGGACCATTTAAATAGTAAGCCTCTTGAAAGCTCACTCGAATAATTTTCAGAAATAAGATCCACACTAACATTTTAACATCACTTCTATCATGCAAAACCAGTGCCTTTAGAATTACACCTGTTATATCTTTTTAATTAGGCAAAGCTCATGTCTCAATGATTGCATATTATTGACTCTCTTTAAAGAAAGAAGGGAAAGGGTGGATAGAGGTATAGGTATGGTACCTTTTAAGTGTTTTGAAAAAATGCCAGGACAGGCTTTTCTCCTTCCACAAAAATACATATCTGAAACCAATTCGTTAAGTTTCCTCGAAAACTAAAAATTTATAAAAATGATCTTGGAGAAAGACCATGTCAGTGAATGAAGCAAGGAACTAATTCCATGGAAATCTGTGGGCTTTTTGTATAGTTAGTTCATTTTTTAAACTCAAGTAGTGACCAACGTCAGCCTCTGAACTGCTTCAATTCCCCTGTAAGCATTGTAAAGTTAGATATGGTAAATAAACCTGTCTTTAACACATACCCTGTGTTTCAGAGAGAGAGAGAGAAGGAACGAAGAGAGAGAGGGAGGGAGAGGTCTGACTTGCTTTAGTATCTTTTCCTGCTCCTCATGCAAGGAACCTCTCCCTTTCTATTTAGCTGAGCTCTGCATTGCAAAAAGTAGCATATGAAGAAGTCTGATCAGTACCTTCCATACACAGTACAGGAATTTACACGGATTTGTGCCTTGGATTTATTAGCTTATTGTAAGCCTTAAAACAGACTTCCTTCATTAAAATTAATTAAAAGCTCCTGTTGACTGATTCCCACTCAGAAAAGAAGGTGGAGAGTCTTATCTTACTTTGCTCATTTTTCATCTTTTATGGGATATTATATCATGAGCAAGAGAGGTGCTTGACTTCTTTTTGCGATCTGCTATTTTTTGTTCATACACCATTACTCCCCACCCCCCCTCCCCACACACACACTCGCAGTACTTGTTCTTATTTTGTCAGATCAACGTCTAATTCATCAGGTCTGTGAGTGGCTCCCTTGTATTCCGAAGTCCTCATCCGATTCTCTTAACCTCGCCCCCACCCACTCACCGCCAACCTCGCTCCGGAGGCTGCTGATGGGGATCTGATGGATCCTCCTGCCGGGCGCAGCTCCCGACTCTCCCCGTCGAAATATTCCTTAATACTTGGCAGCGCCGAGCTAAGCCGACTACCTCTTCCAAGCAAGGCTCACCTCTAAACATCCCGTTTCTTCGAACCACCTCCCAGTGGTTGCTCACACAGGCGCCCTGCCTGTCCCCCTGCCGCAGGGTTAGTTCTCGGCTCTGCCCTCCCCACGGGGCGGAGGCCAGGCTCAGCACCTTCCCGGCTCGGCACTGAAACGGGCCCGTGAACCCCGGCCCCCGCTGCCAGCTCCGCGTCCTGCTGCTGAGCCACCCACTGGCACAGAACAGCCCGGGGACCCTCCTAGCACTTGCCGCCGGCCATTCATAAATCCATGCGTGTGCGTGCCCGGCGCCGCGGATACGGGGCTCTAATGAGGCGAAGGCGATATTTCTGACACAGACCGACCCCGGCTCCTCAACTTTGCCGGGAGAAGGCAAAGGGCGCCGCAGCTTTAAATCGCCCAGGGCTAGAATTACCAGGAAGGAAAAGAGAGAGAAATGAAATCCCAACTGTACCTGGCGGCGTCTGGGAATCCCTCGCCGGCACCGATCGTAATCCCCCTCCGCGCTCCGGCCCCCCACACCAAAACTTTGCCGCCGCCGCTCCTCGGTGGTGGCCTCCGCCGCCCTCCGCCCGGCGCCGCTCCCGGCCGGCCCCGTGGGCCCCTTCCCCGCCGGCCGCCGCCGCTCGGAGCGACCCCCGCGCCTCCCTCCGCCCTTACGAGGCGGCGGCATCGTCCTCCCCCCTGCTCCGCCACCTCCTCCTCCGGCTCGCAGCCCACGGCTCTGGCATCCCCAACGCACTTTCTCTCCTCGATTCGTTCTCTCTTCCCCCCGCCGTTCCTCCTTCTCCGGTAAAAAAAATAAACGAGAAGGGACCGCGGCTATGCTTGGTCTTGGAGTTTCTTTTTTTTTTCCCCTTTTCTGTCCTCTGGAAATGATGAAAGGATCACATGAGGAGCAGGCACGGCGACCCAGGACCCTCGGAAGTCGGAGAAGGCATCGGACACGTATATGTGAGTATGCGTGTGTGTGTGTGTGTCTGGCTCTCTCCAAGTCCTGAGCCTGCCTCCAGCCGGGATTGCAGGCTGATCTTAGCAGTAATGATGCCTCAGATCTCACTCTTCCCTGCTAATGCAAGTCGTGCCTTTTTTTCCTCCCTGCCTGACACCCCAGGGAGATGTTTACAGTAATGAATTCAGTTGATAGCCATCTCTCTCTCCTGGAGTCCCTCCCACATTTCTAGTTTAAAGAATGCTTGGAAGGCAGGGCTGCAACCTAAAGCTTTCCAAGAGGCAAAGTCAGGCTAGATTTTCTCTTTTTCTTCCTTATTTTCCCCCCTCTTGCCCCCCCTTCCCGTTTTTAACCCGTTGCTTGCTGAGGACAGTTTAGCGAGCTCCGTCCCTTTGGATTCGCCCTGCCCCTCTGCTTCCAGCAAGGAGAACCAGGCAGGCGGTGCTGCCCGAGGGTGTGTGTGGGCTGAGCAGACCCCCGGCCCCCGCCCCGCCTCTCCGCGGAGCCCGCCGGGCCGGCGCTGCGGGAGAGGGAGGTGCGGGTACCGCCACCCTTGGCGGTGGGACTGCCTCGGCACCACTGCTCCGGCCACTCTCGGGGTGTATCGGAAGGGAAGCCGGGAAGTGAGCTGAAGAACTCCCCGAGATGCGGTCCTGGGAGATGCCCTCGCTAGCAGCAATTACAGCCGTGCTCTCCAACAACATGGCGATATTTCATGTGCAGCCACCTCCAAGCCCGCCTCCCCCACCCCCTTCTTTTCCTCTCCTTCCTCCCTCGCGAACTTTTAGGTAGGCACTAGTATAACACAAAATAAAAGAATCTCCAACCCTCAGGAAAGAGACGGACCTCCTTTAGCATTCTGCCTGATTCCCATCATCAGTCAGGAAGACTTTAAAACCGCTGGAGAAACCGCCTTTTGCCCTAAAGCGGTAACAACTCCCCCCCTCTTCCCCCCGCCCCCCATGTCTGCTGTGCACATTCAGTTCGTGTCCGTATGAGTGTGTGTCTGTGCGTCCCGGGCTGTCTGCGCTTGTTTCGGGGTAACCCTTCCCCCGCCGCCCAGCTCTCTGGTAGGCTACTGCCTTGTCCTGACAAGTCCACTTATAGGCAAGACTGTTTAATATCGAGAAGCACTTGAGTGATTTGATACAACCATCAAGGTAGGACGTGGGGTGTGCGAAGAGAATTTGCCTCAAATTTCTCCATTAGTAAAGAACATGCACAATACGGCTTTTGCTGCAAGTTACTTTAAGAGACAGGCTTGGGAGGGATGGAGGAGAGGGAGGTATCAATGCCATGTGTCGAGGAAACAGAAAAGGCAACCGAAATGCCTCGGGGTTTGCTTCCCCCTCACCCCTGGCTGTTCAGTGGCTTGTATTTGCTCAGCCATACCTCAAAAGCTGAATCACTCGCCATTAGCTCCGCGCCTCCTTCGCCCTTCGCTTGGGGGGGCTAAACTACCCACGACTTCAAAGGCTCGGTAAAGCCGTACCGAGGAGCCAGCCGCGGTGCCCCGCTGAGGGTCAGGCGGCGCGGCTCCGGCCGCACCGCGCCCGCCCCGGCCTCCGCAGCCCGCCCTCCGAGGGGGCTTGGGAGAGCCCCCGCGTATGGATAGCCGGAGCCAATCCGAGCCGCGCCGCGCTGCCTGCCCTCTCGGGAAAGGACTTGTGTCCTTTCATCACGCGGAGTGATGGGGGAGGCAAGGGGAAGGGGGGCGGCGGGCGCGGAAGGAGGAGCGCAGGTAGCCCGACATTTCTCAGGGGACTCAGCGAGAGGAAAGGAGCTGAGGACGAGACCCCTCTCCCCCTTTGGGGGCCGGGGTCTGCTGTATGCCCGGGGCCCTCCGCGAGTGTTAGCCAGGCAGGAAGAAGCGGGTCTGGCACGGGTCAGGTCCGCGGGAGAACCTGCATCCCTGGCTCGGAGCAGAGGCTGCGCTGTAGTCGAGCCTGCCTGTAGCTCCCATCAGGTCCCGAGAGATGATAGGATCAGGAGCTCCGTAGAGTCCAAAGGCGAATGAACACCCTTTTTTAAAGACTGTTCTAGGTCTTTTCTGGCTTATTAAAATCTGTCGGTTTTTTTTTTTCTTTTCTTTTTTTAAGCCTCTGCATACTTTTCAAAGCACTAATTTGAGCATGATTTATATCTCCTTCACGAAACTGATGGACAACCAGTACATTTTCTGATGAAAAAAGCCCCTGTTTCTCATCCTCAGTCCACCCGTCCCTCAGTTCTCCACATCCTTGATATTTAGCAACCAGTCGCCAACAGACACGGCAGAGCAGTCCACTGTCAACTGCAGACATTTCTGCCCATGTGCCCCCAGTCACTGAGGAAAAGTGGGAACGTTAAAAAGTTCTGCACGGCTGTAGGAAGTTGCCCTTCCCCACATTCTCAGGGGGATTAGAATTATTCCCTGCCCCTGGACTCTCAACCAGCCCACACTTCAAATCAGTGAATGGATACTCAGGACACTTTTTCGACAAATCAAGATTGTGCCAATCCAGAAAATGACATAACCAGGCCTTACCTGCTCCTCTGGAGATGGGTCCTCCTCGGTAGGTCACCCAAAGCCCACCGGGTCCGGCAAGTTGAAAGGGAAAAAAGTGGCAGAACAGCTGGGCTCCGGCATGGTACTGTTTTTAAGGATCACCACCGAGGTCTCTGTTTTCCATAGCTGTCACTGGTACCATCAACGAAGCTTTCTCTCAAGGAAAGGAGGAAGGAAATTTTCTTTGCAAGATGCTGCCCAGCCGTCCGTTTGACCTGACACCCACCGATGACACTGAAGAACACCCCGCTGAAGCGGCTAAACGCCTCGTAATTTCCTCTCTTTTCTTCCCCCGGCGGCCCCGGAGCACCGCAGCCGAGCGATCTTATCGCCGTGCCATCATTATTCACCGGTGACAACCAGAGATGCGGCGCTCCTAAGTGAGGGTGACAGATTTCAAACGCGGGGCTGCAGCGTACTCAGCCTCAAACATATTCTTCCTCAAACTTTGCCTAGCAAGCAAGTCAGCGGCTTAACTCTTTGCAAACCTTTCTCTTGTCCGGGCACCGAGCCCTCAGCACGGCGGGGAGTGCTGGTTTGAGGGGAAGCACAGGACAACACGGCTACTTGGCTTGGGACTCTTTTATTACGTGTCTTTTTCTATTCTTGGTTATTTTCACTTGAAACAAATCAGAACCGCCAGCTCTGGGAAGCAGATGGAGAGCTGGATACTTCTCTGTGATTAGAGGCTGGAAAAAATCCTCTCCGCAAAGCAGATCGCTGGGGATTCACCTGTAGTCCCTCTTTGTCACCAAGTCTGGTATGCAAACTGTCATATGCATGGCATGAATCCTTCTTATACGTGCATATACAGAGCTTCTGCACTTTCCTCAGCGTGGTGTGACTAAAAGTACAGTTCCAAAAGTGCTATTCCACTCAGACCTCCAGATTCAGCTCATTTACAGGTTAACTACAACGTAGAAAGGAGCAAGCGAGAAACATATTTCCATGAGAGAAAGAAAAAAAAAATGCCTTTTTCACACGTGCACTTTGTAGTCAAAGGGAATATTTACCACCACCAAACTCCAGCATGTCAGAACATGTTTCCTCCAAAGCACAAGAAAGCCTTAAAACTGAGAGAAAAGCATGTACGATTCAAAGATGAAATGAAGTGTGTGAAAGCCTTCCAAAGTCAGTACCACCAGCCCAGAGCCTGATGTCAAGACAACGCAGTATCACTTTTAACACAAAGATGTACAGAGGGAAACAGGATTAGTAAACTCCATTGGTTTTCTAACATTTATTTATATATATTTTCAGTGCATTATGATGTGTCTGTTACCTTCTCTGCCTCCCTTCCTCCCAAAAAAAAAAAAAATGGAAAAGATGGGGACATGACTTCTCACGACTTCTCACTGCATCTAAAGGCCACCGAGAGCCAATCCGTGGGCTGGTCTGCCCCCGAGTTCCTTCTAGAGCTCCAGCGGTCTCACGGTAGGAAGGACACAGAGGCAGGTAGGTGTGTATGAAGGGGAATTTGACTACTCTCTTCATTAAATGTATAAGATAAGGGTGGGCAAGGGAGGAAAAGAATCTACAATAAGCAAAAGGGCAGAAAAAGAAATTATTCTCTTCCCACCCACATTTCTAAGTTCCGATTTTAAGCACAACAGGCAAATAAATCTCCTTTGCAGAACAACTCCTAGCCCCACTCAAACAGAAACCCCAGACGTCGCATATATCCTTGCCCTGTTTGTAGGAGCGTGAGAAGCCCCGGCCGAGCGCGGCTCCGCTGCAGAGCAGAAGCGCTGCCGCAGGTGCGCAGCGGGGCCGCCTGCACGTCCCGCGGCGCGGCCAAGGTGGCAGCAGAGCACAGCAGAGCACAGCGGTGGGACGCTCGGCAGCCGGCCAGCGGGGGGAAACTCCCCCCATCCTCGCCATCCAACGCACTGTTTAAACTGGTGCACGCCCAGTGCACACACGCCGCCCCTCATCTCCCCGTTAATCTTGGTTGTAGTCTGATTACTTAGCCTTTAAACAATTCCCACCCCCTCCCCCCCCCNNNNCCCCCCCCCCCCGCGGCTATTATCACACAATAAATGTGTCAGTCATGTCTTTATTTACTTATTTGCTAGCAAACCGTGTTCCATGGTTTAAAGGCTATAAACTGAAAGGAGAACATAGAAATATATTCTCTGTAAATTATCTGTGATCATAGAGGATATCTAGCCTGGCGTGATGGTCTGCTGATCTGTAATACAACCTCACTTATTTTAAAGAGAATGTGAAATGGGATAACATTAAGAAATATTATAAAAATGGAAGTGTCTTATTTTTTTTTCTCTCCCAGCTATATTGTTAGAATGCTTTCTGCAGCTTGCAAGAGAGAGGGCAAAAGGAGATGGAAATAATTCTGTAAGTGGAAGGCTAGTCTAAATCATACTGAATAATCTCAATTTTTGTCAGCAATGTAAAATTTTACTTCAGGCAGCTGACCTTTAAAAAACGGTTTTGAGGAAGGAAAGGGAAAGAGGGAAAGAGATGGAAGGGGAAGGAAATTAAAGAAAAAGAGGGAAGGAGAGGGGAGGCAAGGCAAGGGAAAGCAAGACAACGCATGGCAGTGATGCTTGGAATAGCAGACAAATGAGTTATTAAGATATTTTTATATTGCATTGGATTCTAGACAAGATGAAGGTGTGAATATATACTTTTCTACTTAAGTGAAACAAATTGAGCACTTAACGAGAAATACATTGGGCTGGGAAGCATCCGCACCCAGTATGTGCTTTCTCTGAGCTCCCACTTCTATGGCAAGCTTAACATGAAAATGCCATTCTTGTTCTGAAACAGATTTGGTAGTGTTTGTTGTGTGACTCAAATAGTAAATTTCTGCCATTTTTGAGTGTAGGGATTGGATTTTATTTCCAAATAAAATTAATTATGAAACTTAGCTATGCCAATAGAGTATTCATGTTAGTGATGTGTCTTCTTCCTTCCCCTTCTCCCTTCAGCCCATTGTTCATTTCTTTTTATGAGCTGTGTATGTTGTTAGGTATCACCTTGTGATAGAATGCAAAATGGTTTGGGTTGCTGCACATCATAGCCTTGACCTAGTAGAGGTTCTCCCTGGTTTACTCCAAGGAATTTTTGCATTTAGCTTTTCACAGTGTCATGATAAACTATTTCTGTGGATCGCCTTTGGCCATCCTTCATTGCCTTGTCCCAGGAGACACAGAAATCTGTGAGACTTATAGATATCTCTCTCTCTTTTTTTTTGTTTATTAGTCGTCTTCAAGACTGAGAAGGATGTTCCAAGGTTTTCTATTTGGACCTTGTTTGTCAAGTTGTTTTCCAACAAAATCAGGAAATAAGCTCCTCAAAATCTGTTGAACATAGTTCATTGGGATTTTTTTTTCCCCTTCCTTTCTGAACACCTAAGAAACTTTTGTCAAATTTTGTTCAAATCAAAACATCTACCCAGATGGCAGCCAACAGACATGTTAGAAATAAATAAATAGGTTAGAACACAAGACTGGACTGCAACATTTTATTGTATTTGAAACACTAGAAAGCATACTTTTTTTGATTTTGTCTTTTGACCAAAGTAAACTATGAAAAACTGCGTCAGATATTATGCCATCTTATTTTAATCAAGAAGTCTGTAGGGAAGACAAAATTCTCTCTATGTATTGCTGTTTCTCAACTTAGTTTTCATGCTGACAACCGTTACACAACTATAGATTAGTCCAACCAACAGTTAATTGAATTTGATAAAATTAAGGAAATTGAAGTGGCTAAATAATAGTGGACATAAAAATCCAGCAGTCATTAAACATTGTTATACATTTTTTTGGGGGGAGTTGTTTTTTGATTTTTTCTCATATATGCAAAATGTAAGAAATAGAATTATGAGAAAAGCTGAAATCAACACGTTTAAAGAAAAAGTTAATTTATGATTGACCTAACTGCTTACCATGGTGAGAGTGGAAGGCATAAGTAAAATCTGAATATCATACAAATAGCTGACATACATTTTATCTTTCACATTTTCTAAGCAAAATCATTAAGGTCCTTTTCATTGTTATAGCCAGGTTTTAAAGTAAAGGAATATTTTCCATCACTGAAATGTTAGGTTTCTGGAAAAAAATCCACACACTTCTATCAGACTGACTATTGCTGCACTATGTAGAGCTGAAACACTTCAGTGAAAGTCACACAACATTCATTAAGTTGGCCCCTCATGCATTAATCGCTCTTTTTTTGTTCTAAGTTGGGAAGGCTAGAAGGCAGACTATCAATCTACTCTAGAGAAAGCGTTGCTTTCTGATCACAAGGCCATCTACTCCATGTTTGAAGGGACCTCAAAAGCTCACTCATTCTAATTTTCTATGGATTAGAAAAACACATTGATTTGTATTTTTTTATCCACAGGTTCAGCAGGCTTAAATAATTCTTTAAATTTTTTTCCCTGTTGAGTCCATTTCTGTAAATTTTTGTATTTTCAAGGGGATGGTTACAATTACGAAAGGGTGTCTCAGTCTAAAGGAGACAGGTTTTTTCAGCTCGATAAACATGAATGAACATTAGAATTAAGAGAATATGCAAAATTTGGACAGAAGAAAATTATTTTTAAACAGTTAGCCTGGTCAAAGTCTCTGGATATTACTTAAAGAGATAATATAACAAAAATTACAATTTATAATATAGACCCCAGGCTCATGGCATAGCTTTTATAGCTTTATATTTGCTTAATTTCCATGCAGCACTTTACACAAGACTAGTTAACTTTGTTCTACAGCTTTTAAAAATACTTTGGTCTTTATTTAACAACTGTTGTTAACTTTCTTCCAGTTCCAGTATTTGCTAATTATGTGTAATAGGATACAAAAGGGAATGTAAATTTTCTATTGAAATTTATTGACTTTTGCATTTTCTGGATTAGTCCCTATATGCTGATAAATTGGTAACATAATTTTGTAAAGCCTTTTCTAGTCCTTTCTGTTTATTTTAGAACATATTGTTGTACAAGGCATAGGTGAAAAGGAAAATTGGTTTCAATTACCTAAAGAAGAAGGTATAAAGGTGTTACACTGACCATCAGGGTTAAGAAGCAGAGGCTACATGATTACACCGCCAAACTCAAAAATAAATGAGCAATAATCTTAGCATGCTGCTGCACCAGGAGGTCCCCTTTCTAAAGGCTGTTACTAGGGTGCAGAAAAACATGTCACCATGGTACAGACCAATTACCTGAAAGACATGAAAAAAAGCAGGAAGAATGACTACGCAGGTGGTATCTGTTTTCAATTCTGATAAAATGGCAGTAAGTGTTCAGGTCTTTGAGAGGATTCCGAGGCAGTGAAAATATCTTGTGCAACCATTTGTCTTGCTCTTCAGCCATGCGAAGCACCCACGCCACAGATTGGTGGACTGAGGGGGATGTGAAGGCTATCACAGCAGTCAACAACTCTTCAAGTGTTTCAAAATGTAGGGCACCAGATTAATTTTGTTCAGACCTAAAACTTTTTCTTAAGATCTAGTAAAATATTTAATTTCAATAATCTCTTTACAAACAGGAAGGCATTGCCTTTTATTATTAAGAGAAATGTTGTGAGAAGGAACAAGGAACTCTGATCAGATCTACTGAACCAGTGAAAGATTCAGCACCCATTCAGGTAACCAGGGCCTGCTGACAGAGAAATAGAAGGGATGTGTATTATGTGGAAGTAGAAGTGCACTGCTGAAAGCTGTAAGGCTGCTTACTAATGAATGCTATGAAGCATTTTTAGTGGCTGATGCTAGCAGATCTTTTCTTAATTTCATTCCCATACTATCTATAGCAGAACTGGGCAAGATTCTAAATTTGTTTCCCTGATGGGATGCTGAAGGAACCTTCTGGTGAGAAAATCCACCTGCAGAATTGCACCAGGATTACAAATTTAGGGTGAGTTTGATTCAGCTAGGAGTCATTGCTAGGAAATTCCACTCTTCTAGTGGTATTCTTGTGTTTTCCATTTTGCAGTCTTTGCAATTCTCAAAACCTTGAACAGTCTCTGAAGAATGACCTATATCACCTTTATATATATCATATCATTCAGCCTCTGAGACAGTATTGACCATTTTGTATAAGAAACCAGCTATATGCAAAGGTGACAGCACATGGGAAGTTCTTTTTCTGGATTGTATCTATATATTTAATTGTCTTGCAGAATTAATTGTTAAGTAATTGTGGTCCCCTGTTTCTTTGCATTTCATTCAAAGAGACACTTCCTCAATGCGTGATGTGTTCTCTATTCAGTTAATTCTACTTGCTTGGAGATTTAACAAATTTGACAAATTTAACTTGAAATCAACCATGATCTTATTTAGCTAAGCATACCACACTTAAAATGTCCTATGTGGAGTAGTTAATGAAAAAAAGTCAGGAATATACCTCCAGGATAAACTGAATGTTTTACATCATAAAATGATCTTCCTTTCTGTGCCTCAGGCAAAAATAATGCTAAGAAGTTAAGCTATTCTTTTTGGTTGGGTTAGAGAAGACTGTGAAATCCTCCCTGAAGAGAATGAAGCAGCTTGAGTATCTAATAGTTTACTGGTGAATTTTAGTAAGTTCAAATGCAATCAGTAAGGAAGAGGGGAGTTTTCAGGATCTGACTCATTCATTTTAATTTTGAAGCATATGCATATTTTTCAGTGTTTGTTCATCAGAGGGACAGATTTCTACAGACTCAGAGAAGCTGGGTTTTCACTATAGGAACAGCTTTGGAGTTCGGTGCAGTTGCTGAACACAATTTGTCTCAACTACTATTGAACAAAATAGGCTAATTATATAGTTGTATTGTCGTTGTCCTTGCATTTCTCTGGTCTCTGGCTCATGGCTATTGAACACTGTTATGACCAGTGTTAGCATTCTCTTAATTTTCAGCTTATTGCTGGACATGATGTAGGAAACAGCAAGAATGAGGGAGGATGAGCTGGAAGTCAAGGGTGATCCCAGAAAGAGTCAGTGCCCTCAGCCAGTCTTGCAGAAGTGAGGTAGGGTGGGCAGAGAAGGTGCTTGGCACAGGGTCCATTAACAGTCCAGACATGTCAGGGTGGAGAGTATGGCTCAGGAGTAACTCAGGACTGGAAAGAACGCTATTATGGGTGTTCAAGGTTCGTCCAGAAGACAGGACTGGAGACCTGCAGACCTCCAGCAGTGACCAGATCAGGTCTGGGTGCCAACCCCAAGCTGATACAAAGCCCCTGCACCAGAACAGAAGGTGTGTGGGTGGCAAGCAGGTGAGGATGGACCCACACAGGGCCTAAGGGTTCCCCCAGGACTCCTACATTCATAACACTAACCACCAGTAGCCGCACACTTGACTTACTAAAAACAACTAATACTTCATTACATCAACTGTCTGAAGGGCCATATTGTAAGCTCACAAACAAGCTCCAGCTTTTTCCTCAGACAATAGGTAATTTTACCATAATGGATAGTCTACTGCATTACGTATTTGAAAGATAGGATATTTCATCTACATGTGAAAAAGTTTTAAGCTCATTTAAGCTCAAATCAGTGCTTCTCCTTTCTCAGTCTTCTCACTGCTATATATGAGATTGGAGAGTCTCACAGAGATGTACTATTACCATTTTGAACAATTGTTTTATAATTTTCCTTATAATTGATAATTCCTTATAATTTGGCAGAGATATTTCTAGACTAAGTTGATTGCTGAAGACATACAGACTTTTTCAGTCATGTAAACACACGGTTTAAGCAATTATTGATCAAAGCTTTTTGCTGTGCTCCAGCAGGTACTTTTTGTGTGTGGCAGTTATTACTGAGATGTATTCTTGAACCTCTGCAGATGACAGCAAAATCTGTATCTAGCACTGACAAGGGTCAATTTCCAGCTTTCTTTTTTATGCTAGGCTGTAAACTGCTAACTATCAGAAATTGCTCCCAGTCTAAGAAAGCTCTTCCTGTTGAGAGAAAATGAGGAAAGAGATCGGTAAACAGCTGGGAGAGGTAATAAATTTAACCAGCCCTGCTTGATCATCCACTGCAAATGAGTCAATAGTCACAGCTCTAATAAGTTAAAAAAAAAAAAGAAAAGAAATAAAAGGTCTCCAACTTTCAAGAACCCTCAAACTAGAAAAAAATAATAATAATGGTAAAAAAAACCCCAGCAAACCCATCAACTAACCAATGCAAAATAAATGAACAAGATAATTATTGTAAAAAAGATAGCCAATATTGGGTTAGATTTCCACATCATGTTGCAGATTGCTATTATGTTTTCCACTAGAAATGCAAGTTTTGAATCTCATGATTTTTAGTTTTGTGACTGAGAGAAGATTAGAGCTAACAGTTCTGATTTTATCCCACTTCTCATTACTGCTAAGGTTGCATTTATTTGTTTGGATTGTTTATTTTGATCCCTGCCTCCCCCCCCC